>VXAA01001525.1:104136-115293 GCA_013399115.1 Anseranas semipalmata | reverse complement strand
CTCTTCTCCAGGCTAAACAACCCCAGCTCCCTCAGCTGCTCCTCATAAGGCTTGTTCTCCAGACCCCTCACCAGTTTCATTTCTTACAAAATTTTCCTTCATTTTAACTTAGAACAGTCCATTCTTGTCATTGGTGGAAAGTATGCTATTTAGTTTTTTTAAACTCCATGAAACAGAAATTGAGATGTACTTATCTCTGAAAAAAATAGAAACATTTAAATTTGAGGTTGTTTTATTTTGCACTATTGTGTCTTGTTTTTTCTTCTTCTTTTTTTTTTTTTTTTATCATTACAGTCTTCAATAATGTTTGATTTAGTAATCTCTCACACTTTAAATCCAGCAGTCCTCATCAGCTAATTGTTTTTAATACCAAGATGTTTGACAATTACAGTTGAAGCACTATGAATATAAACCAGTGATCTTTTGGGGATTGTATGTTACTCATTTTTTATTTGGCTATGTGGAGAAACCGCTAGTACTCTGTGAAATGTAGACTAAACAGAGGAACCTGATTAGTATTTGCAGTCTTTTTATTGCAAATCCTATATGTAAAGTATTTCACACTTTTGAGCTTGTATTTTAAGTAGAGTTATACACATTAAATACGAAACTATACTTCTGTTGTACTGAGGATTGATAGAAGTATGATGACAGATAGAAGTATGATAGAAGTATGATGACAATGGCAAGAGAACAATGGCACAGTGTTACACTGGTATGTTTCAATTCTTAGTTGAAATGTTATTGAATTATAAGCTATGAAACCAGATGAGGTAGGGAGATTGTGTAATGTTACAGTTTGCATCTAACATAAAGAATATATAGTAGTCTAATTGCAGAGGTCTAATATTTTGTTGCCATGGAACAGATTAGGATGCTGTTTATCCCCACATTTGGGGGAAAATACTGTTTACAACCAAGTATGCTGCTCTGTGGGTCTATTTTTTTAGTTACTATTTTCTAGAAGAGCTGCTGGATATGTTGGATCTCAGCACTTTTCTGCTAGTAACATTTGCTGTAGTCGGGTTGTGGTTTTGATCATGTGACAGTTTTCATTAGGGTCAGTCTCAAGGTCAAGGAGACCTCAATAGATTTGAATGATGGGGAATCACCAAGCATTTGAAATTTATCAAGAGCAAGTGCCAGATTCTGTACCTGGGATGAGGCAACCCTGGCTATGCATACAGGCAGGGGGATGAGAGGCTGGAGAGCAGCCCCGCAGAAAGGGATCTCGGGGTTCTGGTTGACAGCAAGTTGAACATGAGCCAGCAGTGTGCCCTGGCAGCCAGGAGGGCCAACCGTACCCTGGGGTGCATCAAGCACGGCATTGCTAGCTGGCTGAGGGAAGTGATTGTCCCGCTCTGCGCTTGGTGCGGCCTTGCCTCAAGTAATGTGTGCAGTTCTGGGTACCACAGTACAGAAAGGACACAAAGCTATTAGAGAGTGTCCAAAGGAGGGCTACAAAGATGGTGAAGGGCCTGGAAGGCAAGACATATGAGGAGTGGCTGAAGTCACTTGGTTTGTTCAGCCCAGAGAAGAGCAGACTGAGGGGAGGCCTCATGGCGGCCTGCAGCTTCCTCACGAGGGGGGCGGAGGGGCAGGCGCTGATCTCTGCTCTCTGGTGACAGTGACAGGACCCGAGGGAACAGCATGGAGCTGTGACAGGGGAGGGTCAGGCTGGGTGTTAGGAAAAGGTTCTTCACCGAGAGGGTGGTCAGGCACTGGAACAGGCTCCCCAGGGCAGTGGTCACAGCACTGAACCTGGCGAAGTTCAAGAAGCATTTGGACAATGCTCTCAAACGTATGGTCTGATTTTTTGGTTGGTCCTGTGTGGACCCACGAGTTGGACTTCGTAATCCTTGTGGGTCCCTTCCAACTTGGGCTATTCTATGATTCTATGAACTTAGTACGTAAGTTTTATCCTAACTGTGTGATTTCTGTGAGTACTTATTTAGCATACATTAAAGCAATTGAGCAGCTTCCACTGTACTGAGTATGCTTTGGACTTAGAGTGCAATCTCTAGCTAGTATTCTAGCCAGGAGTAATTGTATGTGTGGCTGTATGCTGCAATAAACTAAATATTTTATCAATTTTTGCTCTGTAAAATTCTTCCAAGAGCCTGTGTTCACATGCAGTTCAGGGAGACCTGTGGATATATTTTTTCATGCTCTTATATTATAAATAGTTAATTCATGACTTGTTCATTATTGTCAAAAAGACCTTTGGCAGCAGTAGAAACACTCTCAAAAACTCTAGTGGAGGCTCCTTTGATTAAATAAAATAATCATCATTCAGGCTGCTTAGAAGCTGCAGAAATCCCCTTGCCTTTGATTTTAGTACTAGTATGGTGTTTTGCAGAACAATTTTGCTTGACTGCCTTCTTGAATGGGCTGCTCTTTTGTGGCTGCTCTTTTTTTGAATGGCCACCCACTGAACTATGTCTACGTACCTGGCAAATGATTGCAGGAATAATCTTTACTAGATTTCTTTTCTCTCTTAAATTATTGTGTGAGTATTTACCTGTTACTTCTGTGTCTGGAGTAGGACGGTGTAGTTGCTTCTTAAGTGCTTTACATAATGTATATTGAAAATGCTAGCCATCACCTTGTTACATATAACCATAAAGGTCTGTATGGGTCTGGAGGCTATATTTTTCTTCAGTGCAAATCGCAACCTCTAGATGTGAAACATAGTCCTCTCCTTAGGAGGATTCAAACTCTGCATTTTTGGACCACTGATTTATTTTCCTCTTTGTCTCTTTGATAAGATCAATCCAGCTGTGCTCAGTTTAATACAACAGAAATACCGCAGCAAAGCAAATATTAACAGGTCGATGTATGTTTATATTATCTGGGGGCCTGGTCATAAAAGATAGTTCTCACTGTTAGTCCTTCTGGTCTTTTGGGGGTGAGAAGTATTGGAACACTGGAATCCTGGAAACCACTTCCAGGCAAAAGAAGGAGAAGAAAATGATCAGGAGTAGTCAGCATGGATTCACCAAGGTGAACTCATTGCTTGACCAATCCAATAAAATTCTGGAATGAAATGACCAGCCTGATGGATGAGGGGAGAACAGTGGGTGTTGTCTTCCTGGACTTCAGTGGACTTCAGTCTTTGGCACTGTTCCCTATAAGGTCCTTGTAGAGAGGCTTTTGAAGTATGGGCTGGATAAGCAGGCAGTGAGATGGATCAAAAACTGGCTAAATGGTCAGTCCCAGAGGGTAGTTGTCAGTGGTGCAAAGTCTAGTTGGAGGCCAGTAATGAACAGAGTACCCCACAGGTCAATACTGGGTCCAGTCATAGTTAACATCTTCATTAAGGATGATGGGACAGAGTGTAGCCTCAGCAAGTTTCCAGATGACACAAAACTTTGAGGGGAGAGCCTGGTATGCCAGAGAGTAATGCTGCCAGTGTGAGGGACCTCAACAGGCTGGAAAAATGGGCTGACAGGAACCTCATGTTGTTTGACAAGAAGAACCGCAAAGTTCTTCACCTGGGGAGGAACAAACCTGGACACCAGTCACTGGTGGCAGACTAGCTGGAAAGCATATTTGCAGAAAAGGCCCTGGAGGTCCTGGTGGACACCAAGTTGAACGTGAGCCAGCTATGTGCATTTGCTTCTAAGAAGGCTAATGGTATTCTTAGCTGCATTAGGTAGAGTATCGCCAGCAGGAGGTGACCCTTCCCCTCTGTTCAGCCCTGGTGAAGCTGCACCTGGAGTACTGTTCCCAGTTCTGGGTCCCCCCAGTACAACAGGGACATGGGCATACCAGAAAGAGTCCAGCGGAGGGCCACCAAGATGATCAAGTGTCTTGAGCATCTCTCCTATGAGGAGAGGCTGAGAGAGTTGAGACTGCTCAGCCAGGATAAGAAGATGCTCAGTGTCAATTTATCAGTGTCTATAAATACCTGAAGGGAGGGTGCAAAAAGGATGGAGCCAGGCTCTCTTCATTGTTGTCCGGTGACAGGATAAGAGGCATTGGGCACAAACTGGAGCAAGAGAGGTTCTGTCTCAACATCAGGAAGTGATTCTTTACTGTGTAGGTGATGGAGCACTGGCACAGGTTGCCCAGAGAGGTTGTAGAGTCTCCCTCCTTGGAGATCTTCAAGAGCTTGATCTTCAAAAGCATGGTCCTGGACAACCTGCTCTAAGTGACCATGCTTGAGCAGGATGGTTGGATGAGATGATCTCCAGAGGTCCCTTCCAACCTCAACCATTCTGTGATTCTGTGTAATGGGGTACATCTGTTGCTTTGCCCTTTGAGTTCATGTTAATTAATAATAACTGTTTTGATTTCAGGTTACAATTTTTTTTTTTTGTTATTAAGCTCATGACCCCAAATCCTGTTTAGTTTTCCTCCAGTTTAAATGGATGTATATTACTGTACTTCAAATGGAGGTATATTATTGTATTTGTGTGTTACTGGATACAGTCATCTTTTAAAGTCCCTTAGGGAATTCATCATAGTTTCTTCTTATACTTAAAATCGTTTGAGAAGTTCCTCAGTCTCCTTAGTGCCCCTGAAAAACAGTTCCCTTTCATAACATAGCTGTATTTCTTGGCTAAGGTTTAAGTTTGCACAACACCCTCTATCTCAGTATTAATCTCACTATTCGTATAATAAATACAAGCGCTCCACAAAAGCTTTCAGCTACTGAAATTAAGCTTAAGAAGGGTCCAGTACCAGCAGCTGTTTTTTTCACTCCTACTTATGTTCTTAACATTGAACAGTTATACTGTTTCTTAGCTATGCCCTACTAGATCCTGACTTTTTAAGACTTGACAGTACTTGTAGGTCAGTCCTTATTGCCTTTTTTGACCTGTAGTAACTAGATAATAATGATAATCAAAAAAGCTGATAATAATTGAAAGCTGTAATCTTTGGTCCAAAGCTCCACACTACATTTAGGTGGTGCGTAGAACTGGATGTGCAGCAGCTGTGCTTTTATCTCACCCAGCCTCATGGGAGTCCCTTTCCATTTAGTCACCACTCTTTCCCTAGGTAGAACGCTATTCTGTCTATCTCCTGGCTCCCAGACTGTGCAGGACTCATGGTATTCAGGTTCTTCTCTTGTCCTCTTTGAGACACAAATAGCCTTTTAAAACTCAACGTTATTTTGTCTCAACAGAGGTTTTATATGGGGTGCCCCTACTTCTAGGGAACGGATTTCAGTCAACTTCCAGATTCTCCTTACTCTTCTTGCCTCACTATTATATACAGAATCATAGAATCACTGAGGTCAGGTGGGACCTCTAGAGACTGTGTTGTCCAAGCCCCTGCCCAAATCAGGATCACCCGGAGCTCAGGACTATGTCCAGTTGGGTTTTGAGTGTCCTTCAAAGATAAAGACAACCACCCTGGACAGCCTGTTCATGTGTTCACTCACCTTCACAGTAAAAGTTTTTTACGTTTAAACAAAATTTCTTATGTTCCAATCTATGTCCTTTGCACCACTAGAAGTGTCTAGTTACATCTTCTTTACTCTCACCATCAGGTACTTTTGCACATGGGTAAGATCTCCCTTAGCCTTCTCTTCTCCAGGCTGAAAAGTCCCAGCTCTCTCAGCCTTTCCTCGTATGAGAAATGCTGCTGTCCCTTAATCATCTTCATGGCCCTACATCAGCCTCTCTCCAGTATGTCCATGTCTCTCTTGTACTGGGGAGCCCAGAACTACAGCCAGCACTTCAGGTGCAGCCTCACCAGTGCTAACTAGAGGGGAAGGATCGCCTTTCTAGACCTGTTGGCAACACTCTTCCTAATGCAGCTCAGGAGGCTGTTGGCTCGTGTTAAACCTGATGCCCAATAGGACCCCCAAGAGTCTTTTCTGTCAAGCTGCTTTCCAGCCAGGCAGCCCCCAGCATGTACCGGTGTCCTACCCAAGTGCAGAACTTTGCATCTCCCATTGTTGAAGTGCATCAGGCTCCTGTCAGCCTGTTTCTCCAGCCTGCTGAGATACCTCTGAATGGCAGCACAACCATCTTGTGTATCAGTTTTTCCACTATTTCTGTAGATCCTTACTAGTCATGTTTAATAAGCTAGTCATGTTTAGCAGGCAGAGTTTATTTCAGGTGAATTTCAATAGGAGTAAGGTCTGTGTCATCCCATTCAATCCTGGTGAATGTAACAGTCTGGAAAAGCTTTTTCCTTGTCTTGCACTTCTGCCCTTTTTTGCAGTCACCAGTGCCAAATATACCTGTGAAAAGTAACCTCTAGTAATGCTATAGTAAACAAATTAAAAAAAAAAAAAAGCATAACAATGTACTGTTATTAAAAGATTACAAATGCCTTCATGGAGAATAATTGTAACAAGGAAACTTGCCAACTGTTTAGTTTAAAATAAAAGAAGAGCCGAAAGAAATGTCTCATACATAGTGCAAACATGTCTTCTCCACTCTAGAAAACTTCATTCCACCGGTAGAAACAGATCCACAGTTGTCGTACTCACTTGAGTCAGAATTAGCAGCTACCTGCCGTATTCAATGAGCTAAGATTTTTAAACTTTTAAAATTTTAGCTAGGATACCGGACCAAAGCTTTAAGATAACAAGCAAAGTGAATCCCTGAGTCTCACCTGTATGGAAATTCTGTGGGCTCAGGAGAACTACCCTGGCTACGGTTTGGGCCATATACCCAAATATCATAGTGTAGGCAACATCACTATAGTATAGCATAAAACTGATGAAGGAGAGAGAAACACGCACAGGCTCTACTTAGGAATTTTTTAAAGATCAAGTCTGCTGACTGTTTGTGTAAGTTCATGTCCTGTTGGCACAAACAATGAGTGGTAGCTTTCTGAATAGTGGCTCTTCTTCCCTGAACTACAGGGGAAAGCAACAGAGGAAAATCAGCAACTGAAAATCCCCTTGGACTATGTAGAAATACCAGCCAGCCTCCAAGAGGTTACCAGCAGCACAGCATAGAATTGACAATATGTTTCTTCATTGTTGATACACACCTTTCACTTTTAAAATGAAATACACTGAAAATTTCTAACAATAATGGAAAATTGTCCATGAACACTATCATGAAGGCTTACAATGGAGACATGAAAAAAAAAACACATGCTGTTTGGCAGGTTTTATTGCAAAGTACAGCAAATTGTTTCCGATTATGTTACTTTAAGGAACCTTCAGAATAAGTCTACATTTTGATGGTTTCAATTTAAATAAATAACAAAAGTGTTACTGTTTTACTACTGACTATTAAAATAAGGATATTATTCAGTACCATCTTCTATAGTTAGACTACTTTTTGCTAATCTGATTTCCTGTTCTGCTTTGAAGTTGAAATTCAAAACTTTGCATGACCAGGAAACATTTTACTGCATGTCACAGTGCCCTTTTCATATCAAGCTACTCCTCTGAATATAAGATGTTGCTGTACTTCTTTATGTAGTTCTTGTGTCCCAAAATATGGAAGGTGGTTGGGCACCGACTGTTGGTTATATGAATGGAGTCACAGCATTACTTATGGGATGTTTGTGATATCTTGTATACTGGTAGAGCATAGAATTTGAAAAATAGAATAAAAATATCACATATAGGCCCACAAAATTAAAGCTCCCTCAACAGGTGGATTTCTTAGCTCAAAATAGATTATTCTATTATTCAATGGCAAGAGGAAAACTGAATTGTCAAAAACTTACTCTGTTTCAGTTGGTTGGATTCTGGCACAGTGTAGGCAAAAAAAGTATGTATTTTTATGAAAGGTTATTTTATAAAACGTTCTATTAAAAACTCCAAAGCCTTTTAAAAAATCCCAATCACCATGACATATGATTAATAATTTACTTAGCATGACTGGTTATTGCAGATGAAATTTGAGTATAATTAGCTTCTGTAAACTTTCCATGTTCTTTTGGAAACTTAGAATGTAAGGAATTTCCTACTCTTGTTAGTTTACTCTCTCGTAAGGCATATGCTCTTAACATATGTGTTTCACTTTACATAAAATACTGAATGCTAAGCTAGTTTATATATTAATCTAGTTATTAACATGTTATTTCTATGTGTTGCCTATAGACAGTTAGAGGACTATCTTGTATAAGTGGAGAAGATATTTTATATAAGATTTATATTTACATAAAATCATATTATGAGTTTGTCCCACCTGATCAGATATTTACCAGACATGGAGTACTTTCAGCTGTTTACCACCTGCTCATATATTTCATATTCTGTCAGCATACTTGCTTTGAGTTTGGGGAGAATCTAAATTATTTGAATGATCTTGTATTTTAATAAGTACTCTTAGTGTTAGTTGACATATGAATTAGTATCAGAAAGTTTGGGTTTACATGCAGTTTTGGACTAAGTAATTGACTAAGTTACTTTATAGTCCCTTATATTCATTAGTTTGTAATTCATCCTGTACAATTTTGCTCTATTTATCACTCACAGCCCAGAAATATTTTTCTTCCTTAAATGTTTTACAATTTAACAAGATCAGAACACAAATGAAGAAAAAAGTTATTTTATGTCCCCAATGCAATATACTGTACAATAGTACACACTCCAAAATACAAAATGTGTACAAGGGAGTGTGAATAATGCAGATTTCATTATGATTTCCAGATTTTTCTGGCAAAGCACTCTTTGATCTGTTTACTATTTAGAAAGTGAAATAGCAAGAAACACCAAAGTGTTTTAGAAATGATGTTAATATTTATGTTGGTGACTTCTCCCTCTTTCTCAGTGACACACTAAATCAGTTCATCATACACTGTTAGTATGCACTGTGCTACTTGATGCATCTGCTAATGAGTTTAAGCATAAAAATCTTGTTCCTTTTTGCAACCAACAACTCTTTTACTAACAGAAGTCAAGCTCTGTGCTTTTCTGTGTGCAAATTATACTTCAACATGCCTAATTTTTTTGCTGTTTGTTGCTATGCAAATACATGTACTCATAGGTTGTATTTTGTTTCATGATGACGTGACAGGTGTAGTTTCAATAAAATAAACACATAAGAACAAAACTGGATGTTCTAGCATTGTGTAGGGGACCCAAATGATAATTACTCTAAATACTGTACTGGTTTGAAATTATATCCTCTGAACAGAAAGCATTTTTTGATTATGTTTTCATTAATAACTTAGAAGTCAGCATAGAGGATACATTCATAAATGACCTTAGGTTGTTTGATAGCACACACACACACATTCACTGCTTATCTCTGAAAGTGCTTTTTCATCTGCTGTTTACATATGTCAGTGCTGTTGTTTGTATGTTAAGCATTATCCCAAGCTTACAAAGTAAAAGTTGTGTCCATCCATATGGACAAAGACAGTGGTAATTTCTTTAAGATTTACAATAAATAACCTGAATTTTTTTCCTCTACATATAATTTTGTTGTACGTGCTGAATTCCAGTGGGCAGACCGACAGCCACACACGCAGTGTGCTTGAGGTTTGCTGTTGCTAAATACCACACAGGAATGCCTGGTTCAAGGTGTTGGGCGATGCTGGTATGCATACTTACAGACCTCTAAAGGAGCTGCTGCATGCTTTCTACTTCCTCAACAGCAGAGAGACCGAGAGAATTTTGGAGGTATTTTGAACCTAGGGTGTGAAGTGAGGTTGGGATTTCGCTGTTGGTAATGCAAAGATAACAAAACTGGAAGTAAAAAACCAGAAGTCTGAAATTAAACAGTTTTGTTTGTATATTAAAGGTGGATTGGTTTCAGATTAACATTTCTGATCAAAAATCTGTGGTTTCCCAGCAATTTGATAAGGAATCTTAGAAAGTTCTTTGACTTTTGTAAATACTCAAGTACTGTCCTCCTGAAGTGGGAACTCGTATCTTTTCTCAAAGGTCTATATAACTACCATAACAAATTCCTGTGCTCCCTGCATGGGGTCATGATGGGAGATGGAATTGCTTTTTTTCTCTTTGGAAGAAAAAGAAAAGAGAACTATGGCAACAGTGAATTAGCCTCCTTGTGTTCTGCAGCACAAAGTGCTAATATAACATCTGACTAAACTAATTAAGGATAATATCAGAAAATATTAAAAATAAACAACAATTTGCTACTTATGTGTTAGAGCGATATCACAAAATAGGGTTGTAGTGGGTGGAGACTACTTTTTACTTTGAGGTAAGTCATGAGTAATTCATGGTAGATGTGTCTTTGGGAAAGTGTCTGCGTTTCATATGAAGTCAAGAGATCTCAAGGTGCTAAAATGCTTAGATCTTTTAGAGGCAGTTAACCTCCACCCTCCATGACAAAAAAAAAAATGAAAGTGATCCTGGTAGTTAGAGACTGTTACATTTTAGTGGGAAACCTCTCTTATGTTATTCAAGTGCATACTCTATCAGCCTATATATAAGATGACCTGGCAAAACTTTTGTATAATTCTGAGGACGTGTTTATAGATGAGTGTTTAGACTAGGCCTCAAACTGAGCTTTGATTAAGTTTAAAGTTCGTGAAGGCTGAGTGCTGCTGATCTTCCACTTCTGCTTTCTGCCTCATACTCACCTTGGTTTTTGCTTTTGTCCCATGCATCACAGGGCGTATCCAGGTACTGCCACACCTTCCCTTGGTTTTGTGCCAAGTACGCATCCAAAAGGCCAACGTTCAGCTCTGTGGGCATCATTCTTAGGTTGCTGAAGTAGCTTGTATTGCACTGGTGCTGTGTGTACCAGCACTGAGATCCCTGATGAAATACTTTCTGAAGTCTAGCTATTGGTCTAAGAAAATAAATGTGCCTGTGGGGCATGAACATAGTGAGTGCATCATGACTTCTGATTTCATATCTAGTTTCCAAGTTCTCTCCTGTCTTCGTAGTTGATTTAATGAATGCAGAGAATCTAAGCAGAGAACATGATGTGTGAGTGTCTAGGTTGTATTTTACCTTGTTCTTCGGAAGGCCTGCACCCAGCACTGTTGGAAGGACACAGAGGAGCTCTTTTGACAGCTCTATCCCTCCTGATGGATACAAAATGTTTAGCTGTTGCCTACAAAAAGTTTCTTTCGGATTCCAGGTAGACCTCCTGATGGCTTTTGTTTTGTTTTTGCTTTTACTTTTTTATTTGTAAACACCTTTTTTTTTTTTTTTTCTTACAACTGTGGTGGTTTTACCCTGCTGGGCAGCTGAACTCCACCACAACCGCTCGCTCACTCCCCCTCCTCAAAGGAAGAGGGGGAGAAAAAAAA
>VXAA01001525.1:93463-103942 GCA_013399115.1 Anseranas semipalmata | reverse complement strand
TTTAGGTCAGCTGCCCTGGCCATGTCCCCTCCCCACTTCTTGCCCACCCCCACCTACTGGCTTTGGGGGTCTGGAGAGAGTCCTGGTGCTGTGCCAGCACTGCTCGGCAGTAGCCAAAACACTGGTGTGATACCAGCGGGGCTCTAGCTACAGGGGCTGCTGCAGGGAAAGTTAACTCTATCCCGGCCAGACCCAGTACAACAACAGCATAATTGCCATCAGCAGTTGAAATTAAAAGTGATTTTCATATGCTGCCACTCCCGTTTTGCCTCTATACCAGTGGCATCTGGAGCTTTAGCTATGTAAAGAACAACTTTCTGCTAAAATTATTGATGTGTTCTTGCCATTTTTTCCTTGTAATAAAAGAGAGCACATTATCTCTCCTCTTATAATTTTTCAGTGCTAGTTTGTGTTTCTTGATAATACTGGCCTTCTTCTAGATTCTTCTCCCTGTTTTTACTTTTATTTAAGATAGTCTGGCAGAGTAGGGAAAGTAAGAAGCAAGGAGATGTAAGATTTAACATGTTCAAAATGGCTGTGGTGTGAGTGGAGAAGGGAGGGGATGCACATAACACTTTAGTGGTCGTAGCACCCAAATGTGTTAAGAGCAGGAAGCTGCTGCCATGCCGGGAGGCTAGACACAGTGGAGCTTATGTCCTGCACGGTTCTTGCAGACACGCTGGTGGTGGCTTGTCTTGCCCAGTGCCAACGTTTTGCTGATTACCTTTATTTGCCCTGTTTCTATACAGTGCAGAAGCTGAGTGTTGCTCTCACTGAACTTGCAGAAAGAAGAAAGGAAGTGTTGCAATTGTATTTTTTTGCAAAAATAAAGCAAAGGGAGCATTGCATCTGCTAAGCAAATTGCAAAGTGATGTTGCAAAATGCAGCCATACATTAATAACTTGTGTGCCTTGTTCTAAACACTGTAAAAATGTTTAGAAGTTGCTGCTATGAGAGCCAAATTTTAGTGTAAAGTTGTCATAAGCATTCCCTGTCCTTAATGGGTGCAAGCACATGTATTAACATCACTGGAGCAGTCCTCTCTGTGCTTGTCTTTCCACAGTCTGTGGCAGACTCCTTGGGCACTGACACATCGTTTTGACATGTCTGTTGTGACAGTACTAAGAAACAAGGAAGGAGTTTGGTGTCCCTAAACAAAGCCATGCATCAGTTGTATTGTTTTTTTTCTGCGGGGGGGAGGGTTGAGATTTTTTTTTTTTTGGCAGAGGTGTTCTGCTTTTAGAAGTCAGGTGTGCGTTTCTAGGCTGATTTCAGGAACTATGCTAACAACATTTTTTTTTTTTTTTTCTGCTGTTACTGAGGGTGAGGATATTCAGGATTGTAGGGATTTTCTGATTAATTTACAATCATTTTGAAAGTGTTGGTATGAGTATGAGTGAAGAAAAGGTTTGTCCTATCACTGAATTAGTAATAATAATAGTAATAGTTGTCTTTGTAAGAGTCATTAAGCTTAATTCTGTATACAGTATAGAAGAGATAAAATTCAAAGGATGACTCTTGTTGGCATTTACTTGTTCATGGTAAAGGAGGGACTTCACTAGTTTGTTTTGGCAGTTGCATTTGCACTGGACCTATTCCTTCCGCTAACAACTAACAGAGAATAATCTCACAAAAAAAGAATACATACTTGGAGTTCTTGCTGTCTGACGGATTTTGTCAGTTTTAAACAAGCTTTTTCTTGTGTTTAATTTTTGTTACTGCTTGTTACAATACTTCCTATTACACACATAAACTGTTATTGGCATCATCTGGGACATCCTGCAGCAGCAAAAAATTTTCCATTAGGAAGCTGCTTCATTGTTTCCTTTTATTTAGTACAAAAAGGGATTTTTTAATAAATTAAAACCAAAACAAAGTTGAAATGAAAAGAATGCATTTCTGCACTGAAAACTGGTGGTTACCTAATGTGACGATTGAGATAACCATGGTACAAGGTGGAGGAGCATTTCTTTGCTACTCTATTCACTTTGCTGAGGCCTGCCCATACTCTGCATGTATATGTCAGCCTTCCTGTGCAAATACTGTAATAATAAACCGTTGCAGTTAAAAAAAAAAAAAAAAAGTATAACTCCTACGTGAGTAAGAGAATCTACACACCTCTAAGCTGTCATTGAATAGCTTAATGAACATGCAAATTAAAATAAAACTGCAAAGAAATTAAAAACCACTGATTAGTGTTCTTAATCTCCTTAGATTACTACTGTTTTAATCATGGCTGTTATTTCATTTCTTGACTAGCTTTTATGTACTGCATACGAAATTATTCTACTGCAGTGTGACTGGCAACATTACAGGCAATATAGAGTGTTGTGTTTTTTTTTTTTGTTTTTCCTGTGACTAAAGCCAGCTGTAGGACATCCAAAAACTGTGAGAGAGTTTTTCAAATTCTCTTCTGGAGCTAGGCACAGACTGTTTGCCTATCCCCACCATATTTTTTGCCTCGCAGAAGTGTTCTTTGGCTGGATAGTTATCTTGCTTCCACTTTCTCATTTAGGGTGCAGATGGGGAGAAGCATAAACATACAGAAAATAGAAAAGAAATGCCCACTTATTTTCCTAGCCTATACCTGTGAACCTTCTGTGCACAAAAGCCTTAGGCTTTTCAGCACAGAGATCACTCAATGCCACCAAAAAAAAAAAAAAAAATGGAAATGGGTTGCCCTGAGCTAGTTGTCTGTGCTTTTGTTTTTGTCACTTGTGATAAGTAAAGAAACGTCAGGAGTGAGAACAGGTCTCCCAAGAGCAAGTTTTGAAGATTCAAGGATCACCTGTTACAGCACAGCTCCTGCTTCCTGAATGATTAATTTCAGAAGGCTAAGCTAAACAGAATAGAAGCCAATTTACTTCTGAACACCAGCACGCTATGTAAAGATCTAGTGTATTTCAAAATATTTCATATCGGTTCTATTGTAACATGTCTTTTGCACATTGGCAGTTTCATTCTCATGAATTCTGTTCTTACACAAGAGGTGTTGTTATGGTGTCCTTCATAACAGAGAAGGAGAACATCTGGGCTTTGCAAGAAGTGCCCAGAATCCAGAGTGTGCAGGAGAGAATCAAAGAGAACAGCACAGGAGTGAGTGATGACCATTGAACGATGGTGTCTGGTCATCAGTTATATGCCACAACTTTTAGTTTATAATTTTTAATTACCACAAGAGTACAACAACCCAGATTATTTTGTTTTCTTGGTAGCCAAAAAACGCAATACACTGTAGCAAGCTAGATGATGATGTCTTGGAAATTATAGGAAAGGAAGCTGTCCCTTCATGTTTATTCCATTTAACACTGTTGAAACGGGGTTTTGAGGTCTGCATCAAGGTATAGAAGATAGACATTGATTCTTAGTGCTTTTCCCTGGGAATGATCTGGTGAGAATCTAATTTTGCCTGATGCTGCTGGCCAAAGTGCAGTGTTAGAACTGACTGAGGAAAAGGATGGATTGTGTATTTGGTCTGTCAGAAAACAAAGCAATAACAAGGCTCTCTTGTTTAGATGTTCAGATATGTTGTGATTTAGATGGGGTAAAGGAGTTGGCCTTCATCATATATACTGCAGCATACTTTGTTTTTTACTGGGTTTTTAGTGTTGTTTGGTATATTTTTTAAATTACAGTTCTATTTCTTGAGACTAGTATTCATTTGTAGTATGTTATTACCTGAAAGATTGTGTACAAACGTAGCCAGAAACCTACAGACCCCAAAAATACACAGTCTCAATAAAGAAGAAAGATGAAGAGTGGGAATAAAAGAACATAACATAGAAATACCTGTTACAATTTATTTATTTGTTGTCGGCTTGAATATTTGTGAAGACTGTGTTTCCGAAAGTACTAGCTAAAATGAAGAAAGAGTTATTAGAGTAGATTAAGGAAGTTAGAGACTTGTGAGAAATCAGTAAGACTGGGAAGGAACAGAGGAAGGGTGGAGACAAAGGGAATCTGGGAGACTGCAAAGGGAGGGAGAGGGAGAAGGTGGGCTCAGTAATAGCATGGTATCAGTCACTCTCTATGCTTTCTCTTCTTTTTCCTTTACATTTAACTAGACATCTTCTTCCTTCACATCGCGTCATTGTATGGTAGAGACTTGCTCACAGTAGCTCTTTTAGCTTCTTAACTTCATTTGATATGTGGTGCTAAAACAAAGATTTTTCTCAACATTGAGAGAAATGTTTTTGTTCGTATCTCTCTGGATTCATGTATCACTTATTTTCAGATCTCCGCCATGTGAACTTCTGACCCAGAAAAACTTTTGGGGGTTTTGCCATTCCATTATTTTTGAATTTGATGATGACATAATAAGTTAATTAACTGTAATATCAGCCATTTTATACCATATAATTGACCCTTCCTGTTCAATGTTAATTGGTAATGGCAAAAAAAAAAAAAAAAACCAACAAACAATCATAGCACTAGCTTATAAGTGTTAACTTTTTTTTGTAATTATTTGCCCCATTTTGCATCTCTTTATGATACTCTGTGATCACCTGAGTTATAGGGTGCTTGAAGTGGAAACTTCCTGTCATTTGTCAGTATCTTCAGGAGTAAGAAAGTTTGGGGTGAGGGTTAGGAATTATAAGTTCTCACATTGTCACTTTTCAGCAGTGTTTCTTGGTCAGAGGTGAGTTTTCAAACTACCACCTCTAAAAGATATTTACAAACATTTAAGTCTATATTCTGTCATCACTATAGAGGCTTAGTGCCCTTTGAAGTGAGTAGGAGACACCCATGTATGTCAAAGGCAGGATGTGTCAGCCCTTTATGGAGTGAGGTTGCTATAAAGGGACATGCACATCCTGGGGTTTGTGACGAAAGAACATCTCATGCCTAAGCATGTTTTATGGCCCATCATAGCTTAAAATGAATGTATGTACTGGCTTCCAATACAATGTTTACTGGAAATATTAATGCAATTCTAAATTTGATCATAGAGTGGGGACATTTTTAAGGACATAATAGTAAATCTTCTATCTTTCTTAATGACCCAAGACTCTTGACTACACCTTTTCATATTTTTAGGTATGTGGTACTTGTAAATGAGCATGTCCTCAGGTTCAGTAAGGTAGCTGCTGCTGAAGTCAGTCACCTGCAACGTGCTCTGGAGTTGTAGCCAAAGCAGTAAAGCATTTAGCAATAAAAGTTGAGTATGTGCTATGGAAAGTCTGTCTTTGGTTTGTGTGTATATTGTAGCCAGTTTAAAATCAGTAGCTGGAGTGTATGAACTGTCATGTGAAACAGCTACTGCTGCTCCTGATGGAAGAACTTTGTCTGTGTAAATATGTATGTATATATAGTTTATTTCCTGTTTATTTCCTGTTTCCTAGCACAGAGCTAAGTTGCAGCCTGTTGTTACTGCTGATAATGACATTTAACTGTTCACTAACTGCAAGCATTCACTGCAATAGGTACTTGAATAAAACAGGAAGATTTTAAAGTAAGGTAGTGATCTAAAACAGGACACTTAGATGCAGGGGAAGGCTCAAGAATGATACATCAATCATCAGCTTTCTCAGCTACCTCACAGTAAGTGACAAGGTAGGGTTACTGACAGTTATATTTTGCAGGCAAATTTTGCCTCAGCTATGGTGTCTTATTGGTGCATAAGTTTTGTGAGTTTACCTGGTCCTTCTATTCCATAACTGAAGTCACCAAAAGCAACATGTGTCATTTTGATTTCATCATGTTTATCACGCTTGGCAGTGGGGACAAATGGGAAGGTAATATGGACTTCTCTTGCTTCTGCTGGGACCTGGGGCTTGCTCATACTGATATCCAGTGACATGGCCCTTACCAGCACCACAGCTGCCAGAACAAGAGTGAAACTGTTTTCGTGCACCAACAGACAAAACATACTGGCCAGATGGCAAGTGGAAGTGAATGCATAGTCAGGTCTATACTGTAGATGAAGTTAGCATTGGAGTTTGAGAGCTAATAGTGAGAAGAGAGCAACCTGGATCTCAGTAAATTTAGCTGCTCAAGTGTGGATCCAGGATTTACAGTAGGCTCTATCGCCACTGCCAAAGCTCTTGTGTTGTTCTTAATGGTGGTGGTGTTAGCAGAACTAGTTAGTCAGCTTTGCTCTCTCCTTAGCAGTTACAACCTCCTAGTTTTGTTTTGTCAGAGTGTTTCACAGTCTGCTCAGTGATGTTATGAAGTTCCAGAGATGAAGTCCTTAGGAGAATAAGAGGACATAGAGTTTTTTTTATATAACTTCTTTTTTCCTCCATAAAAACTGAGACATTAGATTTGGAAAATTAAACCGATAGACCAAGGGGGAGTTAAGAACAAAAGAGAGAAAAGCCAAAGTTATAATGCTTTGTTCCATGAAACCTGCAAAATTCCAATATTTCTTTTAATTGAGAAAGTGGATTTCAGTAGGTAAGACATTTGTGGCAGTAAGTAGTTGAAAGCAGAGTTAAAAAGGAACGCTTGAAGTGACTGGAAGGAAGATAAATGTGTCACATTAACTCATGTGTTTATATCTCACCTTTTGAGAAGATTCTGTCTCTCCACTTTGTCAATGGAATACGCATTCCATATTTTGACAGTAGTGATTCAGCAAATCATTTCCTGAAGATAAATACACTAAATGTATTGTGGACAAGTGCTTACCACAAATGTTACTGAAGATTAAAATGCCCTTTGCCTGTTTTTTTTTTTTTTTTTTTGCACATTTGTGTAAATACGTAAATGCCTTTTTTTTAACTTGCCTGTAATAACAGAATTTTTACACCTTGGAGGTATATAGTCACATTTTAAAGTCCCCCATTATCTAGTGCTTCTCTAATGGATGGCATTACGATGTGATTTTATACCTCCAAAGTGTATAATCACATCAATTTTTATTGTTCTATTACGTACACTTTCCAGATTACCTGCATTTTATTACCGTATTACCATTTTTATTATTCCTAGCATAAAAAGCGTACTCCATTTTCTTAACTCCCACCACCTGAAGTCTTAAAAAACAAGTTCCAATTTGTGAGTCTCCATTTGTTTTCCAACTATTTTAATTAGAACAATACTCAATCCAAATCTGTTTGTTTATGCAGTTCCATATTGAAATGTAGTCGTCTTTAGCTTAGTATCTCACAAGTGTGTATATTGACATGACTACTCCACATTCAAACTCTTTTTGAAAGCCTTGCCACTTTTTAACAGGCATTAAAGTGATGCTTTGGCAAGATGTGGCTTTGAAAGCCTTGTTTCGTTTTAAGCTAATGAACCCTGAAGATTTTTTTAGATAGCTTATGGGAATGGAGAAACAAAAAGCATGTGTTGTTGGATTTGCACAGAGACCCTGTATTCTGGGTTTATGACAAGAGGCAGAGCTAGGCACAAAAGGAGATACTGGGAGGAAGAATGCAGAAGGAAGACTGTGCTATCTACTTAAGATTGGGGTATGGAGCACAAAGCTTTTAAATCAACATGTGTTCTGGATTATGAAAGGTCAAAGGGTAAAATAGGGTGGCTCTGTTTAGTACCCATGTATTATATCACTAGAATAGGCCATTTTCCTTTTATGTAGGTTGACACAGATTAGATCAAATTTGACAATAATAAAACATTAACCTTAAATTTCTTAGAAAAAAATAAATCAGATACATGCAGGAAAGAACGCTAGCTTGGACTGCAGATAATCTCTCCAAAATTGGCTCCATCTACACCTGATTACTTTTGGTGTCTGTGGTGCTTGGAAAAAAGCATCTTTGCTTGGAAGCTGAAATCAGTATATACTGTTATGATCTTTTTTTTTTTTTTAACTTAATTTCAGTGCATAGTTACTTATTGATGATAGTGAAGTTAACAGTTTCACAATGGTTTTTCTTTAACTGAAACATTAGGCGAGGGCACTGCTGTAATGGGACAGGACACATAAAAATTTAGGCCAGCAGTTCAACCTGGATTTATCAGTGCATTTTCCCATCAAAAAAAATTGTTCTGCTGGCAGTGGAGAAGACTATGTGTTTTGGTGTTTATTTTTGTTTTGTTTTGTTTGTTTGTTTTTTTAACTGTGTTGTATTTGAATTATTTTTATGTTGACTGCTTAAAGTTGGCATGCCAGGACCGCCTTTCTGAGGGCTGTAGTATGTAATGTAACATCCTCATTTTACTAAAATAAATTCCTTCGGGAATTTGTGTTTCACATTTATTCCAACATATCTCTATGTTCCATCTCTCTCAAGTAAACCAATACAATGCCAAAATTTAAAAAATCCCAAACATTTGTCGAAAGAACAGCTATGTTAATCTTAGAATCATGGAATACTTTAGGTTGGAAAAGACCTCCAAGATCTTCAAGTCCAACTGTTAACCTAGCACTGCCAAGTCTACCACTAAACCATGTCCCTAAGCACCACATCTACATGTCTTTTGAATACCTCCGGGGATGGTGACTCAACCACTTCCCTGGGCATCCTCTTCCAATGCCTCTCAACCCTTTCAGTGAAGACATTTTTCATAATATCTAACCTAAACTTCTTCTCGTGAAACTTGAGGCCGTTTCCTCTTGTCCTATCTCGTTGCATGGGAGAAGAGACCAACCCCCACCCCACTACAACCTTCTTCGAGGTAGTTGTACAGAGCGATAAGGTCTCCCCTGTCCCTTTTCTTGCAGACAAAAATATTAAACATTTCTTATTTATTGATTAAAAAGAGTATGAGAAGAAGAGAATGCTTCACTCTTCTGATGAACACTGTAGGTCCTGTTACCTGTAGAGAGAGCTGTGCTAGCAGTGTCATAGAGAAGGACTGTTGGAACAACGTTGGCTTGAATATGGAACAGCTACAGCTTTGAAGGGATGTCCACAATGGATGATGCAAAATAGGGAAGAAGGTCCTAGTGTAAGAACTGACATCAGTGGTAAATGTTTCAGAAAAAATGCTGTAAAAATAATATAGCAGTTTACGCTCTCTCGGGTTATTTGGGTTTTGCTTATTACTGTTAATGGTTGGAGTCCTATAGTTGCATGCTATTTAACTAAACAGATACTATCATCCGCTATGGTACTGAGATACAGTGGGATGAGATGGAGATTCAGAATAGTTTTCTGTTTTGTTATATCGGAAGACATAATTTTCACAGAGGAACTCCTTCCTCTTTGTGCTGCTGAGGTATTTTCGACACCTAGTGGTACTAAGTGTAAATTACCTAAAGCTTGTTATTGGGTGTATTGTCTTGCTGGCAGTAGTCTTAGCGAAGGAGTGAAGCCAATCCTGTGGCTCAGCCAGAATGCATTTAATTGTTAGACTTCTGAAAAATTACAGTGAAGGTTTTAAGAAGAAAGTATAAGAGATATTTTTTGCTCCTGTGCCATCTTTCAGCTGGGGAAGAACAAGAAAGGGCTGCCCATTACCCTCATAGAAAAGCTCTGTGAGTTAGGAATGAATTTGTTAAGTCTCATAACACTGATGTTGGTTAACAGAAAATAAAGAGAAAATGTAAGGTATAGTGAGAAAGCTATTATATGAGATTTTTTTCTGCTCATACCATGTTATTCAAGCTTGAGAGAATGACTGAAACTGCAAAATGATATTGTGAGAGTAGGCAGTGAAATGGCAGGTTAATTGTAGGTCAGTATGAACTAATGTGGCTGGAGAACAACTATATAGTACGTGCTCTCTCTCTGTTTCACTTACTTACAGGACAGATAACGTAATGATGCCCCTTCATAAATCTAAGTTGTGGCAGCACCTTAGTGTTTGAAGTTTTGCTACTCTGAGTGTATCTCAGAGGAAAACAGCACTGAGAAAGCTTCAGCAAGGGATGATCAAGCTATGGAGTATCATCCATGTGAGAACTGAAATGAGCTGGTTAGGATTCTTCAATCTAGAAAATGTACAGCTGAAGGTGAACATGATAGATGTTTATAAAATCAAGAGTGTATGGAGAAGGTGGATGGGGAGATTTATTAAATATGAGAAGCAGAAACTAAGCTGGGAGGACCCAGGCTCAAAACAAATGACATCTTGGGTGGTAAAGCTCTGAAAGTCCTTACTAAAACATGTTGAGGATGCAAAAGGTTTCCACAGCTTTAAAGAGAAACCTGCCAAGTACTTGAGAGATCCAGTAGGGTTACCAAGTAACATTCAGCTAGTGAACATCTAAGCTAAGTCCAAAGTTTTAAGATGCGGGGAGGGTTTTGTGGGGAACGTAAAGTATGTTCTGTCTCTGTTTTTACTCCTGTCTCAGCCACCATTTACAGATTTTGTGGAAGATAAAGCACTGCCTGAATGGACCCGTGACATAAGTCAGTACAGACATGTTTCTGTTGTCAGACTAATAGGAAAGAATACAGGAGCAAGGCTTACATCCTGAATGTTAGGAAATACATTGCTGTAACCTGTAAATGGGCTTAAAACAATATGTAAATACAAAATATTATATGAATGATGTGAGCTCATCTATGACTTTATAATGGCTGTTAGTCTTTTTTTTTTTTTTTTTTTTTTTTTTATAAA
>VXAA01001525.1:49219-84806 GCA_013399115.1 Anseranas semipalmata | reverse complement strand
CCTTCCTTCCTTCCTTCCTTCCTTCCTTCCTTCCTTCCTTCCTTCCTTTCTTTCTTTCTTTCTTTCTTTCTTTCTTTCTTTCTTTCTTTCTTTCTTTCTTTCTTTCTTTCTTTCTTTCTTTCTTTCTTTCTTTCTTTTACTACAGTAGACTTTAATTTTCTGCAGGCCCAATGTCCTTCCTGTTCCCTCTACTCCTTCCTTTGTAACAACTGAATTATTCCATTGCCGCCTTTGTGGCTGCGAAGGCATTATTTCTTGGCAACTGAAACAAAGTGAAGCTTGGTAAACTGATATGCTTATGGTACACAAAATGGAACAGAGTCCAGTTCACTTATTATACATGCTGTGGGCCAAAGAGTTAAAAAGTAGTAAAACTTTATTACAGAGGCTGAAACAAAGTCACTGAACAAAGGCTGCTGTGGCTCAATACGTTATCTCACCCAGCTCCTCTGCCAGAAGCTGTTGTTTCAATGTCGGAGTCAGCATGGGAAACATGCCTCTGGCTCTGTTGCCTGAGTTCAGTCTGGCAAATTCACATCTGTAATTGTCACAATAAAATTAGCCAGAGTTCATCTCTGAGAGCCCTTGGTCAGAAGGGTGAAGAAAAAATGTCTCTGGATCAGACAGCAACTACAAATCATCATTTTTATGACTAATGTGTCAAAAGTTCTAATAAATTATTGGTTAAAACAACAGACAATTCTTCATTTTCTGATTTGGCACTAGGAGCCAAAGGTTGAATCAGGCCTGAAAGGAAGATACTTGAAAATGTGTATCACAGCTGGAGGCTTTTGATATCTGCACACAACTGGCTGTAGAAAAGGCGGGTTCCCTGTGTGAAAGACTGACTGGTTTTGCTGACAACTTTTTCCAGTTTATGAAGTTTTCATGTGCAGCCTTTCTTGCATACTTCGCTTTTTATTAACATAGAAAAGAGTGTGCTTATGCAGTTGAAAAATCATAATTCCTAGAAGAAGGACAGAAATATTTACTGTAATATGGAACTACCTCCTTGCAGTGGAAAATTTAAGGATTTTTTTTTTAATGGAAAGTTTAATGGGTATTTTTCTAAGGAAAATTGGCAAATTTCTATGCTGCTGCAATTAAATCTTTTAATGAACAAGAAGACAAATATATTAATGGCAGATGAAAACACCAATTAGTAACAGCTCAGCCAAAATCACTTAAGTCAGCATCTGCTGTCATGTTAAAAATGTAAAAGCCACTTCAGAAAGAGAAGGGGCTAGAAAACTCCTCTAGGGCCTTTTCTTTCCTCAGTGCTAAAGCCTGTGACACATTTTGTGAATTTATGATCTGCTGACAAAATTATTCTTTGGAATAATTTTGCCACAATGAAGAAGTGTTTTCAGTGTTAGACTATTTCTTAGCAAACGCCATGGTGCCATTTTAACTTTTTGTTGTTGTTGTTATTCTTTGCACACATTGAAACATGACACATATTGTTCTTTTCATAAATTTAATTTATATATTCTTACTCAGTATAAAGTGGTTCTAGACACCACTATACTGATGCTGGTCAGCAAGCCCAATTATCTGATCTTCCTTCTTGAAAGGGTGGAAAGCATTTTTTTGGACAGAATATGCTACTCTTCAGCCGAATGCCTCTTTGCATGCAGTCAGATGGGTGCAGTCTGCGTTTGACTGGGGGGTGAATGTAGAGGCCTGCTGCTGTCTAGAGGCCACATTGCCGATGTACGGCAAGGAGGTTCCCCTGCTGCAGTGGGCTTAGGTTGCTTGGTGCTTTTTCTGGATGAGCAGACAGTGATGGTGTCATCTATTTGTGAGGTCTGGACAACTCTTGAAAAGCTGTTGTGCTCAGTAGCTGTCATATTGACTCTACAAAGTTCCTGTTTGCTTGTGTAAAATATGGATTTCAATGGCTTTGACACTCAAACTAGTATTTATTTACTCATCCATAGAGCAACAAGAGTACAGTAAATTAAGGCCAGATGGATTTTTATATCCTTATTCACTCTGCTTTATAAAATTGCAATGGTAGCACTTACTGTGAGGTTAGCTTTCCCAGAAAGAGGGTGGGTGTTGTAACAGCAGCAAAGAAAGCTGGGGTGCACAGGTCAGCAGCTCATCACAGGAAAGGGAAGCCTGGCACGAACATTTGCACCTTTTGAAAAGATCTTGCTTTCTGTCACTTGACTGTTATCACCTTAGTTGCCTATTGAAAATCTGCAATAGTGTAGAATAAATCATATTAGGATGCAAGATATGGGGGAGAAATCCTGAAGTGATTTTTTTAATTCTTGCTGTACTGTGAACTTTGTGTGCATAGTTGAAAAATCCTGTTTCTTAGAATAAAAACATGGTGAGCAAATGTCTATAAAATATACTAAACTTACGTGATTTTAAGGAGTATATATCTCATGTTTCTGAGGTATTTATAGATTGCTGCACTGAAATGAAAAGTTGGCTAATTTGCCCTTAGGCTGCAGTGCATAACAAATTTCAAAGCAGCAACAGAATAAATAGACTATAGGAAGTCTTTACATTAAAGATGGAAAGGATGATGTAAAATGCTGTAGCAACATATGCAACTATTTATGATCTTTAAGGAATTAACTTGAAGTCAGACTTCTGTCTAATATACTCCTTTTAACAGTTTTGGTAAAACAAAATTTTGTACTAGAAATTCTGAAGAATATTCTTTCTTGTTTGGGAATTAGAGTTGCGTGTTTTTGTTTTGTTTTGTTTCCACTTGGTTATTTGGCTTCTCAAATCTACAGGTCTCTCTCTCTGAATTTCATTGTGATATTGTTCTCCATTTTAGCATATATGTTCGTCTGAATGGTCACATACACTCTTCTAAATGAGGCCTGTATTGATTTGCCCAAGAGGCTCTATTTGAAGTTGAGACTGCACCATAGGCAATAAGATAAGGAAAAAACTCCTTAAAGATCACCTGCTTTCTCTCATACCTGCATATGTAGATAAATACTTACAATATTAGTTGCACACTTTAGTTATTGTGTTTCTTTTTTGCTCCTGGTATGGTTTTGTACGGAGTTTGTGCTGCTGGTATTCATTTTGCTCTTTTCTCTTATTCGTTAACAAAAATGAATCTTAGTTTTCTAAGTATGTTGTGAAATTTTAAAATTTCTAACACTTTAAAGAATTTTTGTAGTTTGCATTGGTTTCTGAAAATGTTGTCTGAAACATATTGCAAAAATTTTTGGCAATTGGCAAGCACTGTTTTAAAACAGAAATCTAACTGCAAGTGTCCAAGGAAACTGAAAAGGCAGTAGAAGTAGTAGTATTGGTTGTTTGATTGAATGCAGTGTAATGATTTGATTATGTGAACAGATAAACTAATGGCCAGCACTTTCAAAAGGATGCCTAAAAGCTGAGTGCATTGCTAAAAGTCTCCTGAGAGAGGAACTCCAGTAACACAGGCAATGAATGATGTTACTGGCACTATTAACGGTACAGGACTGATGCTAACTGCTGCGCACCCAACAGTATTTATCTGTCCACATCCTTGTGGTGAAAAGACTCTGACCATCTTGCAAGCCTTCTGCTGCATGTACTAGACAGCAACTACCCTGGCAGAATTTCATGTTTGCACATAAGTGACTGGGGAATTTTAGCACTTCAGTTGTGTTTTCAAACCATGTCCACTACCATGAACTAAAGTCAGTCTCTGGGAAAAAGTTGGGTGGCATGGGCAGCCTGACTGCTAATAGAATAAGAGACAATCTTCAGGGAAAAAAAGGAGTTGTTGTGTTTTTTTTATTATTATTATAATTTTTAACTCAGATGACCTCCACAGGTCTCTTCCAACCTCAGCCATTCTCTGATTCTGTGATCTCTACAAAGATGATTATGTATGGGCTGGGGGAGAAGGCAGGGCCAAGAGCAGTGTGGGAAGAGGTGGTATAGAGATAGGTAGTGAAAAAGAGTCACAGAGGAGATTTTACACCTTTCGTGAGTTTTCTCAGCAGATACCCAAGAGGTCCTTTTGGTATTCGCAGACTTGACTGCTGCTTCATTTTACTTGTGAGCATATGGTTGGACAGTTCTGGGGAGGGAAAATGATTCCTAAGCTGAGGCAATACCTACCTGCAGGATGAAATGTGATCTAGATATCCCTCTGAGAGCTCAATGCTAAGGCTCATTTCCAGCATAATGAGGAAAAGAATATTCCCACATCAATAGTGAGCAAACTGACCAGACTAAGTGTAACCCACTATTTGATATTTCTAAAATGTAGCTTCCTGATTAATAAATACAACATGATGATTGCACGCTACATTAGGTGAACAAATTGTGGTTTCATGGGTGGCACATAGAACGGTAAGTCAATTTAGAGATGCACAGAAGTAGAGAGCCATGAAATGGTGTGGCATGTGTTAATTAGACATGTGGCACAGCCAGGAGTATCTAGCATTGAGTTCTCAGTCTTACAGAGACTTGTCAAGAGACTTACAGAAATACTATGCTATTCTCCCTGCTTTTTGATTTGTTCCTTTTGTTTCTACTTAATAGTGCAATTGTTGTCTGATGATCAGAACCAAGGAGATAGTCATTATTTAGGACTACAGACACTATGGGCATCAAAAAAAGCATGCTGTGAAGGGAAAAACATATTTCTGCTTTAGTAGTAGAAAACCTTTAGTATTAGTAGAAAGACTAGTCTTACAATACTTCACTATTTCCTCTTTTCTGTGGAGTCAATATAAGTAGGAAAAAAATAAAGGATTTTTCAAGGATAACGCTTGTCTCCACAAGGAATGCTAAAGTATTCTTGTACAAAAAGAAGCAGCTGAAATAAGGGATCAGAATGCACTCATGCAAGCTTAAGACAGAAGCGTAGGAAACCAAAAGAGAGCAGGAGACAAGTGAACTAGAAAAAGGAATAGGAATTATAAAAGTAAATAAAGCTTAGTATTGTATAAATTAATACTTTATTCCTAGTTGTCCAGTGTTAAGTTCCTGAGTATCCCATTTTCCTTTTGATGCTAGACATGTGCTTGTAATTCCCCTGCTCTGCTGGCTTCTGCTGTGTGTCCCTGCTAGGAAAAAATTAAATTGAATACATGGAACATAACACATGTTATGCTGAATTCCAAGAGATAACATTTCTGGAAAGTATCTGAAAGCTGATGGCTATTTTTCTGTTATGCTATGCAAATATGCCCAAAAGTGCTTGGCACAAAGATGCATTATAAAATAGCATAGCATTTAGACTAGTGGACTAGAGAGATGGTGCTGTGATTATCTGGTCTGATTTGCTGTGCAACACAGACCATAGGTCTTTCTTGGCTTCCAGCTTGTCTGTTTTTCTGAAAGTTATGCTCCAATGCAAAGTAAAATAAAAACCACTGTAATAGTAAATTCACTCAGTTCTTAGTAAAAAGTATTCCAGTGATAGGTTGCTCCGTAAGAATGCATGGAAAGGGCACATTGTTCTGTTCTGTGCCAAGTTTACACTTTTGGCATTTGGATATTGTTATATATTTGCTGGTTATCTTGAAAAGTCATCTGTAACTTTCTGTTCTACAGTTAGAGTGATTGAGTTACTTCTGCTTATTCTCTTTGATGCCTTAACAGTTCAAATTTTCTCATGAAGGCACATATAAGGTATGGCTCCAGTCCTTTAGTCAGGATTGGTTTCAAGCTTCTTCATGGTGTAGACCAATTCAAGAAACAGGGTGGCTAAGGCAGCGTAAAGCTTTTCCTTAAGTCTCAGTGTGACATGATGCCTGTCTTGGAGGGACACAAAGCAGTTGGGAAACTTTGCTCTCTGCTTTGGTTGGGAGTTCTGCATGAAAATAAATACAGCCACAGTGGAGTGCAGGGCAGCACTTTCTGCTGCCTCTGTCAGCCTAATGTCCTGGGCAGCAGTCTCCCTTGACTAGGTGCAAGTTGCCTTGAAAACTGAAAGAATCCCTTTCAGCACTGTCACAGCTTTTCTGTGAGCACTTTCTGAATTGTTTGGGTAGTAAAGATGAGGGCTAACAATAAAGAATTCTATGAGATAAACAATAAAGGGAGGTGGGGGGGAAGGCAGATGAAATTCAGTGTAAAGAGAAATTAAGTAGTGCATATGGGGAAGTGAAATCCAAATTTCATACAAAATGATGAATTCCTATGCTACTCAAGAGTGATATTTTGGGTCTTAATAAGTCACTCCATGAAAATGTCAGTTCAGCACTTGGTAGCAGTCAAAAAAAGAAAAAAAAAAAAAAGGTTCAGAAAGAAATGGAGGTCTCTGTATCACTGTATAATCCTCCACTTGCCTAAGGCTTGGTTGTTGTGTGTGGTTCTGGTTCCCTGTCAGTAAAACCATATAGTAGGCCTGGAGAAGAATGAACACTTATGAAATTGTTACCATCAAGAGTAGTCACTAACGACCGGAAATTTTTCAAGACAATTGAGAGAGTGGCTATAGAGGCCTACAAAACCATGAGTAGCATAATGAGAATTAGAAGAGGTTGAACGGGTCTTATTTCTTCTGCATAAAGAACTGCTGAACATCAAATGAGACTGTGAAGATGAAGAGTGACAGCAAAACAAGGTGGTTCTTCATAGAAAATTAGTCAACCTTTGGAATTTCTTACTGTAGGATTGCAGGCAGCATGAGAACCTACTCATGTAAGTTCAAGAGGTTGAGCAGTCAGGGTCAGATTCATGGAAAGCATCTCTCTGGAGTGTTATTAAATACAGGAACCACACAGATGACAATGTCACTGAAGCAGGAGTTGTCAGAGGCTGGAAGATACACATGAAGGGGAAATACTGAATATACATATTTTCTTCCCTGGACATCACATTTGGCCAGAAGACTAGTATAGAAGGTCCAATATTGTCCATTGCTCTGAGACACCAGATTGTGTTTGGAATTCCTGTAGCAGTGACACCCACATCAAAAATTGAGATAAAGTTCTCTGCTACTGCTATTCTGGTGCTGTTTGGTTTTACTCTGAAGAGTCAGATTAGCCTTTGTAACCTCAGTGTGGGACTGGAAACTCATGCTCAGCTGTTTATGTGATCTGCTTTCCAAGTCTGTTTGAACTGATTTTCTCTGGAATATAATTTTTTCTCTCTCTCTCTTTTTTTTTTTTTCCCTAGATTGTTGAATTTTCATTTGTTTATATTGAAGCATACAATGTTTGCTTGCATGCTATAGACAAATTGAAATTGCTGTCAGTGAAATACCGTCTTTTAGTGTTGTTGCTTTCTTAGGTTTTGTATCATGTGCAAACTGGATTAATCATCCAAAAAGAATGGAACTATGAAAAGAAGTTTCATGGAAGCAAAAGAGCAGAAATCTTGAAAAAGACACCATCTGTTTAAATGTGGTCATTTTTTTTTGTGATAAAAAAAAATAAGTAGTGCTTTTAAGTAGAGGTTTCTATTAGGTAAAATGCAGCTTTGAAAGACTTTAACTTACTACATTTACTACATCGTAGGAGTTTATTTTTTCTGTCAAAGGTATGTGTAGGATGAAATTTTATGTCTATTTCTATTAAATCTAAGGAATGTATGATAGTCATCTAGTACATCTGCGACTACAGTATCCATGCAAACTTTACATGCTTGGGTATCCTCATATGAATTACAGTGAAATGAAACATTTCATTAAACAAACATGTATTTTTCCGTAAGAATTCCTGTCACATTCAAGCTATATGCTTCAGCTCCATTACTAGTTGTGGAGTTGTGCTTTTTTTTGCACTCTAATTGTGGGTATTTGCTTGTATTAGTGAAGAAAATGTGGCAGAAAATTCAATCCAGAGTAGGCAAACATTTAAGTAAAGATCTCATGACTTTCTTTGCATTGTAGTCTCAACAGACAGTTCGGAGTAGTTCTTCTATGCTAAAGCAAATTTAGGTTGATAGCTTAGTTAATATGCTTAAGCTGTGGGGTTTTGTTCGTTTGTTTTTATGTGTTTGGATCCCATTATAATCCTCATAAAGAACAGAGATTGCTGAAAGTCCTGGCTGGTATTTTGTTTCTCATGAAAATTAATTTTCCATGTAGTTATCTTAGAGCTTTCATGGAAAGCCTAAGGCATGTATCTACACTAGTATTTTACTTTGGTTGAACACTGTGTCTTTTGAAGAGAATCTCCTTATCAACACCAGTTATTGTTCTTTGGTTTGCATGTTTGCTTACATAATGTATTTTAGAACATCAGAAGAAAATAATTCATAAGTATCAAAGCAAAGAATGCTTCTGTCGTTGTAGAGGAGGTAAAAATAGGTTCTTGAATGTGTTTAGTCTCGTGCTGTAGTCTAACAAACAAGAACATCAGTGGTCTTCTTTTGGTCCTCTGTGTTACAGAAGTATATTGACTGAATGTGTTTATAAGGACAAATTCAGCAGTACTTTTAGCAGCTTCAGAGAGAAAAAGAAAAATTTGTCAGAGAATGAATTTGCATTTGTTACTGAGCATTGTTGGTTCCCAGTGACCATAAGGTTAGATGCTGGATGGTCTCGGAAAATTAAAAGTAACATACCTCTATTTTTGACTCCTGAGGTTGTTGAGAATATTTATTTCTTAGCACAATGATTAGGATCTCACGCTACTGGTCTTGATATATAGTGTTGCTCAAGAATAGATATTTCATTCTTATCAATGTTAATTGGTTAAGCAGAGGGTAACGCATGCCAGCTTACTTGATGTTGAAGCTGCACTTGTGTTACTTGTGTTACTTAGCTTTGTGAAGTTTTCTTAGACATGCGTCATGGTAAAGAAAGGTTTTCTCAAGAAATTGGAAAGAAAATGAGTTGATATCTGGAGGCTTAGAGGCAGCTGTTTCTAAGCTTGAAAGGGATTTCATGGGAGAAAAATTGAAGGGATTGGAACAGGAGGGTGTGTAGGCACAGGAGAGAGGAAGAACGAATATGGAACTGAGTCACTGATAAGCCTGGAAAGATTAGATCATTATCAGTGTCTGTGGCATAGAAGATAAAGATAACCATAGAAAAGCACTAGTTTCTTGTCTGGAGGCAAATTCTAACATCAGATGTGCTGGCATGCAATAGTAAGCTCTTTGTCTTGGTATTCTGGAATCTCTTAGTTAAACACTTCAAATGTTTGGTAGACCCTTCACCAAACAGTTTTCTCTTCTGTGGGCAGAGATGCTCTAGTCCTCAAAGTAATCTTCTTTGTTGAGCAAGTGCTGCAAACATTCTATTTCCACTTACAAAAGACCTTGTTGAATCAGAAACAAATGAAAATGTCCTCTTCTGTGGGGAATTAGAAAAAAGTAATTAACATATTTTCATAAAGCAAAGGAGACTATTTTGAAAAAATGTGAAGGATATCATTCTATTCAGAGATGTCAGATGATTTTTGCAATATTTAATGCACATTTTCAGGTGATTAAAACAGAATCCAATTTGTTAGGGTAAAGGTCTGTTCTTTACTTCAGGTGAAATCCAGTGATGACACTCGGTGGGATAGTCATGTATTCTATCTGATGTGGTTTGGGGCTTGTCTCCATATCCTTGGGACAGAAACGTGAGATTTGTGCCAAAAGCAACAGTAAATACAAGTCTGCACTTGTTATTTTCCAAGTGTTACAACAGAAAAATGAAACTTGTCTGAATTTTATAAAATGACTGTTTGGCAAGAAGGTGCCTGATGCTTTGTACCTTTAACAGTCATCTGCCTTAGGAACAAGCTGTTATAAGAAATAGAAATGGCAATTTGTGAGCTAGGCACAGGTAAAATTTGTTAGCCTCTCAGTTATTTACTGTGAGATGCCTTACTTTTATCTGTATCATTAATTTTCACTTGTCTTTAGTCAGTTTATGTCACTGAAGTCTGTTAAGGGAGGAAATTTTCTTTGTGTGGGACAACTCGCTGAAGGAAGGAAATGAGAAAGTTGAGAAGCAGAGTGCATTGGTTAGATATTGTTCACATCACAGTAAGATAATAAGTTAGGTGTTTGATGTCTTCAGGAAATAGCTACTCTGGACTCCCTTGGTAGCTTCTGCTGGCATACAAACTATGTTTCTAGGGCAGCCAGGCACAAAACCCTGAATCCACTTTCAGTGGATTCAGTAGTAATGCTTTATACACAGGGTACTTAACTCCAGGGTAGACCGACAGAATTATGAACATGAACACTGACTAAAGCATAGCAGAGCTGATACTTTCTGTCAGGTTCCATCCTGAGTCCCTGGAAAGACAAAGTACAATTTACTAGAAAAGAATGATAGGATGATTAATGCAGCATCCTGGCTGAAGTGTCAGAGAATTCACTGGTTCTAACGTGGTTTGTTTGTATTGGTGTTCACGTCTGAAGTCTGTTCCTACGTTGATGAAATTCAGATGCTCAGAATTTGGTTCTGAGAAGAGACCTGGAAGCTGAATAACAGAAGCTTATTTTATTTCAGGAATTACAGCATTATTCCCTGCACGATGTTGACCAAATACACAGGCATTAGACTGCAACTGTGCTTCATGGCTAGCTTGCAGTTGGACTTCTTTGGACTTCACTCTCCAGTTACACACTAAGAAGAAAAAGTAAATTCACATTAAATGAGACAATTTTTGAGCAGAGAAATCAAAGTGGGATACATTACATTTTCTCTGCATTTGCCTATGTGAACAGGTTCCTTATTCAGGGATGAGAAAGAATAAAAAATGTATAGAGTTCCAAAATGCCTGTGTATTTGAAGCACATACTTTTTTTGAAAGAGAGAGAGGTTTAGTTTTGCAGCCTATTTTTGCAAGCTAGAGTTCCTAGCTGAGGAAGATCCTGCAATAATTTGCAGTAATGTGACACCACTATTCTGTTATACTTGTCAATTGGAATACAAAGAAGTGAGGGGTGATTTAAAATTTGGAAGAGAGTTATACTTTAAAAGTAATTTATTTTGGAACTGTATGCATCTAAACTTTGTTTAAACTTATTAATTTGCAAAGATTTGTCCTGAAAGGTTTCTGGCATTCTTCCTTGTGGATAAAACTCTGGGTGGTCTTGGGAAGCAGATCAAAATCTCGCAACGTAATTTTCATTGGTGAAAGCATGCTTGTATGATGAAAGTCTACTTTGAACAGTCACGGATAAGTGATTGGACATTAGAAAATAAAGGTCATTGCTTATATGAATGCTTAAAAATAATTTTGTTTCAGAGACAAAAAGATCCAAAGAACACTGAAGATAGCTTGTAGTTTCCATTATAGCTTTGTAGCTTTGGAAGAATTTTTTTTTTTTTTTCCAGAGAAACTAAGTGTCCAGTCAAATGCAGGCAGCTGAATTCCACTAAAGATCATAAATCCTGTTCTGCCAAATAAAAGTGAAAGTCCAGCCAGTCTTACCAGTGAGTCTTAGGGCCTACTAGTGAGCTTTTAGCGAAGGACTATGAGAAACGGGGTGTGATTATACTGATCTGTTATAATGATTCTTTCCAGTATCTGGATGCTGTATGAAACAGAGGTCAGAATCAAGACATTCTTAGTTTCACTAATGAGCAATCCTCTTGCTTTTTTTGTTTTGTTTTGTTTTGTTTTGATCTGTCAATTTATTTTCCAGTCACTTAGCACTGTGAAATCCTTCCACTCTGTCTCAGTGTCAGCTTTAGCTTTGCCTGTCGTAATTACCTTCAGACACTAACCTCAGTAACAGCGTAATCCTTTCTGGATTATTTGTGGAATGGAGTAACAGATACTTGATTAAATCTGCTGCTGAACCTTCCTCAGTGAGGGCTGGTCATCTAACCGTTTATTTTTTGTCTTTTAACTGCTTCTTAATCCACGAGATTACTCTCCTATCCTTCCTCCGTGATATTTCACCATCTCTAACAGCATTTGTTTAAAGGCTTTTCTGATAGTGTATCCAAGTGTATTATAGAAGCTGTGCCATTCTTCTTAATGTACTTGATGATTTTCTTAGAGGTCTGCTAGATTTGTGAGCTAGGACTCCTCTTATAAAAGCCACTTTCTCTGTGCTTTACAGGACTACAGCATACAACAGGAAAAAACACCTGCTGAAACTATCGTGCAAGCAGGTGCCAGTGAAGAAAAAACACCAAGGGATGAATTCTTCCAATTCGATTATATGCAATAGGCCCTTTGTGCATGATGGAGTGTGTCCTTTTCTGTCATGTGAAGAATTGTCATTTGGACTGAAACCAATAATGTGGACTTGGGCATTGCTATATCAAGCATTTCAGCACTCATCTTTTTTGATGTTTGTCTGCTTTTGTTACAGGGACAACTTCAACACAGCATGTTGAGCAAAGATATCCTAAAAAAATTGAGCCTCTCTCGGAGGTATGGCACTTTGCATTGAGTAAAACAGCAACATTCAGAAGTGCTTAGTACAGAGCAGAGAAGAGACTAAACTTTAGGTCTCTGATTTTCAAGTGAGTGCTGTAACCTCCAAGTCAGGAGGTGGATAGAATGTCTCTTTTTTCCTTTTTTGTTCCTGCTAAAATGACTTTGAGTATGAAAGACTATTCCTGCGCTGTTTAGACTGTCATCCAGAAAAGGCAGATGTAGATTCGTAGGCTCCACTGAATATTTACTGTTAAGAAGTGGTATTTGGAAGTACAGATCCGTTAGAAGTTTTATGACTTCAGCAAATGGTATGAGAAGTGTCCAACTCTCACATATCCCATCATCTGACTATCAGTGTTTCTGCTCTGCTGGAGAGGTGGGACGTGGTTTCATATCATGGAAGGGGCAGATTCAGTCAAAGATCATTGTTGAATGAAACAGCACAAAGTTTATTCTGTGTCAGCTCAGGTACAGCCTTATTCATTAGAGCATTGTGGACTTTCATATTTTACCACTGCTATTGCACCCAGTTCAAAAGTATTATGATGATGTTTTCTCATTCTTAAAGCAAAATCTAGTTACTGGTAAATAATGTGAGCAGTCATGAAGCCCAGCTATTTGTCCAGCAGAATTCTTTTAAAAGGTTTGTAAGGAATTCACTTTTAACAGTTTTTTCTATCTGAGGCAGCAGTGGCAAACAGGATGAGGAAGGTCTGGATTATAGATGTAAAATCCTTCAAGTATATTCTTACATTAAAAAATGATAGACACTGAAAATATTGTTTGGCATGAAGAAAACATGGAATTCTTCAGTTCTCATAAATGTAAACCTTTTCTTGACTTAAAATTCAATGGCACTTATTTTGCAGATTTCTGTAACAAGTTATTTAGAAAGCAAAAGAGGTTCTTTATGTCCTGTATTTGTAAATATAATTTTCTAAGTAATAACTTGTAAATAATGACTCTGTCCTTGTTACAAGGAGTGTTTAATTCATGTTAATGTGTAAATCTAAAAGGATGAAGTTTATTATATGAACTGTAAGGCTCAAAAAGGAACACAGAAATTATGAGAACTGGGCAGACAGACATGCTTTTTGTGAAATGCTGTAGCAATGTTTTGCCCAGAAGCTTTGCAACACCAGAACATAGACCTTTTGCGACTTTCACAGAGCTAAGTCTTAATAAAATTAGAGTCCATACCTAGGATTTGTGAGACCCATGCAAAAGCTGATTTGGGTGAGAAATAATCTCTCTCCTCCACACCCCTACCCACCCGCTCTCCCATTCCAAAGGATATAGAGTGTTTGGAACTAATAACCAACAATAAGATATCAGAACATCTGATCTAAAATGTTAGTGCTTTGGTTCGTCTGTTCATTTTGTATCTCTTTACAGTAACAATCATTGTCAGGATAGAGGAAAATGGGTTTTCNTCTTTTTTTTTTTTTTTTTTTTTTTTTGTAGTAAATCAGTAACAGAATGGGCAGGTGTTTAAAATGCATCTTCTGTCCTGTCACATTGTTCTTAACACCCCAGATTTTTCAAGCAATGCAACTTTGATGCTCAGTTGACAGTGTTTTGTCCAGTATTTTCCTCGGGAGATATAAAACCATCAAGGTGTGGCTGAAGAAAGTGGGTCGCTGTTTGCTATAGTCTATAAGCTTGGGGTTTATTCATTACTTGAACCAAGTATTTAATAGATGAAATGGAATCTGAGAATGCAAAATATTCAGAGCTTGGCTAGAGAAAGACTAATAGATAATTGTATTAACAGAAGCCTAACAAAAGATGTATACTCAAACAGGGATAACAGTGATAGTAACATTTGCATTTTGCAATCTTTTCTTCTCTCCTTTTTCTGCTTGGTACTGGAATGAATAGCACTGTCTGGTGCCCTACCTGAGCTGGTGGGGTTGAGGAGGAAGCATTTCAGACTTGTATAAGGCACAGCGTGTTCATGTGGGCTGTGAGGTGTCTGAAGTGTCTTTAGAGTGTTATCTCTTTGGGCAGGGACATGTTAGTAGTATTCAACTGCTGTACAACATGATGTACCCAAACAATACTATATAAGATAATATCCAAGGAATTCACTTAGCAAGGAAATTAGATAACCGAGCAGCTTGGCTTGGTGGGAAAGCATGTCTTGCCAAGGACATTGTCCTTAAAAGCAGTCTTTAGTAATGGGTGAAGATCAAAAGACTTGGAGTTCATTTTAGTTCAGATAGCAACAGCATCTAAATTAATTATGTCCACAAATATGGACTGGAAATGTGGTAAAGCAGATTGTTAGATATTATTAGATATCTAGTACTTCCTGTGTTTAATTTTTTTTTAGAAATTACACTTCTACATTACTTCACAATGAAGGAGGCATTTGGAAGAACCAGCCTATTATATAGTGCAGTATAACTAAAATATTAATACTGAAGAGTGAAATGTTAAAGACAGTCTCATAAATTGAAATATGTTTTTGTGAATCATCTAGCATGTTGAGACCACTGCCAGGCAAAGCCTAAATTTTCTTAAAGGTGCTGTTTTATTTAACGACTACTTTGATATTTCCCTGTATACAGAGAGTATTAATAATGAGTATAATTAACGAGAGTATTTAGTGTGTGTTGTTTTCACTGAGAGGTAATATCCTTATTTTACTGCATTTCATGTTATGTCCTTATGCAGTACTGAGTTTAAAAAAAAAAAAAAAGACAAAACCCAAATCCATCAAGACCCTTTGTGTCTAAATATATTGAAGACTACACTCTGAGACAAGGAAACTGAAAACCTAGAGCCATCTTTTATAATTTAGAATAGTTGTATTAGTCATGGTCGGTAGTTTTCTCACTCTTATACAAATACTCTTACTCAGCTTTATCTGATGAAGCTGTTATACATCTCAATGAAACGCACTCAGAAATAACTATCTACATTTCAAAACTATTTCTGAAAATAGTTCGTATCATGTGAGCGCAATAGTAGGGCCATGAGTGAATTCTTGGGGTATGGTGTGGTTTCTCAAATACGTTTAAAATATCCAGCTGGATTAAAAAATAAAAACAAAATGTAGAGAGTGGTGGGTGAATGTTGTATGTCATTATCAAGTACTGCATGATTATGGAGATGCAACATTGTGTCCTGAAAGGATTCAGTGGAACTGTACTACATTTTCTTCTTCTGTTCCTTTAGTGTGTTGGAGAAACTTAGGTGGCCAGAAGTTCCATTTTCTTGAGATGCTTTTAACATGAAGTCTCCTAGGGCATGGTGTGTTTCTTGTCATTTTCAATCTGGACATTCATACATGTCTTAAGAATAAGACAATATGTGATTTCATTCAAGGTGCCTGCTGGTGGCCTGTGATGTCATGTATTTTCTTCATTCAGGTCAGAATTTATTGTGTCAGAAGTAATGCAGTGTTCACCAGGGATGGGTAAGTGTGTATAGAGACCAAATTAAGTAATCTAATTTCAGGAAAGCAATTTTTTTTTTTTCAACAACTTAGTTTATTAGTAGGTTTGGTACTTCAGATGCACAGAGGCCAAGCTGCTGCTTTGTCTAGAGCTGTTTGTGAAGAGATAAGGAGTAGTTCTTGTTTTTTCATCTTTTTAGGAGACAGTCCTGGGAAGCAAAGACTTTTTTTTCTTTTGACATGCTGTTTCTTCTGTCATAAAGCCTAAGTCGTCTGGGTCTGTCTTCTGCTGCCTGAGAGGCAGAACTTCAACACAGCGGAATGTAAGAAGTTGCACTCAGAGTGCAGGAATGTGCAATTGTTAAATTCTTATAATTTTGGCATACTGTAAATATACAGTTCATACCTATTCACTGCATAACTTCCTTTGCATAACACATTCTAATTCTCTACAATCCAAGAAAGAGTTGATTTTTCTGTTTCCAAGCGTTGATATTTTATGGCAGAATGCACAAATAAATGAGATTACATTGATCTTGCAATATCAGTGTTTACTCCCTCAGAGCTTCAGTGTGTTAATAAGTGGAAAGGTGCATGTTTTCTAGGGGTAAAACTGGTAAGCTTCAACCAAACTGTAGAGGTTAGACATCTACACTATCGGTTTATTTTTGGTCTTCAGTTGGTTGAAGAACCACTTTGTGACTTCATTAGCTCTTACGTAAATATTAGTCACATCTTTAAATAACTATTTATGTCACTTTCCTCCTATACCTGCCAGCTTCCTCTGGGAAAATTCCAGCGTTTTAACTCTGTGCACCTCAGAAGTAAGAAACTTTATATAAGATCTGTGCGAAAAGCTGTTTTCTTGGACTAATATCTGAATTTGTTGCTAGAAGATCATTCTATTTCACTATAGTACTTGTGTTTTGGTTTTTATTGTTTCCTGACTCTGAATTCACCTATCAATACTCCTTCCTCAGCACAGGAAATCTCATAGTAGTCTGTATCAACAAGAGTCCCACTTCTCTGACCGATTGAAAGGTTAGCGCTAAACACAGGGCTGTACAGAACAGAGATGAAGACTTTGGATCTGAGAATCTCATTACTTCCAAGGAAGGAAACTAAGGCATGGATGGATTTCCTATTCTTAGCCAGCTGCATTTTTTGTGTTTTGTTTTGATTTGAGATGAATGTTATCTAATCACAGCTTTTTGCCCTGATTTTGCTTCTTTCCTCTCAGGAATCTATACATATTGTATCTCCAGAGAACTTTATTCATGCTTTTCCTGAGTTACTGTAACTCTGAAAGAACTCCATTACAGTCAGTGGTGGAATATATGTACAAACCAACTTAGTATCAAAACCCCCCACAGCAACTTTCTCCCTAATTTGAACACACATAAAAGTGAATCGTGATTTAGAAACATTTTTTTTCCTTCTGGGAACAATTTTTTAAAATGTATTGTGGCTAATTCATAAGGCTTTTTCTATTGTTTTATAATGCAGGAAGAAATTTTTTAAGTATTGAGTCTGGTTTCTTAAACAAGAGTTTTGTGATTGTACTTCGTGCTTGGCTACCTTTCTTCATTCCTTGTAATGTTTAAACCTGTTGACATGTGTCAGCCAAATTTACAGATAGAGATCTCAAAGGTAATTAGGTTCTGGCAGGTTTTGTGATAAAGGTGGCTGGATAAAGGAGAAAATAGAAACATTTATCTTGGTATAGGAAAAGAAGCTGACGAGAAAATATTGGTCAGAAGAGGATGTATAAGGAGTGTGTGCTTGTGCCTCAGCACCAAAGAAGGATTAGCGCTGCACTGCTGCAGAACCCAGAGACAGGTTTTGTTAGCTGTTGTGTGCTGGGAGCTCTTCCTCCAATTTAACCTTTGAAACAATGAGAGATACTAATTCACATCTTCACATGAAACTTGGCTGCCTTTTTTCATAATATGCTGTAAGTAAATCAGAAGCTGTGTGCAGGATTTGCTGGATTAAATTCTGTAGCCCAAATCAGTCTGTGTTCCAGGGTTAGATAATCAGAATGATTTCTTAAGGAAAAGAATTAGTTTCTGTTATGGATTCATTTATTATTTGAAGAGGATGAAAATTCAGTTTAATTCATTTTATTAAGCGCTGCTGGGAAATGCAGATAGAAATGTAATCTCTTTATCATGCCTGTTGTCTTAATAGTGGTATGTTTCTGCAATACTTACTATATATTGGTTTTCTAAGCTGTTCTCTTGTATTACTAATATTTGAAACAGCACTGATTGAAATTTGTGTAGCTAACTGCTGAAATTTTAGTATGTCCAGGGTAAGTAAAACAAATATAAGAATAAGGAATATCAGAAAGTGTTCGCTTTTTCTGTTCTTGTAAAAGCTGCAATGCTCTTGAAAAAGAATATGGCATTATCAAATAAATGAATTTTGTCTTTTCACCATTTCTCTGATAATCTGGTAACTTTTCACTGAGAGGGTGGTCGGGCACTAGAACTGGGTCCCCAGGGCAGTGGTCAGCACTGAGCCAGCCAGAGTTCAAGAAGTATTTGGACAATGCTCTCAGATATAGGGTTTGATTTTTGGGTGGTTCTGTGTGGAACCAGGAGCTGGACTCAATGATCCTTGTGGGTCCCTCTCAGCTTGGGATATCCTATGATTCTATGATCTTCTTCTCCACTTATGATCATTTCTTTCCAACCAGGACACACCTATATTAAAAATGAAATAATTTCAAAACTTGTTAGCAATTCAAATAGGCTCAAATTTAATTAACTGATGAGTAGTCAGATCTCCACTTGAAATTTCAACATTTCCACTATTTTAAGAACATATCAGCAGCAGGGTCACACACAACACATCATCTCAAAGAGAATCTCTTGTGAGAATGCCAGTATTTGCCTTCTCTGGATGACGGGAAACAGCCTGTTTGTGTAGTTTCAATCCTGTTGCTTGTAGGGCTACCTAGACCAGAAAATGATGAAAAACCAACAGAACTGAGATTTAGTCAGGTAAGCTCAGGAACTGCCTAGAACCAACTGTTATTTCAGAATCCTGTTAGCCACAAAGGAGCATAATAAGCAACCCCTTAAGACAATTTAATGGAGTAGAAAGACTAGCTGATTAAAAGAAAGGAGAAATGGGGTGACTGTAGATCAGGTGTATCAAAGTCTGAAAGAATGGTGGTAGGCTGCAGAAACCTATTTCATATCTTGATGCTCAGATTTCTGGGGTTATAGATAATGAGGTACTGAATAATGCTGTTTTATAAAATTAAATAAAATTTAAGTAATTAAACAATTTTGTTTTTACTTGGACAATTATGGTAGGCTGCGTTTAGGAACAAAGAATGTTGATCTGACTGTATTTCAAAATAGAATTGAGGATAAAACTAGATAACTGGTCAAACATGATTTTCTTATATATTGCTGTAACAGAGAGAGAGACACCTCATCTTTTGTTGTACAGTCAGGGGAAACCTGAAAAGCAGAGAGAAGGTATTACCTTGCTAAACAGTCATCTGAAGGTCCAGGCTGATAATGAAAACTTGGTTTTAGTTTTGCTGTTAACACAGCAGTTCAAAAAAAAGATCTGAAAGATTTGTCTGATGATACAGAACATACTATATCAGCATACTGTGTATAGTATAGTGATTGAGGAAATGCAATCAGTTCATCCTGCTAGAATAGAAGAGCAAAATGTAACTGCTTTGACCTCACTAATGGCCTGTCGCTTTAAATATTCACATAAACAAAATAACTTATATGAAGAGGCTACATATCAAGCTGAACTTATGAGCATGAGCAGATGTTAAACATCTGAAGAGAAAAACTACTAAGCTGATACTGCATTTCAGAAACAATTAATGTAAGAACCATCTCTAAAGACAAGCAGATTATTTTTTCCTATTTGGAGAGAGCCTCAGGAGTTCATTTATTGACACCGCCCCACCATTAACTAAATTGATCTAAATCTTGTTATTTCTGTAACCAGTTCTTAAAGCTTTCCAGTAATGCAAATTGCTTCACATGCTCTCTTCCAGGGTTTATCCTTGCCATTTTATCCTATCCACTATGATTAGACAGAAGGCTTTTTCTCCTTCTCCTTCTCTAGGAGCAAATATATATTTTTTTCCCAAGACAATTACTGTCTCATTTCATATTTGACGTAATAACTTTATATTTTATCTGACAGGCTCTGTTTCCTATGCTTTCATTTGATGCTACTTAATTTTGTCCTTTGGACACTCACATTCTTGGTGTGCTAAGAACCAAAAGTAATTATGTCATTTGTCACCTTGTAATGCTGAATGGAACATAGGCTGTAACATGCATCTCTCTGTGTTTTTTTTCCCTTCCCTTCCCTTCCCTTCCCTTGCCATTTGTATTCAGCTTGTGAGTCAACTCCCAGATCATTGTTAGTAAAATTTCTTAGTCATCTTTGAGTTCAAAAGAAATTTCTAGGAAAACGGCTACTAACTGCATGGAGAAGTAGCAGTGGCAGATGGTCCCTTTGGTCCTTTGGCACCTGTAAGCTAGGGCACAGGGTGTTACAGTGACAGAAGCTTCCAGAAAGGAGACACCAACAACCACCAGCTTTGGTTCCCTCTTGGCAGTGGTGGTTGTGAATTTCAAAACTTTCAGGCTATGTGGATTGTTCTTATTGATCTCAAGAGTTGTGTTTCTATTTATGAGATGATAAATATTGCAGAGAATTGGGAAAAAGAATTTTTCAAAGGAACCTAGCAGCCCTACTGCCCCCTTTTTGTTCCTTTTTTTTTTTTTTTTTTTAAGAAACAGAAGCTTGTCCCTCTGTATGTGAGGTGTAAGCACACAGAAAAATTACACATGCACTTAGCTTTGAACTTGATAGCATTACTTTCATGTTGAAAGTGAATCTTCTGCTTAATCTTACAAATAAGATTTCAGTGATTGTTTACATTGGCAGGAAGCAGTATTCCACTTGCAAGTCTGCAGTCTTATTCTGACTCTAGCAAGACCAAAGATTTTAACACTGCATACATTTTCTGTGAAAAGGAAATGTTAATATGTATAAACCCTTACTTGCATAAATAGACCAGTAGAAAATTTTGTTTTATGAGAGGCGTTTTAGTTCTTAATTAGAGAGGCTTCCATTTCCATATAGGCCAGCTACTGAATGCTTTAATAAAAGGGACAACTCCTCTCCCTTCCCCCTTATTTTTTAAGCCTACTGTGCGTTAGTAAATATGGGAAAGAATACATATACAACTCACCCATGCACACAGTTCTCTAAAACCATTACTGATGGCAACTGATGGCAATGGGTAGTCATGAAAGAAAGAAAACAGAGCAAAACAAGAAACCATAAAAGATTAAAACCACTATTTCAAATGGAGATCATTAACTCAAGCTGCAATCCAAATATTTTTGCAGTGTGCCAAATAATAGTTTCTGTCCAGAGTGGAAAATGAAGCAACTAAGAAACAAAGGACGACAATTGATTATATCTGGGGATGTTATACTGATAGTTTTCACTTCTCCCTTCTCCCTGAAAACTAGAAGTGTTGGAAATTTGATGTTTGGAAGCTGCAAATTAAATATATGTATTCTTGTATATTTATACATGTATATGCTCACTTTTAGTCCACATGTATGTACTCCTGCAGGAACCAACTCTATTGTGTTTGCAGAAGTTGACTAATGTTTACATATACATGAATGCTTTCTCAAACACAAAATTTAACAAAAGACAAATATATGAAGAGCAACTGCAAATTGTTTCATTTTGTGAAGAAAACAAAGGAAACATAAGAGAGTCGCAAGGGCTTTCTTTCTTTCTTTCGGGTAATCCATTAAGTTTTATAAAAGACCTGACTGTGAGGTCTTGTTTTCAATCAAGACTTTGCCAAAAATTGTGTTGCCAATTACAGTCTGGGTGGTGGTTTCTCCTGGTATTTTTACAATTGCGTTGCTTAGCCTTACTTTGCTTACTGCTAGCTAGTGTACTGTTTACCATTGCTACTATTATCATAGATTGGGAATGGACTAATAGTGATGGAAAACAGAGAGAAAAAAAATTACTACAGGCTATGGGTCCAGATGGCTTAGGAAGAAATACACGATAAAAGCTTTATGGTAAGTGGTTGGTGCACAACCAGGATGGTATCAATTCACAATCTTAATTTGCAAAAATTTAATCTTCAAATTAATTTACTGTTCCTGTCCAGTTATCCAGACCATGATCAGGCACCTTTTCATATCCACAGAGCAATGCACTATTAAAGCTGAATAATGAGGAACTGCAGAATAAGCAAAATTTATTTATCTTTAGACTGTGTTTTCCAGCTCTAAATGTTTGAGTCATAAAGTGTACCTGCTCTTTAGTCTTTCTTAATTTTCTTCTTCCAAAATGTTCTTTCACTTGGAAATTGAAGCCAACCCAAATGCACTTAACTTCTGTCTCTTCTTTTGGTGGTTGTGAGGAGATACTGGCCATAGCAGTAGTGTATACATTTTATGTACTGTTTGGCCGGCTGTTAGCTTCCTCTTCCTTAGTTTGTGGTTTGTTCATGTTCAGTTTCTCCTGTACCCAAAATATGCAAACAAAGCTATCATAGGTGATTGTGTAGCTAATTTTAGAAATATGTCCCTGTGTTCATCAGTAATAGAGGTTGAGATATGAAAAATACCGTGCCCCAAACAGGGGAGCTGTGTTTTGCACCATGTGTAGTTCAGCAAAACTTTGTAAACAGGAGCCTTGCTGGTACTGAGAGATTGACTGCTTTAAGTGTTTGGGCTTGCCTTTGGTTCCACTTTAAAGAATGTTCAACAAAAACAATCCAACAGAATCTGAAATTCATATAACCTCCCAGTAGAACTTAAAATGTTATTTGTTAATCAATAACTTCCACTAAAACTATATATGGCCTGGGAATAGAAGCTTCCTGTCCCCATTCTGGTAAACTGTAAAATCCCAGGGTTTTTCTTCTTTTCCGTTTTATGATTTCTCATTTTATTTCTTTAGATACAAATACACCCTATGAATTATGTCAAATTGGCTGATAGGACTATGTAAAAAAAATAAGATGAAAATAAAAGCAAACATGGTTCTAGTAAATACAATGACTTCCAAAATATATTGCATTATATTGCAAAACATTCAGGGCTTAACCATAGCATGAAAAAGAGGCAAGTATGTAACTGCATATTCCTATGTATTCTGTACTGAGGGATAATCTGTATTTCAGTGGCACTGTAAAAGTAAAGATGGTTAGAGAGATGAAATGTGCTGTTTTCAATGAGACTCACAAACTTCCTATTCACGTAGTATGATAACTTAAGCTCCTGAAGTACCTAAATAGCTCTTGATAAATACTGCCTTTATGAAGCAGTATAACTGGGTGTCCTTGTGACCTTCCAATACTGTATACCCATTTTCTTTCTATTGCTGTGATCCTCTGTTTGCTGTGAAGAAACTGCTATAGCTTCCACATGTCACCTCTATAGAAAATTTTGTAGTTTGTTTTGCCCAGCAAATAAGGAAGGATCTGGGGTATGAAAGCAAGGTGCAAACAGCATAAAACATAAATTCTTAGTAAAATAGGAGCTTCATTAGTTCTCAAAGCATTTGTTAAATGAATACTTCCTGTCTTCACCACTGGGTATTTGGGAAATGCTTTCAGTATTTACTGCTCCAAACCAGACCACTTTTCTTAAAAAAGCTTTTAACAGGAGTAATAATCTAGGTTATGGGTGAAGGAATAAATATGTGTCTAAATTCAGGCCTTGTAATCACAAAATGTTTCGTACAGTCATTTTGGAGTTGTATTTTTTTTCTAAGTCTGCCAATTTAGAGCCTCCAAAAAGGAGCTTTTGTGAAATAATCAGTTTTACGTGTCACATGTAACAGCTGAAGAAAAAAATTTCTTCGTATATCTAAAAAATGGCAGTTGCTACTTGTGGTATTATCCATTTCTTATCTGGCAAAGATTTGTTGTTGTATCCATTCTATTGTATCCATTCAGCTTGACACTTCCACAAATGATGAGAAGGCTGCTCTTTTGTAGTGAAATTACTTTGTGAAGTGAAAAAGGAACATTCAAGACCCCTCCTGACAGTTTTGTTCCTCTTTAGTATACCTTTTTGACTAAAACAGATTAACAATTGAACCTTGACGTTGTGTTTGTTCTGCATTGTCCACTGGCCTTTAAATGCAGGATTAAGTTTGGTTTCCAGTGGAGAGTAATGTAATAGATTTCTAAAAGGCTAATAGGTTTTCGGTATTCTAATCAGCTTAGGCACAGGTTTTGAATGGATTTGCGAAATAATTTTGCCACTTCGTTATACATGATCAGTTTTCTTTCCATGATCATATGGTTTGTTTTTTGTTTGTTTAGTGAAACAAGTATATTCTTCTACTTCTGTTGTATCCAATATTACTTACCTTTATTTTATCACCTGTATTCTTTTTCTCTACCTGCACCACATCATCTAGAAGCAGAGGTATACTTTAAAAAAAAAAAAAAAAAAATCAGCCTGAAGTAAGGCAACTGCAGGATAGGAATTTTGAACAGAAAATGTTACAGTACATTTCATGTCACTTTTGCTGTTCCAGTACCATGTTCCTGCACCATATATTCCTGTACCATGTTTAGAGAAGGCATAATGTACTATACATATTTTTAATTAAGGGTGAATTCTGGAACTTATTTGTTGCTTGTATTTCATTAAAAAAAAAAAATCTATACCAATAACTGATATTGTTAACATGCGTTTGTGGTGTTTTGCATTTCCCCTCTTTGTCCCTTGGTTTGGTCTGTAATGACTGAATAGATGCAGATATTTGTTTTGTTTTCTTTCCTTTTCTTCTCGTGTTAGTAAGTCCTTTCTGTTCTTTCTGTGAAGCACCTACTGCTCATGCATTGCAATGCAGCTTATTTTCACAGTGTTTCTTGGTGTAACTTCTTAATGGTAAGTGAGAATTCTATGGTCTTCCACTCTAGCTTTGAGAGAAATGAAAACTAAACTTCTAGTGTACATCCAAGTTGCAGAGAAAGGTTTTAAAATACGACCCTGTCCACTTGTAACAATGAGGTTGACTTCCTGGCACGATCCCGTTAAAAAGTTTCATATTTAAACTACTTTTGTGGTGTGATGTTGGCGATACCAGAAGATGATACTTGTTAAAATGTAAACTTAGATTATTACTAAGTGTTGACAAGATTTAGTAACTCTTTTCTGGAATTCCTGGTAGTGGGTTTCTACAGCAGAAAAATAAAAGCTCTGAGTCTTGTGTAGCATCTTATCATGATTCAGTTATGCTTCAGAGTGTTTAACCAGAAGAAAAACATGGGACGTTTAGACATTTTATCAGACTTCAAACTACTCTAATGGACTTCAGACAGTTAGAAGAATTTATTTAGCTTTCAGAGTTTGCAACAGATTCAAAGGGCACATATTTGCAATAATCAGCAAAAATCCTATAGTGGGTTAGATACAAGAAAAAAAAAGTCCTGATTAGCAGAACTGTTTCTTACTATGTACTGTATAGAGAGTATGGGGGCTTACTGAGTTTTGCCAGGGCTTTTTCAGTGCAGTTACAATAAGTATTTGTGCTGACCTTGAATAAAATACAGAATATCTAAAAATATGCTATAGGTAATATCAGTGTTTGACAATTGGTATTAATTAAAACTAGTTGTAAAGTAAACAGTCCAGTTCCAACTATAGTCCTATTTTGTGTTGCTATGTTTCTTGCTTTCATGTCATATCATCCATCCATAATTCATACCAAAGGCATTTTTGATTAGTAACACACCTGTTTACTGAAGATGAGGAAGACATACTCATCGAATGATAATAAATTAAATGGTACTTTAAGTAATTTTTCAATTCATTGTAGGATTTTTAATTCAAATTACAAGACATTTTTAATTTGAATTGTTAGCTGTCACTATGGAGCTTTATCTGTTATATACCATCAAATGAAAGATTAATCTCAATAATTTTCCCGAAAAGGATTTTTTTTAGTGTCACGTGCAACATGACTACATAGGGAGAATGAGGTTTGCAGATGTAGACAGTTATGAAATATTTCTTTTCACACGGACCTGATACCAAGGTTGGTTTTGCAGGTGCAATTATACGAATCCCTCTTAGAAACTTGTTTTAGCATGCAATGAAGCCCAAATCAACCCTAGTCAAGATGCTGTGATGGGTGCTTACGTGTTGGTTTCTTTTCTGACAGAGTTCTAGAAGAGAGTATATATTACATGACTTTAACAAATTGAAGAAAGAGTTATTCATAACCTGAATTATTCTGCACATCTTTCACCAGACATAAATCTTTCACTTATGAAAGCTTGGTGAAAAGACTTATGTCTGGTGAAAGATTGAAAGTAAGGACATGAATTACTGCCAGGACACAGGGTCTCTAATCTCTTGTCTCATTTATAGTGCCTAAATAAAATATAAATCAGAGGTGGAGCTCTGCCCACATTGTTGTAGATCAGCATGAATGCTTGATATAGTAATTAAGGAATAGAAAAAATTATTCTGCAAACAATATCATCTATCTTGCTAACATAACTATGGTGTGTAAAATTAAGTTAAAAAACAATACGTATTACATCATATCTGAAGAGAATCTTTAAGAAATATTAACAGTAATTTTTATACTACGGTGCATTTTAAACTATTTTAAGTTAATTAACAATTTACAGTGTAAACATAAATATAATAGTTACGTTAAAAGCTATTAGCTACTATTTTAAAAATAGAAAGTTCTAATAAAAATCGGAATACTTGGCATTCATTTTTGTGTACCAGAATACCTGCAAAATCAAAGAAAATTTCCATCATGGAGAATTTGCTCAGACATTATGACTGCCTTGTAAGTCTTAATATGAATACTGAGAAGAAAAGTATATTCACAACATTTTGTGAATTTGAACTAAGTATGGAGAAATTGCTTTTGAGGCATTAGGCTCTATGTTGTTATGTTACATAGTTTTACAGCTGCCCATAATAAATTAAAGACCCTCTAACTACAAAAATCCTGTTTTCTGACTGATGTTTATCTTATTTTGAATGAGTAGATTAACACATCTGTCAGTATTCAGATTTTCCAGTTCAGACCCAAGAATCCACTGCCCCAGATCCAAAATAGTTCTGTATGCAGTGTTACTATCTGTAGCTTTCCCAAGCTTGAGTAAGAGGTAGGGAAGAAATTTTATTTCATTTTTAAAGAGAATCTAATTTAAAATATAGATGACAGCTAGGAATGTGCTAGAAAAAGTGTTAATAAACTGAATTTACAGTAACCAACCTGTTATATTCAAACACAAAGTTAATTTATTTCAATATTAAATGTGTTTTAGAACAATAGTTTCCCAGAGCTCTAAAGGCATTAGCAAACATCAGTATATAACCAGCTGAGCAGTTATAGAGAATAATAGATTCTTTTGTGTGCCTTAAAAGCAAGACATACATTTATCTTTGCAGTACCTCTAACACTTAACAGCAGAGAACAAAGAAAAATTATTTCTTTCCACAGAGTAGTACCTTGTCTGTATCTCAATGAGACAGGTGTGAAACAGAAGATGCCTTGTAGGAATTTCATGCTGCTTGATGATGGTTTACACAAAGTTAGCCTCTGCTCTGTCCAGAAACAAAAGTATCTATCCTAAAAAGTATCTAGACATTTAGAAAAGTTACAACTGTTACAAATTGGTATTAAAATTTAGTGGATGTAAAAATGGTAAGTTTAGAGTTCCTCCTGGCCTCAGTAAAAGTCCTCTTTCAAAAAAAAAAAAAAAAAAAAAAAAATCACAACGGGGTGACAGGGAGCAAGATTAACTTGGTCAAGACATTCAGTAGCAGTCATTTGACTTCAAAAGTTAAACGCATTCTCAAATTAAAACTGCTTATTTTCTGCTAGGTTCCTTTTTGATGTTTAGTCTCATCGATGGGAATAGAGAAAGGGGAGAGTGCATCCTGTGTGCTGACAGCTAGCAATCCTTTTTCACAATAGTGTAATCATTTAATTGATTAGGAGAGCGCTCAGATGATCAGAGAAGTGGAAGTGGATAAAGTGACAGTGCTGGAAAGAAAACAAGTTGAAGCAATCAAGAAGCTCTGGAAAGACCCAGGAATTCAAGAGTGCTACGACAGAAGGAGGGAGTACCAGCTCTCAGACTCTGCTAAGTAGTAAGTATGCTACCTAATGACAAGAAGACTCCAGACTTAGCGAAGTTATTAAGGAGATAGGTTCACTCTGATTTTGTTATCTGTACCTGTGTCTGTGTCGGCCTGCAATAAACAGAAGACTTTAAGCAGGAGCGATGAAACAAACTAATCTGAGATTTTCTGAACATACTGGAACTATTATCCCTCCCAGTTCTGAGGTCAACACAGCTGGTACATAACTGAGTTTCTCATGGGGGAAATCATGAAAAGCAGCTGTACAAAATACAACAAGCAGGCAGATCAGAAAGCTCATAATTACATGAAAATTTTAGGGTATAAATAAGAATGAAGATATGCTTCTCCCCCAGTTTTCCTGGAATTTAATTATGAAAAATGACTACTTTAAGAGAACAGAAATATTACATTGCTGTTCCTGCCCAGTTTGAAAAGTAACAAGGCTAGATTTCAGCAAGGAACATTTAGATTAGGCATTTATGGTAAACTTTGATTCAAAATGGTTACACTTGGGCAATTTGTTCTTGTGTGTTAAGCCTTATCATTCTTAACAGATGTCTGCCTGCTTTGTTTTTAAATAGCCCTGCACTGGAGAAGAAGGGTCTTGACAGTCTAGTCTAGCCTCATTTTCCAAGACATTAAAAAATGGAAAACTAGTTTTATTTTAAATTTGATTAAATCTTCATTTTACTGTTAATTACAGTTAAGATCTCAATAACAATTTGTTACTTTGCAGGAAAGGAGGAATTTTCTCACCCATAAGAGAAAACTTAGAAAAGTGCTAACAATTCTTTAGAGTGAGGTTGTTTGTTTTTTTTTTTTTTTACATTGACAGTTGACATTCATCCTCTTTCACCAAAGGGAAAGTGGGAATTAGTGCTCAAATAAGGGAAGGTTTGTGCTACAACCACGTGGAACGTTAAGGAATACAATTTACACTTTCTATAGGCACTGGTAGCATTCCAGATGATCTAACGTTGCCGTCTAGTGGTGGGAAGACGATAGCTTGCAGACAGGGTTACCAGGCATCAGTTCTTTGTGTCTGACTTGCTTGTACACTGCTCATTTATTGAGGCACAGCAGTGTCATCCTAGAATTTAATCCCAGCTATGTACAAAAAATAGAAGAGCCTTGTGAAACTAAGGAGGGCAATGTTGACCTTGAAGGTCTCTTCCAACCTAAATGATTCTGTGATTCTGTAATGTTAAGAATGATGACATGGGCAGAAGAGAAACTAAATGCATCATCTTTTACATAAAAATATATAAGGTTGAAGCATTCATGTTTGAGGTGCTTTCCATTAATTATTCTTCTGAATTCTGCCCAGCAACTTTTGGCATTTGTGTGCAATATTAGCAGCCCAGATGAAATGCTAGGGGACAGCGGGAATGTTGGTAAGCATTATGGTTAGGATTGATATATGTGTTCAAATCTTAATTATCATGTTTACTTTGAGGTAGAAGCAAAGATTACAGAAATAAAGTTCATCATTTTGGGTGTAGGCTGATCATCTATAGAACATTCAAGCATCATCTCTTCTGACTAGTATTATTCTGTCTGAAACATACATGTAGGTGTCAGGTAACTAGAGGTTTTTATTGTTTTATGCCAGCAACAATTGTTCTTATGCCACACACAAGTGAATTTCTGTTCAGCTGCATTTGGGGGACGATTTCCGTGATTGCTGATCAGTACTCTGTTTTTGCATCTGTATGATTAATTTATGAAAGTGCATTGATCTTCTTTATGTTGTATATTTAACTTTTCAGTTATCTTACCGACATTGATCGTATTGCTATGCCCTCATTTGTGCCAACTCAGCAAGATATCCTTAGAGTCAGAGTGCCAACTACAGGAATTATCGAGTATCCTTTTGATTTAGAAAATATTATATTTAGGTAAGACTGCCTGTCAAACAATACAGTATGCAATTATGAAAGTAGTTGCTGACACTTCACTTCTAAGGTTCTTTAAGCTTTTGCATTCAATTAGTATTGTATGTATTTTCAGCACTTCACTGATTGAATTTAGTCTTCAAATTTAACACAGCAGCTTAACTGGCATTTCAAAACATACCTTTTGAAATTTACATTACATGAAAAAGAAGCTTTTCAATTCAAACAGCCCAATCACTATGTATTCTAAACTATTATTTTAATTAGAAAGTCTGGAATGGGGGAATGCAGAGGCAAAGTATTTGTAACAAGATATGAATACTCCTATCAGAATGTAATTTAATTTCATTTTGAGCTAACAGTTACTACCTCACAAAATGGAATGGTCTAGGAAACATTTTAACCTAGATAAAAAATGAGGGACTTGTTTAACTGTCTACAAAACCATAGCACTTTGATGTGGAAGTAAGGTATTTGTGAGGATTTTGATTCTTGAGTAGAGAGATGTGACTACACTGTTTTTGGGGGCTTAGCAGGAGGGATTTTGGAGTGTGTGGGGAAACAAAATGGACCATGTTTAGGTCTGCCTTCGCTAAAACTTCTACCAATACAGAATAAAACAGCATTGCATTTTGTATTGTGCCTCAGGTGGCATATATGCTTTATGTCCATAAATCAAATTTAAATATTAAACAGAAAAAATAATATTAAGATATACTTTCATGGTTCAAGCATATCTCAGGTAGGTGAGGTATTATAAGGCCTTTGGGTATATTTAAAGCATCTTATGAAAATGACTAAAATGTTGACTGTATTTTTCTTTAACAGGATGGTGGATGTAGGTGGCCAAAGGTCAGAAAGAAGGAAGTGGATTCATTGTTTTGAAAGTGTTACTTCCATCATTTTCTTAGTTGCATTAAGTGAATATGATCAAGTCTTGGCAGAATGTGACAATGAGGTAAGGAGTGGGGATATCTAAATTATGTACAGAAAAAGGTGTGTACTTTTGTAAGAAAGTCAGCATTCACATGGCTCTCATAAAAGCATTTGCAAATACTAGAACTACATTAGGAAGCTGATCAAGCAGTCACAAAGTTGTATTAAATTAGCAGCCTGCCTGAAAAAAAGAGGAATTTACCTTAAAATAAAAAAGTGATTTAAAAATGTTTTAAATTACTTAAGCCATGTCTCGGGATGTATGAAAATGAGTATCAGCAGTATCTCTAAACAAGTAAAACTACCTCAATCATTTGTAATTAGTTGTGGGTTTTATTTATTTATTTGAGTCTCTGACACTTCAGAATTAACTTGTGCATTAGTTAAGGAGAATTAAGACAAAGTAATTTGAAATTTACCTCCTTCCCAAGGTTAGGAAATGTAAGTTGAGTTCTCCTGTCTGTCCTAGATATGCCACCATCAGCAGTGGCCAGATGTTGCAGAGAAGGATGCAAAAAAAGGAAACTAGTAGACAATTAGGGAGAAAAGCACATAGATGGAACTGCATTACTTTTGGTGATGGTTGCTTTCCATCTTGAAAGTTAGAGGATTCCTTCAAGTGTTGTCCAGATACTCCTAATACCATTTGAACTCTAAAGTCCCAAAGCCCTCAACAGATCATTTTCTCAAGATCTGTTTGAACTGTGAAAAGCAAACCCAACTTCACTTGTTGAAGTGTCATGACATCTATTGAAGTTTAGAATGAGTCTTCAAAGTTTCTTGTCATCTTTTGATGTATGAACATAGGTAACTGTAAGTAATCTTATTTTTACTTCCACTGTCTTGGACATTTTGTTATGTTTGCTTTGGACATTAGTCAATAAGGTAAATAAGGTGACTGCCATCACAAAATTGTGTCCAGAAAATTCAACCAGCAATCTCCAATCTTATATCTCTCTTGAAATGAACAGCATGACCAGACTGTATTATTAACATAGATGAGTACCTATGCTCTTGTCCTTTAGCTATGTAACAATACAGAGTCATAGAATATCCTGAGTTGGAAGGAACCCACATGGATCATTGAGTCCAACTCCTGGCTCCACACAGGACCACCCAAAAATCAGACCATATGTCTGAGAGCGTTGTCCAAATGCTTCTTGAACTCTGTCAGGCTCGGCGCCGTGACCACTTCCCTGGGGAGCCTGTTCCAGTGCCCGACCACCCTCTTGGTGAAGAACCTTTTCCTAACACCCAGCCTGACCCTCCCCTGTCACAGCTCCATGCTGTTCCCTCGGGTCCTGTTGCTGTCACCAGAGAGCAGAGATCAGCAAGATCAGAGATCAGATACACCCTGCTTCAGTTCTCATTTGTAAGGTCAGCAAAGGCTCTCATTGAGCAGTCCATGGCTGCTCACTAATTCACATAAAAACTCAAGTATCTTTTATTACCAAGGTTTACCTTGATTTCATGTCCCATTATGCCATTCACAGAGGTGATCCCAAACCCAGTAAATAAAAGGATATAGAACACAAACAGTAATAATCAACCAGAGCATTGCAAATGTGCTTAATAAAAGTAATATGTATTAAAAAAAAAAAAAAGCTTTAAAAAAAACTTTATGATCTCTGGCTGATGTGATTGGTATATGCTACTCTTTGGAGATTGTAACTTCATATTCATTTCTGTTCTTGTAGAATCGAATGGAAGAAAGCAAGGCCTTATTTAAAACTATCATTACATATCCCTGGTTTCTGAATTCTTCAGTCATTTTGTTTTTAAATAAAAAAGATCTTCTAGAAGAGAAAATCATGTATTCCCACCTAATTAGTTACTTTCCAGAATACACAGGTAAGCATTTATCCCAGACTATGTTTACAGGGATAAAAGTCATATTTAAATAATTTTTTTCTCATTAAATGGAGCAGGGAAAGTGGAATTATGCAGTATATTTCATATCTATGCTTTTCAAATACCAATTTAAGTTACTCAGTTTTACAGCTGCTGCTTTTTTTTTTTTTTTTTTAACTGAACCATTGCGGATGGGGTCTTAAGACATTTCTTGGAGCTATTCTGTTACCATTTGAATGGCACTATCACTATTAAGTTATCAGAAGCACCTTTTTCACCTATAATTGTTTTCAGTCTCAAGAGACAAGATATGGGGGGGACCTGGGTAATATGGCTATTAATCCGACTCTTTATATGGTAAATATCCACAGTATAATTTTGAATTTCTTATTATAACTTATCTACCTAAAGTCCAAACTTAAAAAAACAGCCTGAATAACTTTCCTTAACAAATGTTACTGATACTTACAGTATACAAAAGAATGAAAAAAATAATCACAGATATATTCCATAAGTTAATACAGTATTATATTCTGCAAGACATCCTACAACTAAGAACAAAAGGAGTAGTGATGATTTAATAGCTACAGAGGAAACACAGAGCCCCTTCTTGGCTAAAGAGAATGCTGTTTACTATATGTGTTTTGTAAAATTTCTCTCATGGTCTTTGAGATATTGCAACAGGGTAACAAACTATTAAAATATGCTGGGTAATTTCAGTTGTGTAGGGGATTATAAATTACTTTGAACTGTAAGGTTTACTGTTAAAAAAAAAAAACATACTCCACACATTATAGAAAGCTGTGTTACAACAGCTTTTGCCCCATTAACATATGAATGAAAAAATGCCAAAAAGGGAGTATGCCTTTATAGCTATTTTATATTTTTATATGAAATTAGACTGTTCAGATACTGCCACTTTCCTTCCTGACCCGTAGCTTTTATCTGTTTAAAAATGCTGATTGTGTTTCTGACTAGGACCTAAGCAAGATGTCAAAGCTGCCAGAGACTTCATTTTGAAGCTGTATCAGGATCAGAATCCTGACAAGGAGAAAGTAATCTACTCCCACTTCACCTGTGCCACAGACACAGAAAATATTCGTTTCGTCTTTGCTGCTGTCAAGGACACGATCCTGCAACTAAACCTGAGGGAGTTCAATCTGGTTTAAATTAAAAATGTGTTTGCATCCACAAAGTGTGATTTACTCATAGCACAGCCTGTGTTGATTAAAAAAAAAAAAAAAGGTGTCTTAAATACCATTTACAGAAATGGGAGGAGGGTTTTGTATTTACTGAAGTATGGATTAAGAGAACTTTAAAGACTGAGTTTCAACATTTACTTCTTAAGCTATACATTTAAGATACTATTTTCATATTTCCCATACTAGTTTTGGCTGTGAGTTATTTTGTGACAGGTGTTAAGAATATTTAAAAGAATGTATGTAACTACATTACTGTCCAGGTGGTATTTTCCTAAGATTTTCTTTTTTTTCTTCTTTTTTTTTTTTTAACTTATCATTTTCAATTGTAGCTTATAAAATATCAACCAGCGATGCCTTCAACATGACAAGGTAGTGTTATTTTAGAGTACTAGATATTTTAAACTCTTGTTCTGAGCAATGCAGTTGAAAGACTGGGGTAAACCTGTTACACTTTTTAGAAGCATGTTTTGGTAGCCTTGATATGCCAAACCCATAGCATGTTCTAGGAAGCATTACAAAAGATGAATTAATTATTACCGCTGTTTGCATATCACTGCATTCTTGTTCAAATGTCTAACATTAATAATGTACCATTCACAGTTAAAGAATGATAGATTTAGATCTTGTAGGTAGCCCATGGAGTTTGCTCTTTTCTTAAGGGAAAAAGTTTTTTTTCAAACAGCAAGACCTTTAGTAGATGTTCTCAGCATTTACTGCCGCAGGAGTTGGCAGATTATCCGCACAGCTGCCTGTGGGTAATCTAGTCCTTAAATTCCTCCAAGTCAGTAAAATAACCTGCTTTTTACAATTTGCATTTTCCCATCACTGACTTGCATGGGTGGTTTTGCATGAATTAGAGAACAGTAAAACCTCTCCTCTAGAAGATTTCCAGCCGTTATGTGATCTCCTCCACCCTGTCCAACTACAAACTTCTCCATTAATGATGCCAGCACCACTAATAGCTCAATCAATTCTCATTCATCTGGTCAAAAATTCTCAGACCAACAATGTCTAAAGGCATTAGGCAGACCAACTCCAGCAATCTTGAAAACCCTTTTTGCCCACTGCAAAACCTCATCGTACTAACTGGCACTTAATCAACTAACCTAGCAATACTGATAAAGGGATTGTTTTAATAGAACAGCCTGTTACTAGCAGCTTAGTTATTTATTCAGCTCCAAAGATGTGCTGAGATTCTCTTGTATATAAAAGAATGAAAACACCATTTTTTTCAAGAAATATTATAGCAATGTTTTTTAATATCAACATGAAATAGTGATTTCTATATATCACAGAAAAAATGAAGTTATTTGATTTTCAGCATAATGCTTTTGCACATTCAGCCAGATTAATAACTCTCACAGCTCAGTCCTGTGAAAAGCATACCCTGGCCTTTCACTGTCCGTAAAGGTGTTTATGGATTCACAAATTAAACAGCACAGATCCCTTCTGTCCAGCAATACAGATAAAGTATGTCCAGAGCTCTTTTTGGTTCTGAAGGAGAAAACAGCCTGTAACATTTGATTTATTTGTTCTTTCATCAATGTTGGAACAAGCTGTAGAAGACTATTCTTAACACTGCTTTAAAGTTTTGCCCATAATTCTAAATGGCAATAATCAGCACTGAGGGAACAGTGCAGTATACCCTGGAATGAGGTGCTAGAGCGTACAGTACCACCTGTCAAACTAGAAAAGACCAAGGAGGAGTAACAGAAAGTTCAGCTTAAAACAGCACGACTACACATGTATCTTTCGCATCCCTGGTATGTTATCTCTACCCTCTCTTAGAAATATTAACCTCATTACAATTCCTCTGATGTGCTGTCCTAACCTTACCACTGTTGCTCAA
>VXAA01001525.1:22312-49160 GCA_013399115.1 Anseranas semipalmata | reverse complement strand
AAAAAAACATTTCTTGTCATGATACTGAAGTTTTACATTACTTCAGAACTTCTAATTACATGAAAACAAAAGTACAAAAATACTAACTTTTTCCAGGGCAGCAGAGCTGATGGAGGAAAGCACATAAAATGCCCAAATACTTGAAATACTCGATCCAGTTTTGAGCTCCCTATGAACTTCTGGGAAAACATCTACTTAAACTCTCAGCAGTTTCATATCTGAGTCAAGATTTGCTGGCTATTTGAAGAGTACCTTGATACCAGGAATCTGGGAGTCAGGCTTTGTTGAAGTACTAGCACTGCAGACGGTGAGTTAGTGTTTTACAGGACCCATCAGTACAAGCTTTTCTTTAACAGCTCACAACCACTTTAAAACATTTGTAAGGGCACTTACCAAGACATACTTCTGCACATAATTCTCTACCTTTTTGACACAAGAAGTGAAAACCCATAAAGATAAAAAAAAAAATAGGAGACTTCCAGCAAAATGAAAATTCAGTTTTTCTCACTTTTTGCCTATCAGTGTCCTATCACATCATGTTTGTTCCAGCAGTCACATTTGTTTCAGCTGTTGATGTATTGCTCAAGAAATGATGAGTTAACAAGAGTGAACGGCATGGACATTCTTTCACTCCTCATAGGAAGAGACTTAACAGCGAATTCACTCCTCCTTTAAAATATTACAAGAATATTTAGAATTCTTCACAGAATCACAGAATCATTTAGGTTGGAAGAGACCTCCAAGATCACCTAGTCCAACCTATAAACTAACACTAACAAGTCCTCCACTAAACCATATCGCTAAGCTCTTCATCTAAACGTCCTTTGAATACCTCCAGGGATGGTGCCTCAACCACTTCCCTGGGCAGCCTATTCCAATGGCTCACAACCCTTTCAGTAAAGAAATTTTTCCTAATATCTAACCTAAACCTCCCCTGGTGCAACTTTAGCCCATTCCCCCTCGTCCTATCACCTGACATGTGGGAGAAGAGACCAATCCCCACCTTGCTACAGCCTCCTTTAAGGTACCTGTAGAGAGTGATAAGGTCGCACCTGAGCCTCCCCTGGAAACAACAACAACAACAAAAAGTCTTTATACAAATCCTGTGTCTGCTGTAAGTGGAAGTTTAGATACATAGATCCCACTTACAGTCACAAAAGCAAAAATCGTGACAAATTTGGATCCTGGTTGCATATCTTAGGCCAGATAATAAAACTCAGTCTTCTAGAAGGTGCATATATGTATTTGCATGTACTGACCATAAAATTCTGAAGTAAGCTGCTGGTAATAATAACAGTCAAATCTTAAGTGGGTAATAGATTTATAGGCAGGAAAAAAGGTGTCAGTTATCTTCTAATTTGTTCAGTTTTGGACAGAAAAGCATAAGACATTCAAGAATAGCATACCCACCTTATGACAATTTGCATTTCAAGAGAAGATGATGAAAATGCGAATATTTTCTGAATGAAAACAAAAAATGCTTTGCAAAATTTTGATCTGCTTCATGAGACAAATGTTGTGATAGACACAAAAAAATCAAGTCAGAAACAGACTTTGCATCGCATCAGAGACAACTGCAAATACATGATATATATTAGCAGTATTTTTCACCAACAGTTCCCACATGTAATAAACCATTTCTTCTGAAATATATGGTCTTAATGCCTTTTTTTTAAATTACTTTCCACAGTTTTTGGATTGATTTCAAAAACACTATGAACTTTGTAGTAAGATGGACAGCTCCATCACCTAATCTGTTTTTAGCAACACATTCAAGCATCAAACCTGAGACCCATCATTGGTAGAAGTTGTAGATAAATTGATCAGCATAGAAAAAAGTCAGTAATTAACTGCTGGGGACTTGAGACACACATATCCTTAGCTCCTGAGAGGTAAATGTTTCATTGGGATTGGACACATTCATATTGGATACTTCTTTAGCTTTTGCTGCATCTTCAGTAAGGATTAGTCACTGCAGGAGCAAATGAGCAGGATCAACTGGGAGAGTTCAATCTTGAAAAAAGGTATGGTAGAATCGTATGATTTGCTGAAGAAACGCTGTAGACTCTCACCTTGTACAATACTTATATGACTCCAAGCAATGCATGGAGATTGTTCTTTTCTGGAATTCAAATGTAAAAGGCTCAAGAAGGAAAAAAAAAAATCTTCTGAATAGTTCTGCAGAATAATCTAATTCATGAAACTAATACAGGATCAGGAAATATATACAAATGAGACATTATAACTATTTAAACATAGTATGGAGATATTTACAAACAAGCCACAAGACTGAACAATCCTGTTAACATACATGACATTTATTGAAACTGTTTTACAGCAGCAGAATAATTAGGAAACTGAGGGTTTGTAATTCATATTCAAGACTGTGCTGTAAGTATTAAATTTTAACTACCATTACATAGCAATATTATTCTTGTGTAGACTAGTCTAGCGGTATTTAATTTGTTATTTGCAGACATACTATTTACTAAAAATAGTTCAAAAGGAACAAAGGATCTTAGTGATTTGTTTGATATTGGAGTGTATTTTGTGAAATGGTAAAGATAATAAATAGCTAATGGCATATGAACAGAATTTTTTGGAAATAAAAAGGATGATTTCATAAGAATCTAGTGATTTGGCAACACCATCTATGTTTTTTCAATGCACCAAGAGAAAAAGATTACACTAAAGGGAGATGATATATAGAAGTCTAGTAATTAAACTTGTCCTTACCAAAGGTAAAGACTAATGTCTGTATTCTGCTTTCACTGAGATTGCTGCAACAGAAGCTCAACCCTGTGTTCTCAGAGATGGGATTTGACTTAAGTTGTCAAGTTCTACTCAGCAAATTCTGAGTAATAGTATCACTTGTAAAAAATGGGAAGGGAAGGAGGAAAGGGGAAGGGGGAAGGGAAACTATTAATGTAATATATATAGAAAACAAACAATAATCAAATTCCAGTTAAATAAAATTCAGTTTTACTTTATTGACAGTGGAGAAGAGGCTGGGACGGGGTAGGGGGGGATACAGGGCAGAAAGTGGAAGCCAAAAAGAAGCCAAGCCATGCAAAGCCATGCAGCTGAACAAAAAGAGGTGCTAACAGTTAGACTTAGAAATGTTTTAGCAACGTGCCCAGCATATTTTAGAAGACTGCATAACCCAGTCACCTGCACCAAGCAGCACTGCTCGTCACCATCTTTGATTCTATATTTGGTCATTCCTTTCAGAGAGGTAATTCTAACTAGTAATAAACTACTACTGGGAATCTAAATGACATTTTTCAAAGGATATAAGTTTAAATAACATTCATCTAGAATAGAAACCATTCTTCAATAAGTATGATATGGTATACTTTTAGGCACTACAGTGGAGAGACTTAAACACCTACCTTTTTATTTTTGTTGAGATTCCCTTTTATAATTGTATATAAATATTCAATAAGAATTAATATATCTGTTCTACCTTCTTTTTAAAAAATAGGTATATTGAAATATAGAGTGAGGCACGCTAGAGTGGACATCTCAAATAATTTGCAGCAATCCAGTAAAGTATGCAATAACATAACTCTTAATACCTTTCTCCTCTTTCCAAGTTGCTTTATAGTTAAAATAGAGAGAACTGATGTCTGCCAAGAAATGGCAAAATTGGTTCATGACTGTATGGAGAAAGCATATAGAGGAAAAAAAAAAAAAAGGAAAAAGATACAATTTACTGACTAGAAAATCATGTTGTCATTACAAGCTGAGACAAGGAGGGACGAGGAGAAAGGTCCCACATTGACTTTCACACATTTTGGATGCTGATCAGACAAGCACACTTCCACTGTTCTAGTTGTCGTGTTAACAGTTTTAGTTAGCACAGAATCCCCAAATAATTTGTACTTCATAGAAAAATTGAACATTTGGGGAATTGTTACATTTTCCAAAACATGAGCTTAACCACAGACACACATATTTAAAATAACTCCTTCAACATTAATGATTAAATTTCTCAAACATTACTGAAGAGCCATTACTGAAGAGGTTTGAGAATCAGGAGTTTGTTGGCAAAATAAATACAAGAATGGTAAGAACTAGAGATGAAACATTGAAACAACACCTCTGTGAAGAGAACATATTTAGAACAGGGTAAATTGAAAAGCTACACAAATGGGAATGTATGAAGTGCTTGCAAAAAATACTAGAAGTGAGAGTTGTAGCAGATATAAAGGGAATACTGGGAATAGAAGGAGAGAGGAGGAGACAACCAACAGTGTTCAAGAAGCAAGATCATGATGTGGCTGTCAATTGAACTATGATTAAAAGTGATAGATTAAAAAAATCACAGATGTAGAATGGTACTCAGGGCACCTAACGACACTACTATCTAAGGCAAAGTATTCTAATATTTTGGCATGACTATAACCTGAGTTAATACTTTTGGTACATGTTTGTTGTATAAACAAGTGGAGTAACACAGTCATCGTAGTTCAGAATCCACTTACAATCTTTTGATTCACTTTACAATTTATGGGAAAAATTACAAAATCATATGTATTTTGTAAACAGCTAACTGGTTACTCAACACCTACGACAAGACTTACAGTAAACTAAGGAACTGCAATTGCAGGTTAGCATGCTAGTCATTTTAAATTTTACAATAATGCAACCACTTGTATCTCACAAGCACCACTGGCAGTGTCAGAAGAATTAAATCCCACAGCTATATGCATTCCAAACAATTGTTTGGAAAGAATATTTTGGCAGTAGATACTTACTATATAAACCAGAAATTCTGAAGACTTTGATATGGGAATTTATGGAAATCTTTATGAAACACTGCATTGTTTCATGTACTTATGATATCAACTGCAGTAATCAGCAATTAAACAATACTATGACTAACACATCTAAGAAGTAAGCAGTATCACGCAGCTTCAAGTTCTCCCGATTAAAGTTCTGCTGTCTTGATATGAAACAAAAATGTTCCATTAGGTAAAAAAAATTGAAAAAAGCAACTGTGAAATACTGTATTTATTATTTAATATAAATCTGACTTTATTTGCCACTTGCTTAGCACACAATATTCAAGGCGTATATTTGGTATGCGACAGTGCCCTTATAACCCCAAAACTTCCTTCTTAAGTTGCAAATCCATTAATAACTTTTATTTAGAATAATAAACTTTAATTCATGTTTCTAGTGCAGACATATATTAATTATCCCCATTGTAAGTTTTTGTAAACTGTTATATTTTCTTTGAATAATGATAAAGGTGCTGCGACATTTCCTTGAGTAGGAATATAAAAAGTTTATATTACAATATCACTTTTAGTGTAAATTCATCGTGACCTGTTCTATTCATTTACAAAAAGAAAATTATATTTGGTAACTATGCAGCCCCTCCTGTGATCATCTAAATTAGGCTTTTCTGGTGAGCAGACTCCTTCTTAGAATTTGAGTTGTAAGACTAGTGATGATTAAGTTAATGTTTCCTTCAAAAGAAATTTGAATTTCAACACAGCCTCAAGTCATAAGAAAATGAAGACAGAAACTAAACATTGATTTTCAGAATCAAAACCAAAAGATTTGCTCTTAATAGTATCATAAGCATTATTTCAGAGTTCAGTTTCAGTGCCAAATGTAACGGTAAAACAAATTAATTTAAAACTGTGCTTTTAAAAAAATGAAATCTGGAATTATTAAGTAAAAACAAAAATCCAACAAGCTGAAACTTGGCAAAATTTTTGCTAAAGTTTTTTCTTTAAACTTAATAGCAGCTATTTTTGTGATATAACCATAGGCTGGTGTGACCACAAACAATTTCATCATTCCCCGCTCCCCTTTTTTTATTTTATTTTATTTTTTTTAATTTTGTTGCTGCTATGCAACTAGTTCTGCTTGTTAAAAGAGAATTATAAGATAGCTGTTTAGTGTTCTTCAGACGTCTTGGTGCTTCTCAATTCATTACAATTTTGGCTGATTCTCTCTCACTTCTTCCAGTTTAGAAAGGATCCACTGTGTGAAGGAAAAGGAAAAAATTAAAATTTATCCTTGGCAAAAAAACTTATAGAGCAGCTGAAAATACGATTGGGATGGCCAGACACTTCACTATCTGCTCTCTCCCTGAGTTTTAATACAGTGCTTCAAATTCTACTATAGATTATAAGCCCCTCGTTTTCTTGCATGAAAATCGAAGTACCAATATCTCACATGGCAACCTTGAATACCACAGCTAATTAAACTGTCTAGGTTGATAGTTCAATTTCCTGGACTACATTTCAATGAATAATACTTTATAAAAATAAATGAAATCATCATTTCACAGAATCACAGAATCACAGAATCGTTCAGGTTGGAAGAGACCTCCAAGATCACCTAGTCCAACCTCTGACCTAACTCTAACAAGGCCCACACTAAACCATATCTCTAAGCTCAACATCTAAACGTCTTTTAAAGACCTCCAGGGATGGTGACTCAACCACTTCCCTGGGCAGCCCATTCCAATGCCTAACTACCCTTTCAGTAAAGAAGTTTTTCCTAATATTCAACCTAAACCTCCCCTGACGCAACTTTAGCCCGTTCCCCCTCGTCCTGTCACCAGGCACGTGGGAGAAGAGACCAATCCCTACCTCACTACAGCCTCCTTTAAGGTACCTGTAGAGAGCGATAAGGTCACCCCTGAGCCTCCTCTTCTCCAGGCTGAACAACCCCAGCTCCCTCAGCCGTACCTCGTAAGACTTGTTCTCCAGACCCCTCACCAGCTTCGTTGCCCTTCTCTGGACTCTCTCGAGCACCTCCATGTCCTTCTTGTAGTGAGGGGCCCAAAACTGAACACAGTACTCGAGGTGCGGCCTCACCAGAGCCGAGTACAGGGGGACAATCACCTCCCTAGTCCTGCTGGCCACACTGTTCCTGATACAAGCCAGGATGCCGTTGGCCTTCTTGGCCACCTGAGCACACTGCTGGCTCATATTCAGCCGACTGTCAACCAGCACACCCAGGTCCTTCTCTGCCAGGCAGCTTTCCAGCCACTCATCCCCCAGCCTGTAGCTCTGCCTGGGGTTGTTGTGCCCCAGGTGCAGGACCCGGCACTTGGCCTTGTTAAACTTCATACAGTTGGCCTCAGCCCATCGGTCCAGCCTATCCAGATCCTCCTGCAGAGCCTTCCTACCCTCGAGCAGATCGACACACGCACCTAACTTGGTGTCATCTGCAAACTTACTGAGGGTACACTCAATCCCCTCGTCCAGATCATCTATAAAGATATTAAAGAGGACCGGCCCCAGTACTGAGCCCTGGGGGACGCCACTAGTGACCGGCCTCCAACTGGACTTGACTCCATTTACCACGACTCTTTGGGCCCGGCCACCCAGCCAGTTTCTAACCCAACGAAGGGTACGCCAGTCCAAGCCACGAGCAGCCAGTTTCTTGAGGAGAATGGTGTGGGAAACGGTGTCAAAAGCCTTAATTTCATGCACATTATTAATCCTCTGCATTAGTCTACAATACTAGACTCATCTAGTCCCAGATGATAGTATAAAAGCAAGGATAACAAAAGACAGTGGACAAGAATATGTTGCAGCAATGTGGTAATACAGTTATTTATAGAAAGAAGCTTTCCTCAGCTATATTTAATTTCTTTTCATGAATTTCAAATTCATGAACAAATTTGCTGAACACAGAAGAGAAATATGGCACTTCTCACAGACGTAGAACAACCTTGCAGTGTCCTCTAGACTGACAAGCGGAGTAAATTCACAAAACAGTGTCACTGAAGTGACCTCATACTCTTTACTATGAAGGGTGTCAATTTCATTTTACTGTTCCTGAAACGCTTGTCTCAATGTTTTTGCTCTATATACACAAGTGTAACATTTGTAGAAGGGAGCTGTAGGCTAGACAGCCCAGAAGCAACTCTCAAAGACAACTTACTTTCAGTAGGATAGTCCCTAAGCCCCTGAGAGCAATTTTTGATGAAACTGAAGTATTCCTTCACTAAGGTAAAACTATGGTCTGTACCAAGTCTGTCTGACAGTAACATTTTACCCTCTCATATTTGCATTGATGTTGGTTTTGTGAGGTGTTTGGGCCTTTCTAAAAAAATAAGCAAACTGACATTTTTGTGAAAAGTACACACAACTTTTTCAGCTTTCTTTTCCTTGCTTAAGACTTGTAGTATGCATTAATTTCATTTTTGGTATTCGTCCTGATTTAGCTGGGGGCATAGATGGGATTCCCTTCCCACACAGACCTTACACTGGAGGTGCTGCTAAAACAAACAAACAAACAAACAAAAAATGGAGCTCAGCACCTCCATAGAGTACAGAGAAATAAAATTCAGCATGGGGACCTCAAACACTTTGACAGTATTTTGATGCTTTTTGAGGTAAGAGCCAAAAGGTATCATTCAGCTTTAGCTGTAAACTACCCTTTTGAAAACAAAAGCAACTTAAACTGTTGAGCAGATGCAACTTTCGCAGACTGTTTCTTGATCCCAGGATAAAGATACCACGTCCCACTGGTGTGCACGTATACAAGATAAATTTATTGTTTGTGAAAATAACAATTCACAGAACTTTAGCAACCCTGCTAACTCGTAGTGCTGGTAGCGGACCTGAATGACTCTCTGTTGCAGTGAAACTAATGATGTTAAAATGAAGAGATCATATAGAATGTGTCAAATAACGATAACATCATGTATCAAATAAACTATTTGATTCTCTATCAGGATTTTTCCTCATTCTTAAGCTCTGGGGGTAGCTTACAAATATTGTTCTATTAAAACTTATTATTTTAATTCATATTCTTGATTGCTTACTTTCATTAGTAGTACCATTAAATCAGCTGTCTGACTGTTATAACAGCTAAATAAAATATAACAGTTGTTATAAATATAACAGCTGAATCAGCTGTTACAATTCCAAAGATATAAGTAAGGAAAAGTTTGGTGTTTGGATTGAGTATTTCTGACATTCAGTACTGAATAAATCGTTGCCATTTCCATCTGCAGAAATACTGAATTTTAAATATACAGAGCAGTTCCATAAAAATTATGTAGAAACAACAGAAATCCCCTACACACACTGTAGTACTCTGGCTTGTACTGAAACACCCCAATTCACTCAACCAGCATCCATTATACTTGCAGATATAGTCAGATTTATAAACTAACATTTATCAGAGACACTAGAAGATGATGTGCATTATATGAATGAGAATTTTTATTCTCATTCTAAGAAAGTGGAAAGAGAGCTTGTATTTCACACTGTAAACACAAGCCAGCTGCTCTAAAGAGCTGCAGGGCCTGAAACTCAGTAATTAAGAGAGATCACCTCCAATGGGATAAAGTATCAAGTATGAAATGTTTTCTTTTCAACACTTGAGGTTAAGAACAGTTTTTTCACTTTTTAAGCCAAATGTAACACTGGGTAATTGTGATAATATTTTGATTTTACCTTAGCATCCTCTGGACTTTTAAAATTAATAATTTTTCCAAATTCTTTGGCATGGAACACAGACTTTACTCGTTCCTAAAAAAAAATAAAAAGGAAAAAAAAAGAAAAAAGGTAATTCAGAAGTGAAGTTAGTTTCTTCAGACTTCATTTGTAAGAAGTTATTTACCATTAAGGCAGCTATGTATGGGAGCATGCTCATACATAGAGCTTACCCATGCATAGAGCACCGTGTACCCATTACACTAATCTGCGTATGTTCACATCACATGCACACACCCTGAGAAACATCATTTTCTGTGTGATGGCACAGTGGAGTGGAACACTCCAGCAGTAACAAACTTCCCTTTATATTATGGAGTCGCTGGAGACTGGACTGTAAAAATAAGTAGGAATGGAATGCAGATAATGGAGTATGTGGGGTAACAAAATACAGTCCTCTGTGTTAATAACTCTTTATTCTCCTTCAAATTATTATCTGGGTGGGCATTCTACTGGTAGCAGTGGTCTTAGGCAGCAAAAATAACAACATGCTTCAGAAATAAAACAGAGGCAATGCTTCGCAAAATGCATTTTTCAACCACAGATTTCAATAAAAACAGTCCAATTTACATGTCTGCACTATGCTGAAATGACTGCTATATTGGGATAAAGATGATGTATTATTCAGTATTGTTTGAAATGGTAGAAACTAAGAATTATGGTAGGATTTCATCTTGTAAAAGTTGACTTGCAGTCAGAAATCCAGTCTGGAGGATTTCAAACCAATATGGCTCTGCCTTTCATGCTCTGGAATAGAAACAAACAATCTGAGTGAAAAACTGAATGATTTTGTTCTTTGCAGGTACAGTGTGAAGACTGTCCTGACATCTAAGATGTGTAATTACACACATGAAACTTACTAAAAACAGAAACAAACCAAAATCGTGGTGGATAAATTTATTGATTCAAATTAATTTCGGTTACCATCTCAACAAGAATTCAAGATTTTATTTATCTATTTTTTTTAAGGGATGTTGCCTCTGATTCAGTCATCAGTGCCCATCTCTCTCCTTATTCTCCTTTCACAACTACCAGGGAAGGAAAGTTTTGTTTTGCTTGTTTTAATGAAAAATCACAACTGAGAGCAACATTCTTCAACTTGAATTGGAAGGGATAAGCATTTGTCATTATGGTTTTTAAGAAGACATTAACACCTTATTATATTTTTGATGAACTTAATTACTAGCAAATGGAGGAAAAAATCCTTGAAGCATAGCACGTGCAGATGGATTGCTTTGATATATCTGAATCTTTGGGAAGGCAATAGGGTAGATTTCCACATATTGGCATGAGTGCCAGAGTGCGTAATAAAAATATTCTGCAACCTTCTGAGAGAGTTTTCCTGTATCACCATTTTCCAAAGTATGAAATTTGGAAATTTCAGATAAACTAGTGAATACCAACATAAAATCCCCAGGACTCAAGGAATAATCTCAGCTGCAAACACCAAATCAGCATTCTGCTTAAAACAGTCAGAAGCTAGTAATCTGAGGAGTTCCCAATGCCAAATTTCAACCCCCTTCTCTAAGTGCATCACCACTGGAAGAGAGATCAGGAGTTCAAAGTTCAGTTTTATAAATGAACACAAAAAAGAAAACAAAACACGATCAGGTTAATATACCTTTGCTTCAATGCGTAATCTTCTGCCATCAACAATAAATGGTTCTTTTGTAAATTCATCGTAAGTGTATTGCCATTCACATGTCAACTGTCCAAATGTCCCTTTTGTCACAAATAAGACACCACTAAGCAACAGAAAATAAAATTTATAGTTTAAAAATTAACGTAAAAATACTTAAAGTTATCAAGTTACCCTACATCTAGTGAAGTCATACATTGTTTCAAAACAGTTCTGGTCTAATTATGTGTAACAACGATACTGCAAGCTTTCTGAAAATCTGAATTTTTGAACGTTCTCTTATTTAAAATATTGTTTCATAGTAAAAGCATAACAGTGTTTATAGTTGTGTTTCTACAAAATGTTGTAAAGACTTTTAATTTATGACGGATTACTGATATTCAAGTGTTAGACATTATTGACTCTCTATTCCTTTATCATCCCTTTTCCTTCAATATGCTAACTTAAGTGAATCCTGCAGTTCTGTTGACTTCGACCTAACCAGATTTATAAAAAAAACTTCCTCAGCTACAGAAATCACAAACCCAACATTCTTTTTCTCTCCTTAAATAGAGAAATTACTATGACACTCAAATAACCTACTCTTGTGCTGAAAAATGCGGCTGTTGAACAAGGTAATTAAAAGCACACTAAGCATGCCTTCCCCATTATTGTATCTGTATACATAATGACAGACACATCAAAGCATAGTTACTTATAAAGAATTATTAGGGCATCCACATTTTTGATGATAGAGCTTTAGGTACTTATTATTCAGAGTCAAAAGTGTTTACCTCTTTGTCACCATTAAGAGATCTGTACTGTTGATCATAGCATGTGCAATATATCTGAGTTTTGCAAATCTTCCATTTTCAATTTTCTAAAAGAGATAAAAGTTTTATAGCTTTGAATATACTAGTATAAATTAATGTACTATTTTTTTTGTTTAAAATGTATTTATCTCCTAGAAGTAAAAATTATAACAAAGCATATACCACATACTTTTAAATAAAAGGCTACTTTCATAAGTCAGAATGTGACTAACAGGTCTGTGACAGCTAATATTTGTAATTATATAGAATTATTTGGTTCCCAGAAATGCAGCTGTGCAAATAGAAATAAATCCTAACAAACTGGCAAGGAACAATGTAATTTCCCCAAAGACTTCAGGACTCAGTTTTCTACATATTTTTGGTACATTCCAAACTTCTGCTAATACAGTTCAAAGACAACACAAGAATTAAGTACCATCAAAATACACCTGAGGAAGACTCATTTCCTAATTTTTATACAGAGTCACCTCCAAAACACTAGAGTCATTAACCCAAGGTTAAATCTGTATTTAACTGCTTACAAAAAACCACTTATCATATATACAGTGAGACTTAATGATGTACTTGAGGTAATGCTTGACATTTTTCTGTATTCTTTCATTTTCCCCTGAACTTGCTTAATCCTTTTTAAAAATTTCTGTGAATATTGTAGCTGAATATTTTTTACTGGTGTCATTGATATTTTAAATTCATTGCCCAGATTAAGTATTTTTTAAAAACAGAGGCTCTGTAATTTTAACATGAGCAGGCAACCACAGGATTTCTGACTTTCCAAGCAATGAGTGATCAGATTAGCGATCAAATCAAGATTGCTGCATCTCAGTTGGGAGTAACAACATTCCCAACTGCCTGCCCACTTCCCATCTGTTACAAATTGGAAGTAAAAATAAATTAGTATAAAGAAGTATGATTCAATAAATAGTTAACCATAAACATATTGTTTCAGATATGTATGACAATATTTTAAAACATGTAGGGTAGTTCTCACTGCAGTCAAAATGGCAAAACCATTTAATGAGTATTCATTAGCACTGTTAAATGATAAAAGACATTCAACTAGGTCTACACTAAGACTGGAAATCTGACAGCACAGATAACTCCACATAACCAATTTTCTACAAATGATGCCTTCCCTCAAAAATGCTGATTCTTTCATGAAAGAAATACAAGAACATTTCGGAAACAGGTACGCAAAAGAAAGCTTTCTAGAAAGCACATGAACAGCATATCAGAAAATTCAGATTACTTCCTTCTCCCCAAACCTGTTGGGCTGCAAAATCACAATTATTGATCGTGTGCCTTTCTACATAAGTCATTGCTTGAGTGTATTAGTGCAAAAGCTAGTGTCAAGGGCAGGGTGAATAAAGCAAAAAGAAAGGCATAAGAAATGAGGAATTAAGAGCTTGGCAAACTGGATTTATTTATTTATTTATTGCTCTTCCAGAAATATTTTTGAAAATTCCTTATTCAGGCTTTGTTTATCTAGGGTTGTCATCAGAGGATTTGAGTCTCTTCCTGCCTCTCATATCAACTTGGACCACAAAGTAACTAAAAAAAATTCTCTCACAAGGCAGTCTCTACAATATTCCAGCATTAAGGTGTGCAGAAAGAGGAAGGATGGTTCAATAGAGGTAACTAATACATATAGTTGCATTTAATCTGCAAGACTCTGTAATGATTTCAGCACAGGTTCTGAAATCTGGTCAGCAATTTCTCTTACTGACTGAACACATTCTAAATATTCCAAAGCATAACCAGTATCTCTCTTCTATTAACAGCAATTACAGAAGAGAAGCACTTAGACTAGAGATCCTCTTCATCCTAATAAGACTAAACTTCTTTCTCCTGCATCAAAGCAAGATAACTTTCCTAACTTGTGTAGCACTGGGGAAAGGCTAGAGTGGGATTTACGGGAGCTAAGTCACCTCTTCTTGTGTTTCATTGCTTGCTAGGTAATTTTTGACAAGTCACATCACCCCACTGTAACTCATTCAGTTTACTGATAATGTATTGAGAATTATGAAATGAGAATCACAGAACCATAGAATATCTGGAGTTGGAAGGAACCCACATGGATCATTGAGTCCAACTCCTGGCTCCACACAGGACCTCACAAAAATCAGACCATGTGTCTGAGAGCGTTGTCCAAACGCTCCTTGAACTGCAGCAGGCTCGGCGCCGTGACCACTTCCCTGGGGAGCCTGTTCCAGTGCCCGACCACCCTCTTGGTGAAGAACCTTTTCCTAACACCCAGCCTGACCCTCCCCTGTCACAGCTCCATGCTGTTCCCTCGGGTCCTGTCGCTGTCACCAGTGAGCAGAGATCAGCGCCTGCCCCTCCGCTCCCCTCGTGAGGAAGTGCGGAAATTATTATGCAAGTGCAGTACTTAACTGCCGCAAAGGTTGTAATCCTATACAGAAGTTATTTAAATGTCCCCAGAATTCCATGGGAACTATTTCATTCCACTAAAATTTAAAAGCAGTCAGCACAGAAATACTGTTAGCATGTGTTGTGCAAAGCTTTCCAGAAAGCTGAACTGAGATCAAACTTCTACTCATTGTTAGCTATAAATCAAAGATCATAAATTCAGGTTATCTGCACTCCATAGTTCTGTAGACAGTAGACATTAATTGGGAAACAAACACAGGACAAGTGTTGCAGAGTTCATTTGCAAAGGTAACACATGTATCTATGCCAGGGCTGAGCAGTAACTACTTTCTAAATTGTCTGCCTAAGGTTTCTTCACTTTTAGATTTTTCTACCCCTCCCCCCCCCTTTTTTTTTTTGCAACTCTCTATTCCTTTTCATATTAGCCTTGCACCTGTCCATTATGAAATACACCACAGAAGGATACACCAATTTACTGCTGATCTCATAGAAAGCTCACTATAGTGCTCTGCTACCAAAATGGCTTATAGAACTCAAACGTAAAAGGATACAAAATTTATCCTTTAATATAGATGCATAAATATATTTTAATTTTACGGTATTTAGTTATTAATCATTTTGAGAAAGATAGCAACTTAGACCACTGCTTGATGATGCAAAACTATGAAAGTTAACATTGGCCAATCATTTTTTTTTCAATATCAGTTTCGCTACTGTAAGAAAACAAGCACTGATTTTTAAAACAACTTCCATACTTCAATTTAAGAAAGGATTAATAACCTGATTATGTTAGCATACACTCTGATTCATAGACTGCACATGCAAATTGAATGCATTTGTTGGAAATACACTCTAGCAGCTCTAAAATGCAAAGCAATCAAAGCACAAATCTTCTCCTTAGAAAATTATTCTTACCTGTAGTACAAATACTTAGATATCACTGCAATAATTAATCATAAATGTGATAATCTGTGCAGGGATGGGTATGCAAATATGCTCAGCATCCAAAAGTGGCACCTCTGCATTTGGAAAGACTCCAAATCATAGCACATGCCCCTAATTCATTGGAAAGCAAGCACAGAAGCCTTTAACAAAGTTAGAAATGAAAAAGAAAGTGTATGTAGTGGAGACAAAATTTAAAGTCTATGATACTTCTGGTTATAGTTCTTCTAAAAAGTACTACTAGTACATGAAAATGTATTGGAACGTTTGACATCATGTTTGACAATGTATGGAATGTTTGACATCATTTTTCAACTCCGCTCAATTGAACCAATTTCGTAAAAAAAAAAAAAAGTGTAAAGACTGTTACTACCTAAAAAGTTGTTACAAATTGTTACCCTTTTCTCTTGATGTTCAGATCAACTTGAAATTTTTAAAGGCTTTTAGATCGCCAGTCTATTTGCTCTTTGTACTGGGTCTGGCAACCAACCCCAGAGAAGCTAGCAGGAACCCCAGGGAGAGGGAAGACAGTTGCCATAACATCCTTCTCCCCCTGCCATCTCCTCCTTATTTCTCCCAGCTTTTATTCATAAGCATGACATTATACTGTATGGAATATCTTTGGTCAGTTTGGGTCAGCTATCCTAGCTCTGTCCCATCCCAACTTCTTGTGCACCCCAGCCAACTCAATGGTGGGAAGCATGAGAAACAGAGAAGGCTTTCACACTGCATAAGCACTGCTCAGCAAGAGATAAAACATCAATGTGTTATCAACACTGTTTTGGTCACAAATCCAAAACATAACACCGTGACAGCTGCTATGAAGAAAATTAACTCTGTCCCTGCCAAAATCAATCAGGAACTGATTACTGTCCAAATGTTTGAGCTGTGAAAGCAATTTGCTGTTGTTTCTAGAAATTCCCATACTGAATGCATCTTTCAGCTCAAATCATCAGGTCACTTCTTCAAAAGTTGTAGAATTACTATTTGCAGTAGGTTAACCTGGTATTACTACATATCCAATCTTCCCCACAGAAATATTTTAATAATTCTAAACAGCACTTAGGTCATTTGTTAGATTTAGCTTAAATATGTGAAGAAAGGAGAAAAGTCATTTAAAAGAGACAAAATAGCATATAAAACATTCATTTTTCTGCTATGCAAAATTCTTTTCTCATCCTTTACTAATGAGAATTTATATCAATCCTTTAATGTCTTTTTATTCCAGTTATCCTAATGTGCAATGTCACCCCATAAAAAACAAGGCTTTTCATCTATTAGTAGCCCAATTCAGTATTTCATTCACCCATGCTGAACATCAACTCTGAGTTCAACGCATTTCTGTTCAAAACAAAGTTTTGGTCAAGGTTAAAATTTTGATCTAAGGCCACAGCATGCAGGACAATAAAAATTAAGACAATATATTTCTTTCAGAACTTTGTTTTTTTTCCTTCACAACAGAAATATAATTTGCCTGTATAAACTGGCAGAGCATCTTGGTCAATTTTTGGTCTGAATACCAAAAGAATTCTTTCGATGCCCTGAATGGAGAAATCATACCAATCTACATTTTCATTTTGATGACCGCATCTAGATGTTCTTAGCGTCTCCTGTCAATACAACCAAAGTTCTTCAATACGTAACATCTGAAGGGCTTACTGGATCAGCAGGGAACCAGGGAAAAAGACTGCAATTTTCTTTTCTGTATTCTCTGACAGCTAACAAGTTGGTGTATACTTTGCCTAGGACACTTCTACTCATTACTTGCTTTCCCACCATATATACACTGTTTATACATATGAAGCCCATACATATGCTTCAATCGCAAGCTAAAACGAAACTAAGTCACACAAGCTTCTCCGTTCTTCAAGAACTAGTGCTAGCTACAATCTCAAACAGCTTGTAAATATATACATCTTCTTTTTGGGGATGGGGAATGACTATGTAGTAATATTCAAGTGTTGCACATGTAAGTGGTAAGGTTGACCTTTTTTTTCTCTAATCTAGACACAATAAGTTTTCTAAAGGAGGAAGGATGACAGCTGTGACACAACTAGGGGAGAAGAAAACTACATAACATACATGAATAGATGTCTGGTAAGGTTCAGGACGATACAGAAAAATAAAAGGGAAGTTATTTTGAACTTTGGAAAGAACTACTAACTATAAATTTAAGAAATATAACCTCAGTTTTAGAGTCCTAATGTACCAGAGGATACAAATATTTATGTTCTGAAGTGAATGTAAGCCCAAGAAATGTGAAAGAAGAAGAGAAAGAAGGAGTATGACACATTCTTTTACCCCTCAGGTGTTCTTTTTGGCAGATTGAAGTTTGAATACCAAGAAGTAAGGGTCTGATCAACCTGCTCCGACATTCTGCTACTTGATCTGAAACTCACTTCGTGACCAAAAAAGGTACGTTGAACTGAAAGCTGAACACCTTTATTTATTTATTTTTCTTCACAATACTATAATAAGATACAGTATTGATGAAGAGGATTAACTTCTCTACAAGCTTAAATCCACAGCAGCATGGTTGGGGGAGCAACCCTTACACAGCACTGTAGAAAAGCCCTCACAAATTCTCACACTGAAGACAAATTAAAACAAAATAAAAAAAGGTTTTGAATTTACTTTGGTTTTGGGTAGACATGGATTTGTGGCACAGAGAACTCCACTGATTTCATGGTGGAACTGTTAATAACTTAAGAACATAAGCATGAGACTACCCTTTCTTTCAGCCTTATTTCCTGGCAGGACAAAAATCAGTGATATCTGGCAGAAGTCTATAACTTCTGTCAATGACTATGAACAAGAAAAGTATCACCAATCTTTTAAATGATTCCAGAAACTTTCTATAATATCTATCTGTAGTGACTTATACAGAGGTTCAGTTGATAAAACAAAAAGACAAAAGATCAGAAGTGATGTACTGGACAACATCAATGATAAAGAGCACAGCCAATTCTTCACCTCAGCAAGGAGGAAACACATGCATTGAAATTACCATACTGCCAAGTCACTAAAAGAGTAAAATAAACACGTGGGAAAGGCTGCACTTCTGCAGCTGATGGCAGTAAACTTGGCAGACATAGTTGAAAGGATGGCATGTAGTCCTGGAGTCTTCAACAATAGTGTTGGACTTCAGATTCACAGAATCACGGAATGACTGAGGTTGGAAGGGACCTCTGGAGGTCATCTGGTCCAAACCCCCTGCTCAAGCAGGGCCACCCAGAGCAGGTTGCCCAGGACCATGTCCAGGAGGCTTTTGAAGATCTCCAAGGAGGGAGACTCCACAGCCTCTCTGGGCAACTTGTGCAGTGCTCCATCTACCGCACAGTGAGGGGGTGTTTCCTGATGCTCAGGCAGAATCTCTTGCGTTCCAGTTTGTGCCCTTTTCTTTGCCTCTTGTCCTGTCACTGGGCACCAGTGAAAAGAGCCTGGCTCCATCCTCTTTGCACCCTCCCTTCATCTATTTGTAGACATTGATAAGACCCCTCCTGAGCCTCCTCTTCTCCAGGCTGAACAGTCCCAGCTCTCACAGCCTTTCCTCATAGGAGAGGTGCTCCAGTCCCTTCATCATCTTCTTGGCCCTTCCCTGGACTCTCTCCAGTATGTCCATGTCTCACTTCTACTGGGGAGCCAAGAACTGGACACAGTACTCCAGGTGTGGTCTCACCTGTACTGAGTAGAGGGGAAGGATCACCTCCATCAACCTGCTGGCAGTACTTGGCAAAGTGCAGCCCAGGATACCATTGGCCTTCTTTGCAGCAAGGGCACATTACTGGCTCACATTCAACATGGTATCCACCAGGACATCCTGGGCCTTTTCTGCAAAGTTGATTTCCAGCTGGGTGGCCTCCAACACGTACTGGTGCCTGGCGTTGTTCCTCCCCAGTTGCAGCACTTTCTACTTCTCCATGCTGAATTTCATGAGGTTCCTGTCAAGTCATTTCTCCAGCCTATTGAGGTCCCTCCAGATGGCAGTACAACCCTCTGGTCAATCAGCCACCCCCCTAGTTTTCTGTCATTTGCAAATTTACTCGGGGTGTGCTCTGCCCCATTGTCCTGATCATCAGTGAAGATGTTAAACAGAACCGGATCCAGTATTGACCCCTGGGGTACTGCACTCTAACCTGCGCCTCCAACTAGACATTGTACCACTGACCACTACGCTTTGGGCCCAGCCATTCACCCAGGTTTAGACCCATCTGCTCATCCAGCCCATACTTCAAAAGCCTTTCTATGAGGATCATACAGGGGGCCATGTCAAAGGCTTTAGTGAAATCCAGGAAGACAATATCCACTGCTCTCCTCTCATCCATCAGGGTGGTGTTTTCATCACAGAAACTGTCAGTTTGGTCAAGCACAACTTCCCCTTGGTGAATCCATGCTGACTATTCTTGAGATTTTCTTCTCCCTCATGTGCCTAGAAATGGTTTCCATGATGGTTCCATCATCTTTTCAGGAACTGAGGTGAGGCTGACTGGCCTCACTACAGTTTGCCAGGTACTTCTTCTTGCCCTTCTTGAAAATAGGAGAGATACTTGCTTTCCTCCAGTCTTCAGACTTCTCCCAGTCACCATGATCAACCAAAGATTATTGACAGTGGCCTTACAACAATATCTGCCACCTCCCTGACCAGATCCTCTTCCACCAAGGGTACCTCTTCCTTGCTCCAGTCTTTCCCCTGGACTTTTGATTCCTGAAGGCCAGTATTGCTATTAAAGACGGAAGGAAAGAAGGTATTCAGTTCCTCAGTTTTTTCACTGTCTTATGTAATCAGATCACCCACTTCATTCAGCAGTGGACCCACATTTTCCCTAGTCTTCCTTTTGCTACTTATAGAAGCCCTTCTTCTTGCCTTTGACATCCCTGGCCAGATTCAATTCCATTCAGGCTTTCTCTCTCCTAATTTCATCCCTGGATGCTTGGACAATGTCTGTATGTATGCTTCCTTTTTGTGTTCAGGTTTTGTCAGGAGCAACTTGTTCATCCTTGCAGGCCTCCCATCATTTTTGCCTGACTTCCCGTTTGTTGTGATGGACTGCTCTTGTGCTTGATGGAGGTGAGCCTTGATTTTAACCACCTTTCTTCAGCCTCTCTTCCCTCCAGGGCCTTATCCCACAGGACTCTTCCTTAAAGAGGCCAAAGTCTGCTCTCCTGAAGTCCAGGGCTGTGAGCTTGCTTTTCACCCTCAGGATCCTGAGCTCCACCATCTCATGGTCACTCCAGCCAAGTCTGCCTTCACATTCCCAACAAGACCCTCACTGCTGGTGACTATGAGGTTCAGTGGAGCACCGTGTTGTCTCCTCTATCACTTGGAGAAGGAAGTTACCATCAATGCACTCCGGGAACCTCCTGGATTGCCTATGTCCTACTGTGTTGTTCTTCCAACAGATATCAAGGTGTTTGAAGTCACCCATAACAACCAGGGCCTGTCAACATGAGACTGCTCCTTCAGTTTATCAGAGAAAAAGCACGTAAAAAAAAACCGTGTAGCCAAAAATTGAACTATTAAAATACATTACAATTGAAAAAAAAAAATCGAAATTAGTCTTTTTTTTAAATGTTTATTACTTTAAATCCCTTAAAAGAGATCTCTTAAGTTTTTGTCTTTGAGCATTTTTGGTGCATTAAAAAATGCATCAATTATGACCAGTGAGCTATTACACTTTTCACAGGTTTTGGTTCCATGACATAGAGAGAAACGAAATCCTAACATCAAAGGTAATATAATTTTTGTTATCTTAAGTCCAAATAATTTATTTTCCCAATATACATACTCAGAGGAAGCTACTTATGACAGAAACAAATAAAAACTTGTACAAAATGACAGCATTTTTTTTTAATAATTGCAGACACTTCAAAAATACAGCTATACTCCATGAAAGAGACAAAATAATCAATGGTATATAATCACATTTACCAACTATAGTGGCTTTTTTTTTTTTTTTTCCTCTGGCTAGCATTCTAAAACTTTTCAATCTGCTGACTAAAGAAAGAACTCTTTTTAGTTCCAGTGGAACTTTATCCCAGTGGAACTTATCCAATGCAACTTGCAGTAGTGATACCTGACCCAGAAATACTACCATTCATGCTAAATTTAACTTTTATATTCTGTAATGATTTGTAGAATTGTAAATCTAAAAAAAGCTAAAAAGTTATGTTAACTTGATAGGAAAATTGTATGATTTCTAAAAATCAAATTCTTGTTTTTGCAGGGATGTTTCTTCAGCCAAAAAACAATTACATTTCTATCTAAAGGTGTTTTAGAATGAGGAAAAATATGTTTTCTTATAAAATTGATGTGCACTGTTTTGTCAGGTCACTACAGAAGAAAGACACGATTTTGCAGAATAAAAAAGAATGTATGTTAAAAACCCAAGAAGGAAAAAGAAAACTTCAGACAACATATTCAAGTTACTAAAACCCAGTAAAGTTAATAAAAGACAGCAGTAACCTTTCCAGAAAATTGAACCCAAAAATTTCCTCAACTTTTAGGCATGACATGTCTTTTTTCAGGATTGAAGACCATTTCCTAAATCCTTCAAACATATTTCTGATATCCATTTATATCTGAAATATTCCAAAGCCTTCCCACAGTGTTTCAGCCAGTAACATAATCTTTAATTTACTTCTGTAAAACTTCCACTTGTGATGCCACTATTACAAACTAAATAACAACACAATATAAGAAGCATCAGTAGTTTCACCTAAAAGAAGCTCTCAGGTTGAGTCTTCCCTTCTTTTATCTAGGAAGTTACAGGTATATATATTTATTGGCTCATTGCCCAAGAGATCATCAGCTTTTGAAGGCATACAGCCAGAATAAGCAGGCTTACAGGTTTTAAAAGTTCTTCCCTCAGAATTTTGAGAACAACAGACAACGAAAGACATGACATAATCTTTGATAAATATGAAATAAGTTTAAAGCTCTTTTGCTTTAGATCAATTCTAATTCTTCCGATTTGGTAGAAAAGTTAATACTACGGTACTTATTGATATATAAATATCTATTGCAAGACACCTTAAAATGCAATACAAAATGTAAACTTAGCAACAAACCACCAAAAAAAAATAGGAAAATTATGCAAGCCTTCCAGCGAATACAGAATAAAATATTTAATTCTTAAAAAACAAGGAGCGCTATACTAAATTGTAGAATTTACAATACAGAATCATTGTGGTTCGGTGTTTTTATTTGGTGTTCTTCTGTGTCTACCTAAATCAAAAACGAAATGCTTTTGCATGTTGCATATGTTTTACCATACAGAGACTCATAAAAGTACTGGCATTTTCTCAGGCTGTCAGTGATTTTACATAGGGTTTAGTTCTGTGGTGGGTTTTTGACTTTTTCTTGTTGTTGCTATGAAAGGAATAAAAATATTCATTTAAGAACCAATCGTTTATGGTCACAATCAAAAATATCTAAACAAGCCCTTACATTTCATACATCTAAGGATTCCAAATGATAAATAACATAAGTGTCTAAAAATTGTGGTAAAACAAATTTCCCTTTCAAAATACATGTATTTTATCTATAAATATTTTCAAAAGCCATTTAGTGTTTTGACTTAATCTAGTTTCAAGAAACATGAACAAGAATGTTGGAAGAGAACAGATGAATCCATTTTAGATATAATTTAGATGTGTTTATTGTTAAGAAGAAAAGCAGACAAAATACTTTTGAAATATGAAATAGAATATTAAACAGTCAAACAGCATTTTAATACTAATAATGACTGTACAATTCAGTAAAATACTACTAAACACATTTAAAAGCATTCCATCTGGCAAATTATAAATAAAACTGGAAAATGCTTATGCAAATGCAAAAACGTTAAATACACTTGATAGAAACTTATCTGGAAACAAACTCTAAGTCATGGTATTATTTCATTATATTATTCAGTAGGATTTTCACCTAATATCCAGTTCTATATATATATGACTTTTTATTGTTATATATATATTTGCTGCTTTGTCTAGCACTCATCATCATACACTTTATTTGCCGGCCCCCAACCCCCCTTTTTTTTCAGTTTTAAAAATAAGTTAGTATCAGACAACCCCCATTTCTCAGTGGGAATTATAGTGACAACATTTAATATTGAATGTTCAAAAGAATGTGACAGAGGCCATGTATATCTATTACAGTCTGTATTATCCTAACTGTCATCATCATCACTACTATTGTGAGTCTTAGTCCATTCCCTGTAGGCCTGTCTTTTCTGAAAGCATGACAAGGGAAGAAGAAAGCAGAAGTATTAGTTTAGAAGGATTTGTTTGGCTGGAAAATTTTTTAATTAAAGCAAAATAAAAGAAGACAGTAATTCTACAGTGACATCCTAGTTTAGGGCACAGTACAAGCACACTAAATCACCTATATCCTATTCATTTTGGTTAGCATATGCAATCCCTAAATCACTAAAAGAAGTTTTATTTAAATCTAGTCTAGTAATCTGCTGAAAGTAGTACAACACGGTAACTGCAGTGGGGCCAGTCACCAGGCCGGTATGCAAAGAAATAACATAAAAGGGGGGATTACTCTTTTTCCCCATAACAAAATATTATCCTATTCAAACTGCTTCAGATAGGGGATATGAAACACTGAGTCTCCTGCAAGACAAAGAAATATCTCTAGAATTAGAAATGTTAAGAATCAAAAGCCTTGGTACACTTGAGGAGCAATAGGATTAAGACATCAAATACAGTATACCAGAAATTAATGTCTCAATAAAAATTACATAATTCATTATTTTCTGATTTGACTGTCTACAGGGAGAATTACAGCCCTGTTTGGAGCTTTCAAAACTTTCCTTAAAGAGCAGTTGTCCCATAGAATTGTCAGTAAACTAACATGAAAAAGAATTTTTCAACTTTAGTTACTTCCAAATGGTGGCTGCCATCACAAAATATGACAGGCATTGCTTAATTGTTATGCATTAATCAATTTACAAATGAAAAGTGATGGTACTGTACTCAACCATACAATAGAGAAAAACTGGAATCACATATGACATTGCAGAATTTTCCAAAGGTTTCTCAGAAAAAAATCCCAAAATGCAAACGTACAAAATTAAGAAAAAGCAAAAGCAATGCAGTTTAACTGTTACGTCTATGCTGTTCATCAGTGTTAGCTTTTAAGTTAGGGCAATATTGCTATGTAACACTGAATTTCAAGAGCAGAGGTTGAAGCCAACTCATTAACAGAAAGGCAGAGGCATACTATTATCAAAAAGCCTTCACAATTTGCTGATATATATCATCACTGAATGCTACAAAAAACATAGCTCAGCTGACCCAAACAGGACAATCCTGATCTACCAGAAGAAGACACAGTAATGAGATGCAGAAGAAACAGAAACAACCAGACAGGAACTGGACATGTAACAAACAGCTGTGTTAATTCTCAAAATAGTCAAAAAAATCCTCTCCAAAGGCTACTGAATTCTTATCTAAATCTCCAAAATTGTTATTTCTGTATAACCTCTCCAACATTCTCCAACATTTGCACACTGCGAATCCTTCAATTATTTCAAAATAAATTTAAGAACTTCTGTTAACATCTCCAGTTTCCATTCATGCAGTTTCTAAATACTTCTTTATTTCTTAAGTATGTTTAAAGTGCATTTTTATTTATAACAGAGAAAAAAATATAAACTTTGTAATCTGCATAACAGTGGAAATTATTTCCACTTTGACATCTGAGTCAAATTTGCTTCAATGGCAGCTGAACTAAAGAAAAACTGTCCAAACTGCTGCTTGGCATGTTCCTCATGCAAACAGTATTTTACTTCAAAATTGTTTACATTCTTTCAGTGGCTGTAGTATGACATAAATATAGCTATTTCAAGTATGTTTAACACACTATTTTACAGAAAATTGTGATTTAAAAGTCACCATTTAAAGTGTGTATTACAAAATTACTTTAAAAAGTATTTGGGGGTTATCATCACTGTTTATCAAAAATAAAAATTTAAGACATAAACCTTTTTAATTATACATATAAACTCTTTTCTTCTTTTAAACTGTTCTGTATCTTGCACAAATCTCTGTGAATATAATGGTATAAATTATGGTGTCTTTCTCAACACAGAAACTAAGACACCAAAGTGGTCGTAAACCTATGAAATTAAATGGAGCTTTCTTGACTACTGAGTTACTAGGTAATGGGTAGTAGGGAATTAAAAAAATTGGTAATTCCGCAAAATACTTATTTCAACATATGATGAGTTAAAATTTATGCCATTTCTTCACCTGTAACATTTGACTTCCGGTTCCGTCTCTTAATCTGTAAGGTCTAATAACTCCGTCTTCACCAAAGAAGCGAGGTGGGCGCAGGCTTACCACATCTTCTGATGAATCTGCAACTCTGACAATAAAGCAGCAAATTTAAGTTATATATCAATATTTCTACTCAGCTTTAACATTCAGCAAAGGCTCTACAGTATTTTAAATATAAATTAAATTTACATACTAGCAACTGCTACAAATTTACATACTAGCAACTCAGCCTGGAGAAGAGGAGGCTGAGGGAAGACCTCATCGCAGTCTACAACTTCCTTGCGAGGGGGAGTGGAGGGCCAGGCGCCGACCTATTCTCCTTAATCACCAGTGATAGAACCTGCAGCAATGGTGTCAAGCTGAGGCAGGGGAGGTTTAGGTTGGACATCAGGAAGAGGTTCTTCACTGAGAGGGTGGTTGCACACTGGAACAGGCTCCCCAGTGAAGTAGTCACTGCACCAAGCCTGTCTGAATTTAAGAGGCGTTTGGACTGTGCACTTAGTCACATGGTCTAAAATTTTGGGTAGACCTGTGCAGTGCCAGGAGTTGGACTCGATGATCCTTATGGGTCCCTTCCAACTCGGGATATTCTGTGATTCTGTGCTTCTGTGAACTGTTGTTGTCTGTATATACACTTTGGCATATGAATAGATACTAAATATTCTATGAAATTACAGATTCAATTTCTGAGTAAAACCTATTTCAGAGAATGATTATTAGAAGATTAGATGGCATAAGGCAGCACACAACTGCAATATATCATGGAAGCACAGAACAGTTGATGTTGGAAGGGACCTCTGGAGGTCATCTGGTCCAAACCCCCTGCTCAAGCAGGGCCACCCAGAGCAGGTTGCCCAGGACCATGTCCAGGAGGCTTTTGAAGATCTCCAAGGAGGGAGACTCCACAGCCTCTCTGGGCAACTTGTGCAGTGCTCCATCTACCGCACAGTGAGGGGGTGTTTCCTGATGCTCAGGCAGAATCTCTTGCGTTCCAGTTTGTGCCCTTTTCTTTGCCTCTTGTCCTGTCACTGGGCACCAGTGAAAAGAGCCTGGCTCCATTCTCTTTGCACCCTCCCTTCATCTATTTGTAGACATTGATAAGACCCCTCCTGAGCCTCCTCTTCTCCAGGCTGAACAGTCCCAGCTCTCACAGCCTTTCCTCATAGGAGAGGTGCTCCAGTCCCTTCATCATCTTCTTGGCCCTTCCCTGGACTCTCTCCAGTATGTCCATGTCTCACTTCTACTGGGGAGCCAAGAACTGGACACAGTACTCCAGGTGTGGTCTCACCTGTACTGAG
>VXAA01001525.1:0-22112 GCA_013399115.1 Anseranas semipalmata | reverse complement strand
GAGATATGGTTTAGTGTGGGCCTTGTTAGAGTTAGGTCAGAGGTTGGACTAGGTGATCTTGGAGGTCTCTTCCAACCTGAACAATTCTGTGATTCTGTGTGATTCTGAGTAGAGGGGAAGGATCACCTCCATCAACCTGCTGGCAGTACTTGGCAAAGTGCAGCCCAGGATACCATTGGCCTTCTTTGCAGCAAGGGGATGGTCAGTTACTTAATTAGTGTTGTCTGAGTATTCTACTTAAAAACTTGAAGATTAAAGACATCTGTGCCATACAGTGACTGCATTAGTTGACAAAGGAAGACTGACCAATGTCATCTACCTGGACTTCTGTAAGGCCTTCTATATGGTCCCACATGACATCCTGATCTCCTAATTGGAGAGATACAGATTTGAAGGGTGGACCAGTCAGTGAATAAGGAATTGGCTTGAAGGCCACACCCAGAGAGTAGTGGTCAATGGCTCTATGTCCAGGTGGAGGCCGGAGACGAGGGGTGTCCCTCAGGGTTCTGTCTTGGGACTGATACTGTTTAATGTCTTTATCAATGGCATAGAGAGTGGGATTGAGCGTACCCTCAGCAAGTCTGCAGATGACACCAAGCCGAGTGGTGGAGTTGACAGAAGAGAAGGAAGGGATGCCATCCAAAGGGACCTGGATAAGCTGAGAAGTGGGCCCACGTGAACCTAATGAGGTTCAACAAGTCCAAGTGCAGGGTGCTGCACCTGGGTCAGGGCAATCCCAGACATGAACACAGACTGGGAGATGAACTCAAGTGAGAGCAGCCCTGCAGAGAGGGACTTGAGGGTTCTGGTGGATGAAAAGCTTGACACGAGCCAGCAGTGCGTGCTTGCTGCCCAGAAGGCCAACTGCATCCTGGGCTGCATAAACAGCGGCATGGCCAGCAGGTCAAGGAAGATGATTGTCTGCCTCCACTCTGCCTGCACGAGGTCCTCATGTACTCCATGAGGAGTACTGATTCCTGTTCTGGGGACCCCAGCACAAGGATGTGAATCTGTTAGAGCGGGTCCAGAGGAGGGCCACAAAGATGATCAGAGGGCTGGAGAACCTCTCTTATGAAGAAAGGCTGAGAGAGCTGGAGATGTTCAGCCTGAAGAAGAGAAGGCTCTGGGGAAACCTCATTGTAGCCTTTCAATTCCTAAAGAAGGCTTATAAAAAAGATGGAGAGCAACTTTTTGCTAGGGCAGATAATGACAAGACAAGGGGGGATGGTTTTAAACTAAAAGAGGGGAGATTTAGACTAGATGCTGGGAGGAAATTCTTCACTGTGAGGGTGGTGAGGCACTGCAACAGCTTGTCCAGAGAAGCTGTGGATGCCCCATCCCTGAAGGTGTTCCAGACCAGGCTGGATGAGGCCCTGGGTAACTTGATCTAGTGGGTGGCATCCCTGCCTATTGCAGGTGGTTTGGTACCAGATGATCTTTAAGGTCCCTTCCAACCCAAGCCATTCTATGATTCTATGATTCTGTGATATGACACAGAACTTCTGCTCTGACATTTTCCTTGCATTTCTCTGCTAAAGAGTTTAAAGGGTAAAATTCATGAGAGACAAGGCAACCTTTTGGCAGCAAAAGTGGGACAACTCACTGAGAATAGGGCCACTAACAAGTGTAATCAGCAGGAGCTACTAAATGCCCTCTTAAAACACCTTCTCCAACATCTTTACACATTGCAGTCTGGGATAATCTGCAACAATGGGTTTCTTAAAGCTAGGTAGAAGGGAGTGAGGCTATCACAGTATTCAATATGCAGTTCTAACAGTGTTCTCGGTCTGAAAAACAAGGGAAGTGTACCCTGGCATGATCTGGTAGCCTTGGAACTTGTTTTCCCCTTTTGTTATGCAAATACTATAAAAAGTAACTTCTGGTGCCGTGGAAGGGTCTTTTGTTCCCTGTGTATTTGGTATAAAAGGAAAAAATCAGCAATTGAAGGAAGTCCGATTGCTGAAGACTTTAAACTAGTTTCATTGGTAATGGTCAAAATACCTAAGATTTAATTCTGTGGTTTTTAAACACTATCAACTGTGGATAGTGTAACGAGCTGCCTATTTATTATATGAATAACAATACGGATAAGATTTTTTTCTAACTCATCTGTATTAATGATAAAGTTGAAAGATCTAGAAACATTAACATGGAAGTGATACAAAGACAAAGTACTCTCACTATTGTTTCAAGCCACGTGTCATTCTTCATACTGATTTTACTTACTTTTTAATACCCTGAAATGTGCTGCTTGCCATGTCTATGATTCCTCCAGTAGGCCTAGCTACTGCTCCCACCAAGCCTTTGCCAACACCTTTGAAAAACCCAGCTGCTCCTTCTTTCTGAGCTCCTAAAAGGATTAAGTGCAGCAAACTGTTAGAAAATAAAAATTGACTTTTTCTTACAACATCATTATTTGTAATTAATTAGTAATTACATTTGCTGTTATTTGATATGCACCTACACCGTCTCCTCCACACAAAGTTCATGTGAACAATGTTTAAATTAGAAGTCAGTTAAAATATAAAATCTTGGTAAACTTACAATGTTTCATCAAATATCAAGAATTTGAAACCATATGAACATTTAAAGTATCAGAAGACCTAAACTTACCTCTTATTGGTTTTGTAACTATTCCTGTTATGCCACTGACAAAACCCTGCCAAAAGAAATGAAAGAGTTATCATAAATATGTTTTCAGGTCAAATTTTTCATTTTTACAACATATTTCTTATTACTTCATTGGTGAATAGCCTCAAAGTACATGTGGTGGAGTATTCTAAAACCTACATCAAGTTATCAGAATTAGAGACACCTGCTTCACAGTTCCTACTTTCTCTCCAATTCTCATATATTTTTATTTAAAACTGTCACTCCATTGTGGCCATACATTGGCAAAACAGAATTAAAGATAAAGAGGAACAACTCTCTGGTGACTTCAGCAGACTCTACATTTGTTACTTTTGCCTCCACAAAATCCATTAATCTTTTTATCATTTTTTCTCCTTACAGAAACTAATCCTTTTCCTCCACGAGTGATACCCTCTCTCAGACCAGTGGGCTGTTTATTCATGGCTTCTCTCCTTTTCTGCTGGTAATCCTCATCCATAGTTATTGCAGCTACTCCTTTTGCCATAGCACCAGTGATTCTTGAAGCAGCACCAGCTAATCCACCTATTAGAAAACAAAACAATCTAAGTAAAATGTCAATGCAATTTACAAATACTCACTTACATTGCTTAGTATTAAGTATACTACTACGATAATGCTGAAACCTACCAACAGCTCCCCCTACTAGCGCTTTAAGTCCTAGCGCCATTCCTTCTATAAATTCTTCAGGACCCTGGATGGCTCCCTGAGGGGAAAAAAGAGCGATGCATTTATGTTATGCTTCAAATAGTATATATTACATATTTTTAAAATACTATGTTTTTATTGGAATTTATATATACTTAACAGAAAGCAGGAGAGTGAGTGTGAAAGTGTGACAGCACCCACCACAGCTCCAGCAAGAGAAAGAAAGACTATGTTAAAATACTAATTCATTTGTGGAAGTCTGCTTATTTCAAGGTAAATGCATTCAAGCAGACTTATTCTAAAGTAAGAACTCTAAGGAACAGTCAATCATGAATTAAGTGAAATGGACTACTCTTTTGGTTTTATGTCACTTGAGTTTTCCAGTAACTTTTCCTATCGCTTTCACTTTGAATTTTCAATTCTAAATCTAAATTTAAAACCAAACAAGTTATTAATATATCCAAATTTTCAATATAATTCATATCTAACTGTTTTTGCAACATTTCACAACAAACCAGCAGAGATTTTTACCTGATAAGGTTCATAGAAGAATGCTTCTACTCCTTCAGACAAGCCTCTTATAAATCCAAATGGATTACCCAAGACATCAAGGCCAAGAATAAGCACATACATCTGTTTAATAGCCTAAAATAAAAATAGTTATTCAGTAAAAATATTTCAAAAATTAAACTAAAACCATTAAGGCAGTGTAGTTCACTCAAAATAAAAAAGAAGTAAAATAAAAGTATAAGTAAAAAGTTCAATATGAAAAATTCAGCATTTGTAAAAGTAGATAGAGTTGTATTAAAAATGATCATACAGTGAGCAAATCCTATTTAATCAGCCAAATAAACTCTAGTGCTTGCAAGTATTTCACAAATAACTGAGTTTAATGCTCTTGAGATTTTACAAAGCATGCACGTCACCCAGATTTCTCTCATACTGCATAGCTACAGAACAAAATTTGGTCTGTTTCCCTGTGGTGAAAGACTTTTGTTGATTAGGACTATAAAACATTAAAACTACATCAGAATTGTATTGTTTGTTTCCAGTATCCATCCCTGTAAGTTGTTTTGTTACCCACATCACTTTTCTTGTAGTCATAATTTAGAAATAATGCGGTTACTTGCCCCCAAAATGAAGGCAACAGAATCCAACTAATGAGTAAAAGGTTTTTATGTTTCTTATGTATTTTACGTGTGTACAAACATACAAGGCTGAATGTAATTTTATTGATTTTCATAGAATCAAAGCAGACAGTAGCACTTTCAAAACATAGATTTACTGAAGTACTGAAATTTACTTATTCCAACCTGTTTTGAATAATGCCTTAACACTGCTGATTGGAGCTGTTGTGTAGTACAGAAGTGATAGTTGAGTTCAAAGAATGCCAACCTAAAAAAAAGACAAAAAAAAAAGTCCATATTATTCAGAGCGAAATAAAAGCTATCACAGACAATATTGAATTGTTCTTTGGAAGTAATCGTTACAATTATATTTTTAACCTACTTAAAGACGACATCTTGTACATCTGTGAGGGTGGCACCTATACTCTTCAGAAGGAGATTCAAGGACTGAAGTGGTATCAATTCATTCTTTCTTTCTTCTTTGTTACTGTCTTCACCACCCGTACTGAGTGAAAAGCTTAAGTGTAACTAAAGGATAAAAAACAATATTGGGAAATAACAGTATTGTTTTTATTAGAAGTATCATATTTTTATCTTTATAATCTTTTATGTGATCTAAAAATTGAAATATGGCATTTCTAATCTTGATTGAAATCAGACTGACTTCATGACAGAGAACATACATACACCATTTAGGGTGATAAAGAAAATGCTGAAATTTAAAGTCAAACTGAATAACTGGAACTACCTTTAAGAAACCAGGAACTCTAAATTGCATACCCATACTTTCAGTTGAGGTCTCCAGAATCTTTTAGCTTGTTTCCAAAGCATTTTGTTTCTGTAACTAATACAAAATATCAAAGCAGGCTAAAAATGATGACATAGCACTTTGCCCAAGCAGGAATGATAAACAAAATCCTGAAGACAAATAAATCCTCACACAAATTTTATAGGTGATAAATAAGAAGTGAAACATACATACAACAAAAAACAGTGCAGACCTGAACTAATGAAAAATATTTGTTTCACAGAAATCAAGGTGGCACTTAAAAACAGAAAAGACATTCAGGAAATTTGCTCTTCGGGCTCTATAGTGCCAACTGTAGCTTTCCAAATCAGATGAAAAGAGGTTATGCCTGTTTCTGATTCTCTGAGGACAATACCACATGCCAGTCATTAAATTTATGGCGTAAGAGAGCTCAGCTAGAGCTTGCTTCAAATATAAGCACCTCTTGTCTTGCAGAATCATTGTCAAAAGTCACAACTTTATTGTGACTTCATAACTGTTAAAGACTAGTTTTTATTATAACCTAAAGCCCATTTATTATATCCTATCTCCTCCATGTAATTTTTCTTGTAAAATTCAGAAGAAAGCTTTTTTCATTTTGTTATCTCAATACAAAAAGGTCATTTTATTTTTGTCAAGTCTTAAGTGGCTTTTGCGTTAAATCAATTGGAGAAGACATACACACTAACATCTAAATGAACATGCACTGAAACAGCAACTAAATATGCTTGGAATGAGTTAGGCTACATAGTTTACATGGCTAGCCCAGCATTACCTGGCATTACCTGTTCTGATAGCAGACCATTTCTAACATCTCACCCAATACTGTAAAAAGTCAAAACTTGAACCCTTCTTTGATCTATTTTCCATGGGATGGAGGGGAAATTCTCTTAGTAACAATTCTTACAAGGCCTACAAAGTGCCTACAGCTTTAACGAAGTCAGCTAAGCAATAAGCAAAAAAACAAGACCAGTAAGCAAAAAATGCATGAGAGATACAGGCAAACAGCGCGCTGTTTCCATGTTAAATACGTATATACTATTCAATAGCTGTGCCTGAATGTTTATGGGAATAAGGAAATGGCCAAAAGCCAACTTTAATGGAGTCAAAATACAAAACTGCTATTCATGAGTAAGAAATGATAAAGCAGAAAACATTGTTGCACAGTAAAGCTGACTGTACATTGTGGTTTTTGTTTTTTTTTTCAGAAATGATGTTCTTCCCCAATCCACAATGCACTGTCTGGACATACAAACTATAGCATTTTGAAAGGACAAATAACAAAAAGAAAAAAAAAAAAAAAGAGAACTACTGGATATGAAGAAAGTTGTGGATAGGAAGGAAATAATGACCTTTTTAATATTTATGAAGTGTTTCCATAATGTAAACCCCATATAAATTAGTGGTAACAGTAAAAGCATTTTACCAAGACATTTTTATTTTATTTTTGATCACCTCTACATTTTCTAACTTTCCAGTACCTACTGTTCTACAGGAGACAAAAATTCTTCAGTTAGAGAGCAAGCACAGACAGTACTATGAAAAAGATATACCTTAATCGGAGAGATATGAAAGTATTCATACAAGCTGATTTGTGATGTATCCATTGATGACACACTCATCAGTTCTTCTTGAAGAGACTCTACATCCTTTTTGAAAAGTTCTAGCTGTGAATGCATTTTCAAAAAAAAAAATTAGTTTCAAATTTAGAGTGTATAAAACTTGATAATCTACCATTCATGCCACTGAGATACAATATATAGACTAATATCACTTTTACTCTCCTGATCCTAGTTTTCTAATTAAAGAGTGGATATTTTAGAGGAATTTTAACTAGACTGTTTACTGCCTTTATTTGCATGAAGAAAATAATTATATGTATAAAAAAAACAATTCAAAACACACTTATTTTCTAGTAAAAAAAAAAATATGAAAGTTCAAATACCAAATATTTTGAAGGGAAGTTTTGGACAATTTTTATCAAGTCCATGACAAACAAAGGCATACATATATAACTTTTTGATCATATAATATAGCAAGTAGGTTTTTAAGTACAAAAACCTAGACAATTTTCTGTTACTCAGAAACTAGACTTACACATATTTTCAGATGACCTCCATCTAGTCTTTTTGCTTTTCTCCTTCAAAAGATAGGCTTCTTTAACAATAGTTTTTTGGAATTGGCCAAAATAAAAATAAAAATAAATAAATAAATAAATAAGATAAACAATTCTACGGTAATATTCAGAAAAGAATTAACCAGCAAAAGAAATGGATTTTTAACCAAAAATATTGTGATATGTCCTTCCAAAACAGTAAACCCAGCTAACACTTTGCTACTTAAACAAGAGAAACAGTAAAAGGGCTGAATATTAATGCATGCTTAGGTTGTGATTTAGAGTATGATGCCACTCACCAGAGACACTCCCACTCTAAGTTAGTATTTCACAAAAAATTTCAGTCACTACCAAGATGACTCTTTTACTTAGGAAAAGAGTTCCTAAGCAAATAAGCAACAAATATGTTTTGTATGTCTTCCCAAAACTGTGGTGTCATTAGACCTCTGCAAAGAACCCCACAGGTTTCAAATGAAGGAAAGAAAGAGATGACTGGGAAGAATCAACTGGATTTTCATGTTTGATAACCACAAACTCAAGGGAACCATGCAAGTGTTTTGTGAACTGGACAATACATTTAGTCTTCCTTTATCACAGGCCAGAAAACAAGCTACAAACATCCCACCAAAATTAGCATCTTCATTCAAAGTTCAAAATAAAGAACTCCACATGCTTAAGAAACAAAATTAGGAAACTCGGGGCATATTTAGCACATTTTACCATGTAAGAGTAGCAACTTTACTTAGATGAAAACATCTACTGAACCACAACCCATAGCAGACAAGTCTTACACAATTTTTTTTCCTGCTGTTAATTTATTGAATTCTAACAAGATTCCTATCTTGCTTGAAATGTTATTCCAGAAACTAATTTCTCACCTCCTTCTAATTTCCAATTTAAATTTACACTGGACGAACTTTTAGCTCTTTTCTCTTTAATTTAGTATAAACCCTGAGCATCAATACCTTTTTCATCTCTCGTGTGTAGATACAGCAAAACTGAAGTTTCAGTTCTCTTTCCAGCATACCCTTCACTTGATACAGTAATATGATACCTTTTAATGTCCCTTCAAAAAGGACTTTTTTGTTCTACTACATCCAAGCAGATCTTCTATGCAAATGTTTCCAGTTCGTTTTTCACTATCAGCATATATGCATATATTTAAGATATAGACCAAAAACAGCACACTTTCTGCTAAATAATTTATTATCATTGCATTGTGTATTGACATGCAAATTTCAATATTTTAAAGAGGAAATGCTTGCCCAATACATATAATATTTGCTTTGTATCTATACAGTCAATCACTTTTTTTGTTTGTTTTCTTTGGCAAATCTGAGATATTCTGTTTCCTCTGCTGCTTATTGGTTTTATCTCAGGTTTTCTTCACTACTCCCCACGCAAACCACCTTACACTTCATACTATTATATCTTTTTTCTACTCTTCCTAGGTATGAACTCTTCGTGTTCTCCCCGTATAATAATTCAATTCTCTCCCACTGCCCTCTGCTTTCCACTCAGTATCAACATGGCAACTGCAACATCACTTTTTTGAACAACCGCTCTGTCTGTTCCTTTTACATTCTCTTGCTCTGATGGGAAGATAAGTTTCAGTGATTTCCAGGCCAATATTCTCACATAATTTTTTAAAATAAAAAGGGTTAACGAAAAGATTATTATTTTAACCTCTTTCCTGTCCTGGGTCCTTAAGGAACTAATCCCCCAGGCACTAGTAAGACCCAATAGTCTACAACATCATTATTTTTCTTCTTTTCAGAAGGTGTTAAAGACTTCTTTGCATAGCATGCAACATGAAGATAAAGGAAAGAGTTTACTGTTTGCCTCAGGAAACAGTAACTCGTAAAAACCTCACAGCTTCATAGTCCCAAACACAACACTTAACCAATACCATGGACACAGAACAACCCCCTCTCCCCACGTTGGTTCTGTTTTAAAATACAAGTTGAATAATTACAGATTAAAAATCTATTCATCTTTGAACAACAGAAGGTTTCTACCTGTTGGTCATTTGGTACATCACTCTGTGTAAAGAATTCAACCAGTGCATACAGGAAACCAAGGTCTAATCTGAGATCCATCTCTTGAATCAGGACCTTAAAGTACCTACATATGAAACAAAAAATATTATTAAACAGTTTAAAAAAATGTGTAATACTTTTATGAAGTGAGGTGAAGTACAAAACTTAATCATCTGGGGTATTTATGTCACTTACTTATTAAGATTTTTTTTTTAAGGGATTTGTCATTATTGGTCAAAAGGTTTCCTGTAGTGGTGTAAGATAAACAAATTCTGTAACCAGACTTATTGCAATAAAGTAGCACCATTTAACACTGTAGATAGCACTGTTAAGTTTTTTTTTTTCCAAATTTGAAAAAGACTAAAAATCTGCATTAAAAGAATTGAAAATCCTTGATTACAGTTACATGGATAATAAAGAAGGCTGAGTTTTCACCTCTTTTATATTTTCCAGAATGATTTGGTGTAAAATTACCCTGCATTATGTTTGCCCCTAGATTGATTTTAGTTTTAAAGATTGATTAAACATAATCAATGGCAAAGAGATGAACATGTCAAAATACTTACTTAATATGAGATATTTGTGAATGTCCTGCAGTTCTCATAACAATACTGACATCGGTAAATGGTTTTGGTGCTATGAAGTTGTAAAACAAAAAGAGGTCAGCACATATCTTTATATGATAGACATACCTTTATGTTTTTAATATGAAAATGTCACATATGTTCAGGATTTTTTCAATCCTGTGGAGTAGGATTATATAATGGATGTGACTGGCAAACAAATAAATCACTGAAAAGATCAGGCACAGAAAGGAATAGGAAGACAAGGATGAAATGGAATATCAAAATTCTATTTTGCTTATCTCTGAAAATGTACCATTTTCGTTTGAAAGCAAATTAATCCTGATAGACATATAATTTCCCTCATCATGGGAAAAAAATTTCAAAAGGCCAAAAAAAATACAAATTAAAAAAAAAATCCTCAGATTTATGAACTCTAGCTTAAAATTGATTATATTCAGGGTAAAAGCCTGACATTTTAATAGCTTCTGTACAAAATTACTGGCAGTATTCTCTCCTGACATTACGTTTGTCTTCCAAGTGACTTTGCCCTAAGTAAGTTAATGGAAGACTGCAGTTCACCACATAGTATTTCACTCCTTTGAGGTCTATGCTCCATGCCATGTAGAAGTTGAAAGGCTACAAACAAGACATGCAAAATATACTTTGCCATCTGAGGAGCTTCTAAATGGTGCACCACACAGAAATTTTGAGTTTAGACTGGCATTAGCACATATTTCTTTTCTTATTCAGATAAGTCACTAAGTCATGTATTGTATGCAAGAAAATAAACAATAATCTTTGTAAACAAAATGATTACTATGAACAACTTATTTTAGGCAGTAGGGAAAAATTAGGCAACTGAAGATGAAAAGTGAGTATTAGAATCCTCACTGCTCCTGATCTTCAAACACAAGTAACACAGAAACTGTGCAACAGATTCACTATCATCAAGCCTAGCAACAGTTTGAACTTTTCTTATTTTCATCAGGGAACTCTCCTCCTAAGATAATCAGCTCTTAGCTTTAGTTGTGGTCTGAAAGCAACTGCCAAAAGCCCATTTTAAGCTCAAAACAAATTTAACTTACACCTTATGATCTCCAGAAGCACTGAATTAGTGTGTCAGAAAGATGTGCTTAAAAGGTATCATATCAATGGATGAAACAGTGGGTTTTTATTATTATGATGATGATGATGATTGTTAACTGTTTAGATGGTTTTCTCTGCATCTTCTTTGTAGAGAAAATTACTTCCCTTTCTCTAGCATTAGTATGTGTGTTCTTTGTAGTCAGTAAGCATATACGTCTTCAACTGATAGAAGTGGCACAGTTCACTTCATTAAAAGCAAGCTATCTTGTCATTTTATAAGTAAAGGTTATGTTAAACTAGAACAACAAACCTGAATCCAAGGTGATGGACTTTGGAGGTTTAATAGGATAGAACACAAAGGGAAATATGGCTCCAGGAATCTGGTTTTGTATCTAATAGGGGTAAGGACAGGAGAATGTGTAACACGTTAGCTTTTCAGGAGTGAAATATTTCACACGTAGGACAAACACAAGAATTATGAACATTACCTGTAGCATTCCACCAATTCAAAAGCAGGAAAAAAAAAAGGTTCTGTGCTTCAAAATATCTATATTTTCAAAATGAAACTTTCCAATCCAATAGTCTAGAAAAGCTTCTCCCAGTTGGTGCTCATAAGTGGTCCACAAAATTGTTGCAAAGGATTTGTTTTTACAAACTTGAACATATAATTTGCTGAAAATAGCAAATTATACCTAATTTTCAGTTGGTTGTAAATAAAAACCACAGGAAAAAGTGTAGAAGATGAACAGTAACTTTTTCCTCAACAGTCATAGGTGACTGTGTTTTTTCTCCAGAAGCATTTAAGCAGTATTTCTTTTCAAAGATTGAGAAGCACTGATGTTGAAAACACTGAGTACAATTAAATTCAAAACATGAAAAACTCAAACAAATCTGAAAATAAATCCAAGTTTCCATAGAAGGTGTTTCTTCTTTAAGAATACTTCACTGTTCTTTGACAAGACTCACCTGTATCCTGTAAACTTGAATTCTGAAAGACTTCTGATGTGCCGATGAACTGTACTCTACTTTCAAAGCTGGCAGATAATTCCTTCTGATAGGAATCTCATTGGGTTGTTGAAGTTTCATGTTAGTTCCATTAGGAGTTAAACAGACCTATTGTATCATTAAAGAAAAGTTGTTATGCTATGTGCTTTTCATAATCTACTTTAAAATTTACACTTCCCATTACCATTGTAATGAAAGCTTAGCAGTAAAAGTTTTGCAGCTTTTAAATCCGACGTCATAACCTCCCTTTATGTGAAACAATCAAATTTTGTTGTAAATTTCAACAGAAGCAAAACAACAAAAGGAATCTGTATGTTGCATTATTTAGGGGATTTTTAGCTTTTTATACATGGCTTTCTAGAGGAAAGGCACAACAGTATAATATAAAGGTCTATGACTAAAACAAAAATTGGCTTATTTACCTATACCATGTTAATTTACCTACAACACAGTTCTAATGAGTATCTGGAATTTATCTACAGACAAGGAAAACAGCATTCAGAGAATAACATGCTTTTACTTTCCAGAATTATTTCTGGAATGATTTTTTCATGTTTTTGTGGTTGAATGACACAGCTGAATTTGTGTCACTATGGTACACCACAATAAGGGAAAATGCAAGATTTTTTGTTAAAACAAAAACCCCTTCAAACTAACATCCTGCCCTCCCTCCTGGTATAACAGATGAACAAAATGCAGAATTTTTTATTGTAGCTTTGTGCATCTTTAGTCCCATGACCTGTAAAAATGTTACAGTTCAATTTCTAAGTTAGAGGCTAACAAAAACAGGTCTACGGCAAGCTTTCAAATGTTTATGGATTTTTTTTTCTAGACAGAGATAAAGATTTTTTTCTAGGCAAGACAAAGACAGGATTTCAGATGGATTGGGTAAATCAATCATCTCAATTTTCATCAGAAGTTTTTCACAGATGGCAAAAATGGATACATGATCTTTTTCCTGTATACACCTATAAACAACAGATTTAGAGAATGATCAGTATTACCAGAATATTTGATTCCAACTCAATAATCTTATTTTCTGAAGGAGTTAGCTCACAGTAATCTTTGAATTCTTGTTCTAATTTATCGGTTTGCTTAACACTCATTGGTCTCCATCTTGATTTCTTCTTGGGTTTTGTCTCCCAAACCACATCAGAGCTTCGAAAACAAAACAAAAGATCAAGAGAAAAGAGTTAGCTAGTTCAACACAAGTTTTACCCACCTTAGCATAGCTTTTAATAGGTAGTAACTATGGACTGAGAAATCACAACATAAAGCACTAGTGTGGTAAATAAAAATGACCCAAATTAGTCACTTCTGTACTAAATGAAAGCCAGTCTTTCTGATGGAATGCAAATAAGTAAAGCTAACAGCTAGTTTTTTGAATTCCCCACTTTAATGAAGATGGGCATGCAAGAACATTTCATCAAGAAGCTCAGTTTCAACAGCACTCCATCCATTAATCTACAGACTCAGTGTGGGTTTCTGCATATATTCCTGCACATGTTTTGGAATGGTTGAATTTACTAGAAATGACATTTACTAGAAATGCAGAAACAAGTTTTATCCTGCCAGTTCTGGAATCACAGCACATTTGGAAAGAGAAAAATAAAACAAAAACAAACATACAAAAAAAACCTCAGCTATTTCAAATCAGTGCTCTATTTTGTAGCCGTTATTTTTCCCTTTATATCACCTTTTTTTTTTTTTTTTTTAGGTGTTTCTGCCATTGATGTTTCTGAACACAGACATAAATGTAGCTAAAAGGAATTAGATTAGGAACCTAAGTATTTGTGAGCTGTATAGTAATTTGTGGAAAGAAGAAATATCCTCCACTTGTCTGATAGTTGTTGGTTTATGCCCTATGTCATGCATTCCATTTGACTGAAAGGTGAAATCAGACATCAGAGCTTCTCACAGAAGCAGAACTAAGCAGAAAAGACTCCAGTGCCCTTTAAAGATGGTAAATGATTTTGTGCTTTCATTAATAATAAAAGTAGGAAAGAATAAACAATAACTGATTTTGGGATAGCATTAAAAAAAAAAAAAAAGAAGTACACCATGTGAAATCAGTAGAGGAAACACATAAACCAAAACACAGTCTAGTGATTTAGACAGATAAAGTGAAGAAACTAGCTATCAAAAAGAGGCTGTTAGGAGACATTTCCTGTTGACTTGAAAAACTCTCAATTTCTAGTAAATTCAACCATTCAAGAGGCCTGCTTTGATTAACAACAAAACAGTACCATCTGTAAGCACTGTAGACTCCTGACTATGGATGACCACTTCCCAAAAGCACTGATTCAGAGAAATCCCTACTCGAATCTAGGCATTTAGCTGTCACTTTTAAAAGGCATTTCCACTGTCTAGATAGTTATCAGAGCACAGTTTCTCAAGTGAGGGCAAGGACTGGGATTTTCTTCGTGAATGGTAGAGATCAATACATGAAGTATACATGAACATTAAGTTTATTCTTGTTTTGCAGTGAAGTGCAAAGAATTAGAGGAAAAAGAAAACCCTCCCTCTAGCAACCTCACAGATGTGAATATACAAAAGTCGGTGGAGTATGGAAGTGTCCCCTGAGCATTCTAAAAAGCCCCTGTATATTCATATGTCATAGCCCACTCTTCCTAAGCATTGCATAGTTTCTTTTCTGCTCCCCTCCGAAACGATAATAGTAGCAAACCCAAGGTATTAGAGCCTTGGAGTCTCTGTAATTTCTCAATCAAAACTAACAAGAACTACGAACTGCTACTGCTGCATCAGAATTTTCAAGATTGAATCAGCAACATGTTTCTATAATGAAGATAGAAAAATCTGCTGACAAACTACCCTCACATATTACTCCTTAAAACTGTATTATCACACCCCAGGCTACACAGACATGAAACACCTCTGTTCAATGTATTGGGAAGTTTGCTACACAGTTACGCTTATGTGTTGCAAAAATGCATACATCCAAATACAGAAAGCTTTTACGTTAACATAAAACACAGTGAAAAAACTTCTCATTACAACAGGAAAATGCAACAATTCAGTTCTAAATACTCTTATGCAGATTTCTTTTCCCTCTTTCATCCTACCCAAAATAAAATTCAATTAGTGAAAATATCCGAAGTTAAACATCTTAAATTATTGCACACTAAGTAAGTTACCTTGTAATTCCAATGTAGGACACCTCCTGTTTCGTATAATTATCAACCAATGAAATTCCAACATCTTGTAAAGACAGAATAATTTCTTGTTCTGCTAGTTCTGCCTTTACACTTTCATATGTCAGTTTAAATACATTCTTATCTTCAGTGATTAGGACAATCCGTTGCAAACCTTCGAAAAATGAAACTAAATAGACCACCTTGCCACAATCCAGGCTGAGCATTTCCATTTTGTCCTACAAAAAAGAGAGGAAAAGTTTTTACAACTATATTCATCACTCTACCCTAGCAAGCAAATGCAAAAGTCTTAACAACATGAACTGAAATAGGAGACCGTTTTTTAAAAGGTACAGGAAAATAACAAAATTTTTAATTATAAAGTTTTACAGCAGTCCCTCTATCTCACACACACACTTTTTAACTGAAAACAACACTTACTGGCATAAGCTCCAGCGAACAGTGTTGTTACTGTTCAGTGCTTAAACCTCATCTATGAGATTCCTGATAATACTTCTTATATATGGAATTTCAGTTACAGACAAAAACAACACAGTAGTTCCCCCCCCCACCCAGCATAAGATAACTAAACGTCAAAAATCCCTAACACTCTCCCATCCACTGAAATCTATTAACGTTATAAAAGCAGAACCTGAAAAACACCTCTATTTTAGCTGATGTACTTTTAGAAATATCACAGTGTTTGCCTAGACATTGACATATTACCTTCTTTTTTTATGGCAATAATGATATGAAAGCACACACATTCTAAAATACATCCCTACTTTTGAAACTAAATGAAGCTGTTCTGATAATTTATTTACAGGTTTAATACAAGACACTTTTTAACATACACTGTCTCAGTTTTTACTGAGACAAAGTCACCACACAGGGAAGTTCTCCACTATGCCAGACACCAGACACCTCTGGGTGTTCACTAGATCCTTCACTGATCAAGTTCAGGAAAAAATAAATTAATCACACCATTATTTTTTTTTCTGCCATTTTCATGTGCTCTATTAAGTCACAGAGAGTTCTGATAAGCACCATGATTTGCACATGGGAAGTAGACAAAAACCCATGGCTGGAGATGATGGCAGGCCAGGGAAGAAGGATACTATCCCTCTCCTTCTCTCAAGTGATCCTGTGCTGCTTTGTGAGCTCAACCACACCATAAACAGCTCAACAACTTAACTTGGCTCTTTATCACAGATAAGATTTGAAGAACTCACAGGAGAAAACGCCTAAGTGTCTAGGACCTTTGCTAACCTTTGCTTCAGTTAAAGAATCAAAACCTTATTAAGAACACGACTAACGCCAAACAAAATATCTAGGACTTTCCTTTTAAAGTAAAACAGGAACAAGGAAGTTCATTATATAGCAGTTACGGTAGAAGCATCTTAGCTTCAATGGTTAATGCTCTGAAGATCACTAAGTCATGCACAAGTCAGCAAATTCTGCACCTCAGTTTTTACCATTGAACTATTTCTCTGAGAGTAGACAAAAATGCAGTAGGAGATGCAATTTGCAAGGCAAACCAAGGATCTTGATTCAAGCAAATGAGGTTCCTCCCACATCAGCTATCCCAGAATTTAGTTAGGTCTACAACAAGACAAAGTTCTGCAGGTGTAAATCCTGTACTGCCAACACTGGCAAAACATTATGCCATTATGCAACCTTAGCTTTCTTCTAATCTTGCATATCAAAGGTCAAGAGCATCACAGTTCTTCCTTTTCCAACTAATTCTATGCGAGGATAACAAAAGACATGCATACAAGTACAGCCAGAATAAGCATCGCCATTCAAACTAACATTCCTGGCTTTTGAATATGAAGCTATGGAACAGCATTTTTATTGTGATTTGAGTGAACCTGCTCTGTACAGTGCTTGTGTCAGAATAATGCCTAGATTTATTAACATAGTAGTGACGAAACAAACAAAGAAACAAAAAACCCACAACAATGGATACAGAACAGGATAATAAATAGTATTAAAAGGAGATCTACGTAACAAACATACTTCCTTTGGTGTAATTTCCTCAGTTCTTTTTCCGCATTTCCATCTCAACTTTCTAGATCCTGCTGGGTCCGCCCAAGTGTACAACACCGCCTTATTTGGCTGAAGACAGCCTTCTAATTCACTGAGGGAGCTAGAATAAAATAATTCTAAATTAAAATGTCAATAAACATTTTGTATCAATGACATTTGCAGTCTAACATATCAATTAAACAACCAAGAACACCTTTATTATTTTTTTAAGTAATGAAACTGAAAACAACATTGTGTGTAAAAACATGCACAAAAGCCATACTAAGCGCAATAACAAAAGCATAATTTAAGCTTCAAAATATGTATTTATACTTCAGAAATAAGTTATACCCCGTAGATCTTAAAAAATCATTTTCTTCCCCACTTGTGATTAATAGGGAAACATTAAGTAGAGAAAAAACAGAAAGTGGAGCTTAAAAACTGAAAAGAAAATTCAGGGTTTGTGCTGTGTAACATTAATACTCCTAGGGAAAAAAAAAAAAAGTGTTCAAAGTACATTGTTTAGGAAAGGTTTCCTCTACATTATTTGTTGAAGGGAAAAAAGTTCAGTGTTTAGTATCTTATACAGTGGGTATTTTCAGGCAAACAGATTTTAAACACTATTCCACTCACACACAGCTAAAACAGGCAGATTTTTCTTCTGCTGCTCTCTGTAAGGAGCTTGCCCATTGTGATGTACAGTTCATTACAAAAGTTACATATATATGTATTAAATTTACACAGTGAATGACCAAAATCCAGCTTAAAAAAAAAAGAGTGATCTTTACAGATAAAAAACAAAGCAAACACTTGACTATATTCCTCATATAAAAAGGAGCAGCATACAGCTGCAATCTTTATTTGAGTAGCAGCTCTTCCACTTTTGAAATAAAAACCTTTAAACAACACTGGTCTGACTGAAAGTCTGTTTGGCTTTTAAAAGGATACAGGCCAAGAGCACTGTAATAATGCCTGCAATTCTCAGCACTGCAAGTATAAGCATACAGTAGCAAAGCATTATGAAGATATTCCAGCTTGAGAACAGAAGTGGCAGAGCTGCACTCAGGTGGTGCAGCAGAGTGCTGATCAACCTAACTTGGTGTCAGCATTAAGTCACACAAGTGGGAGGTTTGGCACCACTCTGTAATATGCCTCGAAAGATGTTTTATGCAGAAAACTGTGAACAGAAGAATTCAATTTTTAAAGACGTGCCCCCTTAACTTCAAACACTTACCCCAGTTACATCAGGTGTTTGGGTAAAACCAAGGCAGAAACAAATTTTCAGTGATTGCAGATGATTCATAATTGTTAAAATAATCTAACTTTTGGTCCAGCTTAACAAAATTTACATAACTACATATCTGTTTTCCAGTCCATTCCCTTAGCTCTCCCGTAACTTTTTAACCGATTATTTCTGCTAAATCTCAACTAAACTAGGTAGCACAGGAAAAGTTTCAAATCTAACTACTCTTCCAGCTCATCTGTTATTTATTCTCCACAGTCAGTACATCCATGGTTCCAGAATAGCCAAAAACATCCTTTGCCCCAACAGGGATGTAAGGGAATGCAAGGACACAAAATTCTTATAAAATGAGACTCTGCTTATTTAGCTACAAAACAGCTTATTTATTTGTAGAAACAGATGCCTGGCACTACATAACACTGCTCTGTTAACAATTAATCTTGTTCAATATATAAATAAAAGATATTTGGGTGCTCTGACAAAATTAGACATCCAATTCTTAAGAAACAGGCTTTTCTCCTCCTTTATTTCAGCTTAGGTAGTTGAAATGAAAAGAGAATTTTGGACACAGAACTCATAGCTCTACAATTTCATAGACTGTTGACACAGTTGAAAAAACATGTTCCTGTGTAGGGAGATGAGAATATTCTACAGAGTATCATTTAAATGTCTCTTTACATGGCAATCTATTTCTTTCCCATTATTAAATAAACAAAAGAACCTCGATGTGTCTGTTTTGTTAATTCAGTATGTAATTTGGGCATTTTGTAAATGTACACAATTGACCTATAAATTTGCAATGAAAGGCTGAAAAGCATAATTTCAACACCAACAGAAGCTGTATGCATAATAACAGTCTAGCCTGAATTTTTATCACCTCCTAAGTTACACTGCAATAGTAGGTACTATTGCTTACCTACTGCTAAGCAGACATGATTACAATACATGAAATAACAACTCACATGCCTCCTTGCAGACATCCACACAAAAACCCCTCTTACATACCTTTGCCCATACTCAATAATTTCTTGTTCAGTATGATTTATCAACAGAAATGGTGCTGCGCCATCATGGTAATTAGAAAAGGTAATCACTGTAGAATGTTCAGTCAGGTTAACATCCACTGTAATTCCTCCAAGCTATCAGATGCAAAAAAATATAAACAGAATTCATTTCTAATAAAGCAAATGTAATTTAAATATTCCTGAAAACGTTTACTCTAATAGGATGAAACTACCAAACAGTCAAACAAACAACCTGTTTTAACATGCCTGTAAAGTATTTTCCTAATCATACCATTATTAGGAAACAAGCATTGCATTCAGTAGCTAAAACTTTAGAGGAGTTCTATACTCTCAAAATCTAGGTTGGTAGTTTAGAAATCATCCTTGAACCACTCATACTCAGTAATGTCCCTCAAAACATTCTACCCTTAAAAACATTGAAATATTTCAAAACTGTTACTAGATGAGACTATATGCAACATAGGAGTAAATTTGGTGGCATCAAAGTTACTTTTCAAAGTAGTAGTGTCACTTCACAACTAATGTAAATACTTCTCAGCCTTAGCTAGAGAACACTGACAAAAAAAAAAAAAATCTTTCTTTCAGCTTCAACAGTCTGCTTCTCAGAAAAGTGCTTAAAATGAAACACCTACATATCCTCATATACACAGGAGAGTGTGAGAATGAGAATAATACACTTGCATACGTATAACCTTTTCCCCAGCTAAGGTTTTGTAATATTTGATTGAGTGGAAAGGCAAAAAATTATGGAGAATGCAAATGGAGAAACTATTTATGCTGTTTTACCTAATTTCTGAAGGCAACCATTTACCTTGTTGTCCAAATGCAGTAACAGACAGTTTTCTTGCTTATCAAAATTTATCTTCCTTGGGGGGAGATTAGAATTTTCAACTCTAACAAGCAGTTTGTTGGCATCATTTTCAGGCCAAAAGGGAATGCACTATAAAAGAATCAGGTATTTTAAGTAAGAAGACAATGGCATTTCTAAAATTTTACCTCAAAGCGTAGTGAGTTGGATCAGGAACACCTATTAAAACACCTGAAAGTAATGACTTACCTGAACACAATGAACTGAAAGGAAGTCAGAACAAAATCAGACTACTGTGAAGAAACAGAGGAGCTAAGTAAGGAGCTAAAAGTAAAAGAGGTAAGACTTCATATTTATAAGAACAAGTGGACTCAAAATGGATAATGCATGTGAAATACAGAGTATAAAGCTGATCAGATCTACAACACCAAAATGGATTCACTTGTTAAAAAAAAAAAAAATTAAAAATCCATTGACAAAACTGTATTTTTTCCATTAATAGATGTCTTGCCAAATAAGTATAAATTACAAATCAATCCTATAGTGACAATCAATGACAAAAAATGATATTAGCATAAATATACCCCTAAGTAACTTGAGTAAGCAGGATATTGGCACACTAGCTGTTCTTTTGTAATACTTCATATACACACACACACACACAAACATATGCACAAGCACACACATATATGTATGTATGTGTGTGTATATAAAACACAGAAATAAAATATGAAGCCTTAGGCAGCTAAATCAGAGTGCGCGGTCCGCTATTCTCGTACACAATTGAAATCATAGCCCTTCTAGGTTTAAAAATCCCACAGACAATCTCTCTTCAACAGTTTACATTCTAAATGGATAAGACAGAGAGGCAGGGAAGACAAAAGTTTTAATTGGAACTAACGACAAGTTTGGAGGTATTTAAAAGAGTCCTGACAAGGAACAAGCTATGATTAGCCATAACTCAACTGCATTCACAAACACTCACAGCATTCTTATAAAGTTCATGGTGGTTCTACAATCAGAATGAAAAGACCAGCATAAGCCAAAGACTATCTAAATAGAGCATTTTTCCTGTATTTCAAACCGTTCGCCTGCAACATTCAAAGCTGTAGAAGCATCTCTCTCCAATACAGATTAAGAAATCAGATGTTTATATTCAATTCCATTCGAATCCTAGAATTAAATCTTCCATGGTGAAAGACTAGTTCACCAACTTACCATGCCACTAAGTTCCCTTTCCCATTGTTTCTCACACCACAGGAAGCAGGAAGACAAAGGAAAAAAATATAGTTAAACAGCAAGACTGAAGATGTTATCTACACCAACACATATCTTACAGACAAAGGAATTTCAAATTGTGTCGTAAACTAGCATAAAGTACAGCCAGTCTCAACATGGAACATAAGAGAGCTCAGAGGAAATTCAAAGAGAATCAGTCAACAATAAATGAAAGTTTTAAATCAAAACTAAAATAAGTAAAAAGGATTGGCTTTAGAAGAAGATTCAGAAGCAACTACAGAGAACTGAGAAAATAATTTTTTGCAATAGTCTTTAGTGCAATAGTCACAAAATGATACTGTTTCCAAATGTTTTGCCACACAATTGCTAGCCAAATGCTTCACCTGACATTATATTTACACTTCTACCTCCATTCTGTAGTCGGAGTTCTAATTTATATTTAGCAGCAATCTCATTTACTGTCTTGGTCAATGTTTTCTTTCTTTCTTTCTTTTCCTAAAGATGCATGCTGATCAGCTGTCTTGCACTATACCTAATTTGAAGGACTGTCCTCGACAAGCCATTTCATACTAGTCAATATCACAGAATCACAGA
>VXAA01001524.1:80590-156950 GCA_013399115.1 Anseranas semipalmata | reverse complement strand
CTGTGATTCTGTGATTCAATATTTCTGTGTTAGGAGAAACACATCAAAAGGTCAACTACATAGCCATGTAGACGTATCTCAAGTCATTCACCAGCAGGAGATACTATCTCATGCTTTGATCTAAAACTAGATTCAAAAAAGTTAACAAAAAAAAAAAGTACTCTTCCACATATGGAATATTTTATGAGAAGGGGTTGCCTTTTGTATTTAGGTGTTATGGTTTCATATCAATACCAATAACATAGTACAATAATAAAATAAGGGTGTTAAGACTACATATTGACTTGAAGATTTCATCTCAGGGAAGAAAACATTTTCAGGGAACAATATAGATACATATTTTTCTCACTTTTCGTGATCTTTACATGGCTGCTGTACAGTCAGCAACCAGAAAGGAATCCTTCCCTCCCCCAAATTTTGTGGACAGTATATCTTGTGAAAAGTAAAATTATAGGACGTCTGAATACATAAATAGCTTTGCAAGATGCACAATTACGGTGACTTATCAGGTTTTTTGATTATAACAATTCTGCAACCTGGTCGGGTATTGAGAAGCCTGAGCTAGGAGTAGAGGATAGGTTGTAACACAAGCATGATTTCCAAAACATGGAGGAGGGTGGATGACCAAAAAAAGAAAGAAAAATAAAAAAACCCTAATTTTTGTAGATGAGAATTTCATTATTTTAACTCATTCAGATCAAGGTGATCTTTTTCTGAGAGCTGTTCTTCAGTCTTTACTTAGGATTTTCTGCATTTGAGAGATCACGATGAATGAAGTTATGATTTCTAATTGACTTTCATTGAACACAGAAAGGTTATTGCTGATACTGTCAAGACTCCAGTGTTCCCCACAGTTCCCCATATGAGATTTTATGCCTTGCCATATGGTAACCCAACCCATTTCATTGCCCTTAGACTTACAGAGAGTACATGCATCCATCTGACAACCAGTTGAATAAATGCACTTCCCCAATAATACTTTTGCCACTTCCTTTTGTATTTTACTTTTTTTTTTTCCTTTTTTTTTTTTTTTTCCCCAAATCTCTAAAATGCAAAGGAAAGGAACTGAGGATCACTTTAAGGTAAACAAAGTTAGATGCTTCGGTTGTGGCTTTTGAGAGTTGAAACAGAGGGGCGATGGGAAATAAATGTGTGGAAAGAATGCGTTCAGTACACAAAAGTACTTTCTCTACAATCATTTGTAGATTACCATATTGATATATTTTAAAACTTGAATTCTGTTAGGAAGTCAGAGTTTTGCAAAAGGTATAGTGATAAATATCATGATCTTCTTGAGCAGGTTTATCTTTTAAAAAATACTGCCATGATTTTCAGATATAATTGAAAAATAGAGTACTGTGAAAATAATCCAGATGTACTTTCTTTTAAATAGAGAGATTAATATTATTGCCCATCACCTGCAGTGCAAATGAATTTAAACAAGGCTTTTTTGAACTTAAACAATTTAGTGCAATGTGTAATACATATGTATATGATAAATTAGAACCAAGGTGTAATTTAATGTTTTTTAAGGAGAAAGTGGCAAATTAGAATTAAAGTTGACGAGTTTTAAGACTTTCACATACCACAAATGGATTTTAATTAAAAATGAGATTGGATAAGACTTCAGCAAAGCCAGTCAGCTACCTTTGTCAGGACACATCACACCGTAACATTTTGTCAGTAAGTGTGCATAAAAAGGACATTTTGAGTTCATTTAGTCAGAAAAAAAAAATGCAGTATGTTCATTTCATCCTATAGCTAGCGTTTCTATATGACTGAGTTTAAGATCTAAATAATCAAGACAGCAGCTTTCAATATTTTGTGAATAGAATGGATGTATTTAGTACCTCATTAGCAAAATAGTTGCTTTCAACAGAAAGAATATATATACAACTGGCAACTAGTTATGGCACGTAGTGCTTCTAAATACTGTTATTGTTAAGGGTAATGCTTCTCACAGAAGAGTGCTTCTAAATCATGCTGTTGTTTTGCCATACTCATTACTTTGTTTTCCACTTCCCCATTTTCCAATTTATTTGCCTGACCAGCAGGTGAGTTTAAACAATTGTTTCCTTGACAAATGTGCGGTTGGATGCACTGGAGATCAGCTTCCATACACTGACGTTTCCTGCTGACTCTACGTTCAGTGTCTGTGCAGTACAGGTTGATGATGTCTTTGACCTTTGTTGTTTTCAAATAACTTTGGTTCAGAGTAGCTCTTCCCTCCTACCCTATGACTCGTCTGGATTTCTAATCTTTCATTTAGCATTGAGACAAAATGTAGAAGCAGTTTCAAATGATCTTTTTGAAATGTTTTATATCTGTGAGAGATCACTAGCATTCTTTTACTTTTGGGTGGAGGCCTTGGCTTCTTCATTCTCTGTCATTAAGGATAAATCAAGCCTAAAGTGATGACATCCTGAATCATCATCCCCCCAGATGACTGAAAGGATGCATCCCCCATTTGGCACAAGGCACTGCTATGGCCAGCGTTTTCCCCAGTGCAGTCAACTTTACAACCAGTTTTGAATTACCAAGAAGCTTCTGTCAATTTCTTTTCTCTCTCTAAAGGAATGATCTTATTACTTTGGAAAGTGACTCAGTCTAACTCAACCCAAGCAGTCAGGTGCAGTAAGGAGTATTTTCTTCACCAGAAGAGCTGTTTATGAATGATACCAGCCCCCTTGGCCACTCCTTCTGTAATTTTCTGCCTCCTTAGCTATGCTGTTTTGGGGTTCATATGAGATCGGGGCATGATTTAAGTGAGGGGGGAAAATAACAACAGAGAATCTTTTCTGAAGATCTCAATTTTAGCTTGAATTTGCTGGTTATCACAGAATATCCCCATGAACAGTTACAGAAACGCACCTGTTTGTTGGTAAACTGTGTCATGGGGTGAGAACAAGCTGGAGGCTGTGGTGACCAGTGATAGTTTAATAAACTGGATTTGTTCATGAAATTGCACTCTGTCACAATGCTCTGTCACAGCATTACCCAGTATGCTGCCTTATGGCTTTGTCTGAACAAATCTTCAGTCATAAGTCAGCCATGTCCAATTTCCTCCTTACATGCAGCAGCAACATGTCTAGAGACAAGCTATTATCAATAGGCTTTTTGGTACTGTGCAAAGAAAACTGGAAGTCTAAATTACTGCCCATTTCCTAGTCTCGAATGTCCAACACTGTCAGGTCTAGTTACGCTTCAATATGAAAGCAAACATTTATAGACAATTTCTTCCTTTCTTCCTCTTCCTTAGTATGAACTGAAATGAATAGTCAAGTTATGAATTTTACACAGATTAGCATACATAAATATGTTATGATAACTTAAAGCTTGATCTGTCATATGCGGTGAGTCAGTATAGAGTTATTATCTGGTATTGATGATCAACTAGTAGCTGTGGAAGGCATACAGTAATTCAAGTAGGATTCGATATAATCTCTTCATTACTGCAGTTAGAATTCCAGGTTTTGGCTAGAGATAGTTAGCTCCTTCTTTATTAGGAAGGCTTTTATAGCATTTCACTGATACCTGACAACAGTACTGTGAGCTTACATAATGGCTACTATGTTTTGTAGCACATAACCTTTGGGTAAATAACTTGTAAGCCCGCAGGACTTCCTAACAATACTGTTCAAGAACTCCTGGTCAGCTACACCGGTTAAATTAGCTGCTCCTTTGGCCAGGTTAAATCCAATGTCACAGAGTAGCAACTTACACATACTAACTACAAAATTAAAAATAGGATCTTTTTACATCAGTAAGATATTGCACATGACATGGAAATATACTGTGTTGTAAATCCACTGTCAAATGTCTGATTTAGTTGTCCTCACAGCAGTTGACAATGATGTGCATGCTAGCAAAGTGAAAACAGCCATTTCACATTGACTTTTTCTATTATGAATGGCATCAGGAATAGATTGTGTTGAGTGTGTTTGAATATAGTACTTTATGAAGAAGCTGATATCACTAAATAATTGAGAAGTTAAGAAAATGTTCCAATTTGGCAGTTTTACAGATAATTATAAATTTGTTTGTATTCAGTATTCTTACATCCTTGTCTTCCACCTAGCCTGATAAATTATGCATTTCTATTTTTTTTAAATCCCTCAATGTGCACATAGATTGTGTCTAGACAGTTTTATTTTCCTGAATTCGAAACCATGTGGCCATTTTAAGATAAATTCAGTTCCTATTATGCTTCTATTTTATTTAAGGCAGTAAAAAGAAAGGAAGAGAGATTTCAGTGGAAAAAAAAATGTTTTCTTAAAAACATTAAAATATGAATTATCTTGAGGACATAAGCATTAAAGTTAAAAGCAGGAGACAAGGGGTTATAATTCAAACCATTGTCATAGATCCCAGGTATGTATTCATTCATTCTGAGCTCAAACTCTTTTGTGTACTTCTGTATAAGAAATGATGCAGGTACCACATTGTCATCAATGTGGGAAATTACATTTCTAGTGCTCGCAATGAAGAAACAAAGCATTTATTATGCTTTTAGGACAAGTAGCCTCAAATTTATAAAGTTATATTTTTTGAGATATTCTACCATATAAGGAAATATTTTCTGGAAGTTCCTTGTAGGATAGGACAAAGCTTTTCCTTCTGTATCAGTTCCCTCCTATTATTCAGATACTTTTAAATTAAGTGTACTTTAAGTAAATTTAAATGATGGTTTTGAATGTTTTTCATTTTCTTCCCATTTAAATATAACCTGAACGAAGTGTAAATTCTAGACTTAGATTCAGTTAATGAGTTGAAAATAGATTTGCTTTCTCAGAATGTTGTTCAACCTATGGGGACATTTTTGGTGGGTGACAAAGCCAGTTAGCTTTTGCAATTAATTATGCTTGTAATTTTGTGTTAGCTATAAATTCAGGGATACATCTCTCTTTTTCCATGGAATTACTTCAATAATTAACAAGTGCTCTTCCAAATTCTTTTTTTTTTTTTTTTGACTCACCTTTTCTTGTGTGTTTCTACCTCCTTATCCTTTTTTCTTCTGTCTATACAGCATTTGAATTGTAAATAGTAGCACGTATGTCTTAATTTATGCCCACAATACACAGTCTGTATGAATTATACTGTTCTGTTCAAATATATTTTATTTATTTTTTTCTGTAATCCTGCAATTCACATCATTATAGCATATATCAACTTCTTTAATCCTTTGGTTAACAACTAAAAGAAAAAAAAAAACACACAAGTAAATACTTTTTCCTTGTCTCTTTTACCTCTTCAGAATTTATAGAAAATTTCAATACCTTTTAAATCCTCGTCAAGTTTATAGTCTTGCTGGAAATGGACCAATGCCAGGGTAAGTCTACAGTTAATATTATTACCAGGATCTCATTTAATAAAATGCTACATAATCAAATGAACAGACTGAGGCACATGTAGCATGCTTTGAATGTATCAACACTACAGACCTCTGAATGGCTGCAGAAATTTACAGGTATTATTTGTTTACATGTACAAATAAAACTATGTATCATACGTTTTACTGATAACCATGCAGTACACTGTAGCAACTGTGTGATAAATTTCATTTTATTTGCAGCTTTTACTGCTATATTAGCAGCCTCACTTCAATTGGGCGTTATTTTTATGTTGCAAATATGTAGCAATATCAAAGACTGATTTGCTGTTTTCTTTTACATAAACACATTTGTGCACATATATATGTTCCTGTGTAATATAGAGAGAGTGTGCATATATATATATATATATTCTTATGCATGTCAGATATGGAGTATTGTTTCAGATTACTCTGGCTGAGCTCTCTTTATCCGTTCCATAATCTTAGGCATGTAGGAGGACAGAAAATGACTAGACAGCCTAGATTTTGCTGGCAGTGACTTCTTATGGGGACTAAAGCATTATCTGAATCAGATAGTGTTGCAGTCAGTCACCTAACTTGCTTCTTGTGTCACTCTTTTAATTTTGCATTCATGTGAATGGAGGAGGGTCGCAGTATATCAAATACCAAGTTTTGCCACTTGAAATTGTCTCCTTTTTAAATAGTATGTACCTTGGTAAAAGAAAACAGGCCAACACTGATCATCTGGTCCATGTACTATTTTGTGTATGGGTTGCATATGATTTAGTTATGTCACCGATACGTGAAATTTTACACCAATGAGAAAAGTTACAGAAGGGTAATAGGAGATATATGTTCACTGACATGAAGTTTACGCTATTGCTTGAATAATTTTTTTATTTTTATTTTTTTGAATCTTGGGATTCTTTTTATAGAGGGAAGTTTTAGATTTTTCTTTTCCTTTTCAGTTGGAGGAAGAAAAAGATTAAGTGGAAATGTACATGTTTTGTGCTTTGCAATATTATATTTCAGTTGTCTATTACTGGAAAGAGTATACTTTAACAATTTCTGCCGATACTGCTGATTTTAAGGCCAAATATGCAGGAAGTTTTTCCCTATTAAAAAAACATTCTACATTAACTGTCCATTCATTCATTATATTAGACTTAGGATGTGTATAGTGTTGATGAAATTGAAAAGTGAATTGGCCCCAATCTGTTTTGAAGTTTGAATTCTCAGGATATCTTGTACTAGAGTGTGACTAATGTGCAACCTGCAGAATGGTGCAAAACCTGCTCAAAAAATGGAAATCATGAGATGCCTGATTTGTTTCATGCCTGTAATTTTATCCTATATTGAATGTTAGTGCCGTTTGATTATTCAAACATTACTTGTGCTTTGTTGCACTCATCTTGAGACGTGGAAAATTTAAACATTCTTACTCCAAAAAGTAAGTAGATTAGAAAAACTGCAGAAAGTTATTTCAGGAATTTAAAAGAAATTTTAACTGAGATAAAACTAGTAACCGGTATTGTTTTACTTAGGGTATATTAGAAATGCCATGCTAAGAGATTGAGAGGACAACTTATAAATGAAATATTTGTTTTCAAATTCATCTTACTAAGTTGAAACTTCAAACAAAACCAAACAAATGAAAACACACACACACCACTTACCGACTGCATTTCTGTCTGTAACTGTCTTCTGTTTTTCTTTATTTTGTGATGTAAAGGAAAATGTATTTTAAGGAAGAAGCACAAGAGGGCAGTGTTAAGTTCAGACAGAAACCCTGTACTGAATGTAAACGAAAGTCTAGTCTTTTGAACCAGAACAGTGTTTTTAGGAAATATTTTCAATTTCTCTTCCTATTAGGAATCTAAATAGTTTTACTTCAGAGTCACTTTGAAGCAATTTCTAATTAATTTTCAAACAGAGATTGCATTTTATTAAGCCTGTTTTGGTGTGTTTTTTATTTCATTCCACAGAAATGAATACTCCTAAATTTCCAGTTTATCTCCTGCCATCACTTCTTGCCCCTGGCAATACTATGTAGGCTGTATATTATTTGTCCGTTAAGAAAGCAGTTGAATAAACTCTGTATTTCATTTACCATCTTTGTTTCCCTTTCTGTGAGGGCTGGATTGCCTAATAAAATCTGCCCATACATCTATCTGTCCACTCACTCATCCATCTCTATAATGCCAGTTATGCTGGACTGTCAGTCAAAATGTTACATTTATTTAGTATTGTCATGTGCATCATTCAGGTCAAAATGAAACAGAGTGGGGGATTGTACAGCACAGAGGTAAATGAAAGTGTATTTTTCGTGCCAATTACTGTTACTGAATGGAAAGGGATAAACATAATGTGTATTTATTTTAAAGCATTTATGATTATTTTATTACATTTTAATTGAGTTTATTTTGAGCTTTTTTCTTTTGAATACTACTTTCAGATATATTTACTCAACCTATAAAATGTTTATAGGATTAGAGTAGAATTTGCATGCTTTCTGTTGAGCCAAACTGTCCATTTTAACCCACAAGTTATTTATTTATGTTCATATTTTTCTGATGGTATGCTGTCATCAACCAGGAAGATAACATTAGTAAGTTTTCTACGTTGAGTTCCAAGCATCTGTGGTTACTCTCAGTTAATATTTCCAGTTCCTTTTTGTTGAAAATGTAGGTGTTTAGATAACAGAATATATCAAGAGAACTAGGAGACCCATAAAATCTTAAATCTTAGGGGGACTGTGAAAATGCTCTATTTTGTGAAAATGTCAACAGCTCAATCATTCTGGGTCATTCATTCTTCCTCTTTAATGGGAGAACCATGTTCTTTCACAGAAATGTGTTGGAATAAAGGGCTTCTTAGCAGACCTGAGCTGGAACAAGGTTAAAATAGTCTTTGCTTGGAGGAAGAAGGGCCACTAGTGGAGTCCCATGTTTGAATTTCTTAGAAATCTGGAAATAATACATTCCACTTTCCCTTTCAATTCTATTCTATTCCATAAAATAAAATAAAATTAAAATAAAATAAAATAAAATAAAATAAAATAAAATAAAATAAAATAAATGTTTGAGAATATCAATTATTGTGCATTTTTTAATAAATATGCTGATGTGTAGCAGGTCAATGGAAAAATGTTTTCAACAAGCTGACAGTGAATTTAGTATTGCCGTCTGAATGTCCAATTACTGAAGTGGATGTGGCGCCTAGTTTCATAATAGATGTGATGGTCCTTGGAGAACTGCAGGGACAGCAGCAAAAATGTTTCTTGTAGCTTCTTAGCATGCCTAAACTAAGGTTTTCAGAGCTGTTTATCTCAAGACTCATGTATATAATCGGTATAGAATATGTACATGATGCAAATAAATCACAGTGTAGCCAACCCTCTGACATTGATTCTTTTCCAACAACGGAAGTTGACCTGCTGTGATGCCTGAAAATCGAGGAGCGCTCAGCCAAAGGGCAACAGTACGATTTAAACAGTGGTGTAATAATTAATGGTTTAGACATTCTTTATTTGGGAGCAGAGAGATACGGATGAGCTGGAGAAACTCTGTAAGCTCCGCAGCTGAACGCAGGCATAAAAGGTACTCCACAGTTATAGACTGCCACAGTTAACAAAGTGACATGAAAATTGCCAGGCTGATACGTTGTGTAATTTCTGCCTAGCACCTGTGTTTTTAGCCTTGAAAAGAGTTTCCCTGTTTGGTTGTTATATCTCTATAGGAGTCTTCCACTTCTGACAACAACTGTTATTGTGGATTTAATGATCTTGAAGAATCTGAAATTCAGTTATTGTTCACCTCACAGAGAGGTAAATAATAGCTGGATGAATAGCAGTCAGCCACAGACCCACATGGCTCTGTAGAGAGGTCACCATTTCACAAAGGCTTTGTCACTCTGAAAAGGCTCCCGTTCCCTTAAGTCTATTATTTAAAATGTCTAATTTATGTTATTTTTATACACTATAATAGAAATTATATCCACAAAAGTTGTATTTCTTTGTAACTCCCTTAAGCATTTAATTTGGAGAGCATGTATTTTTTAAATTCTATCCACAAGTTTACATCAGCAGGCCTTTTTAAACCTTGAATTCTGTCCACTTAAAAGATACCCAAGACAGCCAAACTGAATTCCTGCAACTTACTCTGTAATTTAGTTGGGAGTCTACAGCACCTGTGCCTTTATAACTTCACAAAGCAATAGGCCTATTTTGAAAATTACACTATTTCCCCTGATTATTGGAATTGATTGCTAGAGTATTTCTTTACTGTTGGACGTTGGAAATTTACAGAGTATTGTGGGAAGACATATACACCAAGAATACTTTCAGAAGATAATAACTGCATAGTTATTTTCTTCTGAACAAAACCTTGAACCTGATCCATATTTCTTTGGAAGAGTTATGTTTTTGCCAAAGGGCAAAGCAAGCCATAGTGGATTAGTTGTACTCTAATGATTAACTCTAAGTTATGGTTGTGCACCATAAATCAGTAGAACTTAAGAACTCATAAGTCTTAACATGTGAAACTTACACCTGGGTTTTAAATATATTATAAAACGGCTGTTTAACAATATTTTTACTTGTATGATGTCCATGGTGTTTGCAATGTACATAGTACAATCTTCAAGTATTGTAAATATCACTGATTTCCAGTACTGCTTCTCAGTCTAGACTGCTAAAGCTGTGGTCCAGAATAACTCACCACTCTCTTAACCATTGTAATTGCCCATTGGTGAGTTTGCTACACCCCAAAGCCTATTGTCTGAAATCTATTTAAAAAGCCTTTGCCCCATCCTCTAGCCTACTTATTAGTTTGGTGCCCTCCACCTATCTTCTTGAACTGGTTCCCTTTTCTCAGTCATTTCAAAGTAAGTTTTTGACTATCACTTCTAAGTTACTTCTGAAATTCACTGTACCTATGACACCCAGCATCTTTATTCCACCCAGCATATATTGATTCACTTTTCCCAAAACTGCTTCTGCTTTCCTTCTTCTGACTGGTGCATATCTCTCTTAAATCAGCAAGGCTGCTATCCATCTTGTGGGTATTATGCAGATAAAGCAAATTTCATTCTTGCAAAGATCATAGGTTTTACACTATCATTATTGTTCAGTATCTATATCAGAATAATTTGGGGCCATCTACTGACTATATTGCTATACTGTGAAAATAGTTTCGTATACATCTTAAGCAATAGTTACAGAAAACCTAAGTATCTTCATAGTATTTTTGAGCGTGAAATACATGATAGGGACTGACATCTTCAGTGTGGGGTACCTGACATAGATACTTGGCTTGAATTACTTTTCCAGTAAAATGTCCGCTATAATCATGAAGTTCCTCAATGATCCCATGTGGTCACACATTGCAGGACTGGGATAATGTTTTTTCTAAATGTGCCGTCATTATTTCTAGCAAGCCTGGGATTTGAAATTGGCCGCCACCTTTATCTTTAGAAATTATGAACTAAAACCCAATATTTTCAGCTGCCAGTAGATACCCATCTACTAGTTAATTTTTGCACATTAAAATGCCATTCCAGGAGAGGAATATTTTGCCTCATACTATGATAAACTGGATTTATTAAAACTATTTTTATTAGTGATTTATTGTAATTACTGTCTCATGAATAGTGTCGTTACAATATATACAAAACTGTAACTGAGTGTTGTAATGAGGATAAAGTGTGTGTGTTGTCCAGTTGCATGGCCAGCTCAGCTTGTCATTCTAGACAAGGAAGAACTGAATTTTGTTTTCATTCATATACTCAATAACCGAACAAAACAACTGTTTGTCAGGGATTGTATTTGTTTTGTTTGGTAAAATGGCAGCAGTATGGTCAGTACAATAGAGGTGTAAACATCGCAACAATGTAATTGCTTTGTCTTTCAACTTGGTGCTTTCATCTGCGTAGCTAGTTTAAGAGGAAACTATGGTGAGCTGAACATCTAAATTAGTGAAGCTGCTAGATTAAACCCAGCATTGTGAATTCACAAGTGGACAAAGTTTCCGAGTTATAGAGTTCACCTGGAAGTGTGAGATATCTAACAAATTAGCTTTTTGTCAATGTAAATCTGTTAACAAAAGTTTAGCAGGCTCTATCTTGCTTTGAGCTGGTGATGTTTGGGGTGAAGGTTTATCTTTCATTCACTTCCATTCACATAAAATGCAAGTTCTGTTCCAATATGCAAGTGAGGGACTAGTTCCTTCATAATTATCATACTGATGGTAAAGTTACAGATGCCATTCAAGATTTTTTTTTTTTTATATAATATTACTTTATTTGATTTATGCCACACTATGAAAAATACATATTTAAAGTTTCAAGATTTTACATACTTATTGGTTCAACATTATTTTATTGTCTCAATACCTTTAAAACCAGCCTACTTTATTACTGTGAATATGGGAGTTTTGAAACAGAAGCCCTAACAGAAATAACACTTAATACATTTTTTTCTGTAAATTATAATAGAGCTTCTGTAGTCTTCTATCTTGCAGCTGATTACAGTTAGACACAGGTATTACAACTGGCAAAATTCATGTGGTGTGTATAGTAATATTGGCTGAGAAGCTGAGACAAAAGTATTTTGAAATTATACTGATCATCTGTTTCTAGATTACTCTCCTTTTCCAAACACTGGATCCAAATTACTGTAGGGTAACAGTAAAAGCAGCTCAGTAAACACAGGTTTAAGCCACAAGAGCTAATATCATATAGAGCATTTAAGAGGAAATTTATTGTAGACAGATACTTATGTTCTGTTCCTTTTTCTCTTTTTTTTTTTTTTTTCACTTTGATCTCTGCAATGGAGAATTTTATGAAGTTAAATAGTATTTTAATATCCACTGATAATTTACAATTTACCTTACATTTAGTTGATACCTATCATGAGATACCAGTATCAGGATCTTATTCTTTGCTTGGGCTAGCAGCGGTTTTAATTTTTGCATCTGTTCTGGATAAGACTGGCTGATCAATTTCATACAGTTCTGCTGCTGTGCTACCTTGTGTGGCTGATTCCTGAAATCTCTGCATAGTGCACTGCTTCTGTGTATGGCAGGAAAAAGCATGTGCAGATACCTTAATGGAAAGCATAGTTAATTATATTTTAAAATAGATTTACTGTGAATGGGACAGGAGTTCCTAAAACAACTCTGTAAGAATGGGGGAGGTCTATCAGTGCATAAATCAGTTATATAGATGATTCAAATATAAATAGTTAAGTCCTTTACTGTTGCTGTTTGATTCATAAATGGTTTCTCTGTGTTCATATAGATTTGATAAGATGATTATGAGCAACTGAACTGGAGTAGTATAGTTGAAACGGTTGCCATCTTTCAGGTGGAAATTACTAATTCATCAGCAGAAACTCAATAATTGCCTCTGTATGTGATCCTTGTGTCTGGCAAAATAAAGCAAAAATAGAGTGGTATCAAACACCTTCAATGATTTAAGTTAATTTGTTTTACTTCCAGGAGATAAGAAACTTGTTCAGACTAAAACAGGTCAATTTACAAGGGATCTACTGAGATGAAGATAGCTATCTGTTGACAGGTTTTTCAGCTCAGTCTTATGATTGATCCTATTTGCTGTATTAATTATTGACCCTGACCTAAGAACTATGTATATGCTTATGAAATTTGTACAGTGTGCAAAGTTGGGAGGTATTGTAAAAGCTGGGAAGCAGCAGTTAATGGTACAATAATTTGATCATCAGACAAGAATTAGATGGTCTTGTCAATTTTTATGATAGAAATACAATCACATGTAATAGTCTCTTGTAAACCAAATTTGGGGATTGTTTGTATTTACTCAGTAGAAAGAAAAATGGTTCATTTTCCAGAATCATCTAACAATTTAGCCAGCAAATATCCTGCTGTTTTAAGGCCTTAGGAGGTAGCCATCCATTTCTATTGTCTTCCTGGATATTATTGTAGTTGTGGCTTTTTATCTTTTATTCCCAAGCTTATCAGGACTCTTGTGTGTCCTGTGGTAGAAGATGTTAGTAGGAGAAGTTCTACTGATCCTTCTTGTTGCTTGTTTACAAGTGATTGAAGAGTAGGTGTTACTTGGGTTACAGTCTGTATCAGCATGATGTTCTAATGTACCATTCTAGCTCCACCATTTGCTATTGTTTGACTACTTGAATTTCTGATGTAGGAAAGCTTTTTACTATAATGTCTATAAAAGTCAAATCTATATAAAATAATATCTAAATATTATCTACAAAGAAATGGGGAACTTTTTAAAATTGAACATGATTAACGTTTTTGGCAACTTTTAACGACAACTTTTTCAATTGAACAGAAAAAGTTAACAAAATAACTATATTAGATGTTTCAGTGTGGATTACCGTACAAATTAATTTGATACAGATAAAGTAGATGTTTTGAAGTACCTGATTTACCTGTTTTTCATATTCTATTTAATTTCTTTCAAGGTTACTGACATAATGGACATTTGTCCTTTGTAGAGTAATTGTCTAACTAAACTGTTATATATATATATATTATATATACATATTATTTTATTATATATATATTTAGTTTATATATAGTTATATATAACTATATATATATATAACATATATATAACTGAACTATAGTTATAGTTTAGTTAGACAATTATATATATATAACATATTATATATGTATATATGTATAAAAGGTAGAGACAAAACTTTGGTGGAAAGAGACCTATTGCAAGAATTGTTTTTTATTTTTATGTTATTTAACTTCCACTATTTTATGTTCACTTCAAACCCTTTTACCGTGTTCTTCTCCAATAAATTTTTTTTTTTCAAACCATTTAAGAATGTTCTGTGGATAAGAGGTAATAGGTGCTATTAAGACACTAATTGACTAAAACTATCTTGATAGGCAATACTTATGCTTTCCCTTAAGTTCTATTAAGAAATCTGTCTAATTCTTTCTTCACAATGATAACTCTTACTGAATTTGAATGGAACCATATGAAACAGAAAAAAAAAAAAATCTCTTACGAACTCTTAATGTAGGGTGCATAGTCTAATTCAGTAAGTGGGCTTTATTTACATTTAAGTTTATAAATATATTTACTTTTATAAGTTATTTCGATTTCATAAATATTTATATTTGTTGCAGTATCCTTATATAACCTATGTGTATATATATACAAATATGTAATATAAGATATATTATACTTTGTTTTATATATGTTACAAAAAATATACAGATATAAATATTGCTTTTATATTTAAAATTATATATTAAAAAAAAAGGTCATTAGCACTTAATGCTGTTCTATAAGATTAATTCTTTGGGAAATTCACTATGTATGTATAAANTCTATTAAGAAATCTGTCTAATTCTTTCTTCACAATGATAACTCTTACTGAATTTGAATGGAACCATATGAAACAGAAAAAAAAAAAATTCTCTTACGAACTCTTAATGTAGGGTGCATAGTCTAATTCAGTAAGTGGGCTTTATTTACATTTAAGTTTATAAATATATTTACTTTTATAAGTTATTTCGATTTCATAAATATTTATATTTGTTGCAGTATCCTTATATAACCTATGTGTATATATATACAAATATGTAATATAAGATATATTATACTTTGTTTTATATATGTTACAAAAAATATACAGATATAAATATTGCTTTTATATTTAAAATTATATATTAAAAAAAAAGGTCATTAGCACTTAATGCTGTTCTATAAGATTAATTCTTTGGGAAATTCACTATGTATGTATAAAATACTCCAGTGGAAATATGAATGATCTTAGTGAGATTTTTTTTTTGACAATTTTGTCAGATTCTTCAGTACCCCACTTTTTCTTGGGAAGTTATACCTTTTTTTTGTTTGTTTGTTTTTTAATGAAGATTAAATGAATAATCAAAAAGAAATACTGCTTGATAACTGTATAGTGAGGATGCCTGCTTATAAAAAAGGTGTCTGAGGTTTAGGTCCACACTCTGCCTATCTGGATTAAAACTAGTATCAATTCAATGTTTTTGTTTGTTTGGTTTGGTTGTTTGTTTTTGTTACGCTCTTCCCGCTTTCTTTTTGACATCTGTTACATGTGGTGGAAGTGCTTAAATATTAATAGAAGTTAGTACCCTGCCCTCACCTCTGGGCTATAATTCCATTTTAAATTAATTTGAAATACCCTCAGTGCTGGATGTAGCATAACTAGATCTGCTAACTTTCTAAAGACCCAACACCATTGGGTCAAAGTGAGAATGTTGGTGATGGGAGGCATTTGTCTCTTTGCCAGTTCTTATGAACTGATGGAGAGGCACACCTGTGAGCCAGAGCATCTCTCTGCTCACTCTCATTGTGATGGGTTGTGACTTCCAGCAGGGGGTTTTTCAGCACACATGCTTATTAGAAGATGTGTTCCCTGAGGGTAACCAGCCATATTTGGCACATGACATTTTGGATCAGAAGAGATCCTATAGCACTTGCCCTTCAGATTTGTGAAGTAGAACTTAAAAGTTGAGAAGAGCAAAACTGTGTTTGATACAGAATGAGTAAGCATCCTTGAAACATTGTACTTGACACTTGTTATTGTGTAAGAGCTCTTCTGAGCAGAGGAAATTAGAGGAAGTGGGACAGCAATGTGATGGACTTTTATCTACATAGCTTTGCTTACCCTGAAATTCAGGTCTGGAATTATGTAATAATTATATTACATATAATTACAAAAGAAGTTGTCCTGTGGTCTTCTACCNTTTTTTTTTTTTTTTTGACTATTGGGCTTTCCCTTCTGTCTCACATGGTCTTTCTTTTTCTCTGTAGTTTTTCATTTGTTCGTCATTTTATAAAGAGGCCTAAATTTTTTTAAAAACTTTCTAGAGACAGGAGCACCATTCCCTGTGCAGAACTAAAGCTTCGTATGGAAAATAGATTGATTAAAACACTTGTAAGTTATTCGGTAGATTTATTTGTATTTAAGAATGTGTACACGATATAATGATTGTGCATTTATTCGGAGATTGCAAACTGGAAATCTAATCGCGTCACCAGCATATAAACCATGCATTAAGATGACTTTGACACTAAAGAATAGAATATATATGAATGTCCACACACACACACACATAAGTAGGAAGGTTTTATGTCTATTCACAATTTATGCGTAAGGAATAATTTCAGTATGTGTAAAAAACTATCCTCAAAAATGTTTTAAAATAAAAATATTGCAGCTTAGAATGGTTTTAATATATCTTCACTTTTCAGCATTATGGAACATTGGTATTGTATGAAGTGGATAAGGATGCAGTGATACTGTTCAACACTCAATGTATGTGGAAGCAGAAATAGCCAGGCAAATACTACCAAAGATATTGCACTTTTAAAATAGTTTGTAGGATGATGTAACAGGTGCATTCAACCTGATGCTTACACATTTTGTATTAAACAATGGTGCAAAATTGTTTTTGTCAACCACAAAATGCTGAGTTTATTATGTGTTAGTGTACTATTAGAAATATACCATTTTTATATGCTTTTGTAGGCAGCACCTCACAAGAAAGTTTTGTGGCTAATGTATTTAGCCACCTTAGTCTTTTCTGTCTAGAGAGACTACACATCCATTTGCAACTCAGTAAGCACAGAATGTTTTCTGACAGTAGTTTGAAACAAGATTTGAACTGAGACAAAGATTTAGATTAACTATGAGGTCCAAGCTATTTCTAATAGTAGTGCACCATAATAACCCTTGAATTAATAATTTCATATTAAATTTATCAGATAATTCATTGTTGGATTGTATTTGTCTTCTGTTTAAAAAATGAGTGCATGGGCAGAGGTGATTATTATTTCAAGTGTTAGCTTGTCAGTTAGTATTAAATGAAATGTCTTAAGCCATAAAATGTATGCATAATGCACAATGAATTTATGTTAATTAAATAGGTATCTTCATTTACTGTTTTTAGGTTAAATTTTTTCCGAGATGTTCCTGAGTTCAGAGTACTAGCATGTGGTGGAGATGGAACAGTAGGCTGGATTTTGGATTGCATAGGTAATCAATAGAGTTTACATAGTTTTGCTGGACTCTTATATTTTTCATTTTCCTGCTCTTCCCTATTTACCAGCATATGGATACAACTATTTCATACAAGACGTTGTTCATTTAAAGTTTGGAATTTTAGTAGTTTGAGACATGATTATTTTTAAGGATATTCAAATTGCAAAATCCCTGTATATGTCCAATGTTTGTAGATTCCCAGAAGGCAAGAAATTTGAATCAAAATATTTTCGTTTTCAGTTCAAAGTCTATTCCCTAAACTGAATCAAATCAGCTACTGTTTATGCTCCGTTATTCCATAATGGAGATAATGGCATAATAGTCCTTTGAAAAGAACTGTTCTGACAGCGATGTAGATGACCGTGCTGTGGGGTACGTACATTATTTCAGATTTTGAGTTCTTTCAGTCAGTTGGTCATAAAGTCCTCTGTACAAATAATTAGGAAGGCCCAGAGGTCAAGATATTACAGATTTAAACTTCCTGATGCTTATTAGGGAGCATATCTCCTACACCACAGCATTGTTTATTTGGCATTAGAGAGGCTGCAGAGAAAATAATGGGAATGTCTGACAGTGGAAATGAGGAAGGAGATGAAGAGAGGCCAAAAGACTTGACTGAATGTTTGGAGAGTGTTAAACATTGTGATTTTTGTGGGAGCCGTGGACCAGAAAACCTAAGTGAAAATGATGTCATGGAGGAATGGATGATAGCAAAGACATATTTCTGATCTTGGTTTGACAAAAGAAAGAAAGAAAGAAAAAGTAATTGGGGGGGGGAAGGGGGGTAAAAAGTCCTTTTGCAAATACATGCTATTGATTGTAACTCTCACATAGCTTTCAGAATTGTAAATCAATGTACATAAATATCAGGTGTACTATCTAAATTGGAAGAGGTGAAGTTTTGTAGCTGCTAATTATGTCAGCACCTTTTTCATGAGATATAAAATGTCATGTAGTTACCTTTCAGTGACATTATTTGAAGAAAAGACTGCATTTTGTCTTAATAAAATACTAACTTCTGCAGCAATTTTTGTGGTGCAGAATTACAAAATGAGTTGGAAGATCCAGCATCCACCTGTTCCATAGGTAAAGAAAATAGGTTTTAAATGCAGTCTTTTAGCAAACAAAGCCCTTTGCCATGAGTAGTACATATAAAGTTTAAGAAATCACATGTTTTGAGAAACAGACACTTTCTAGTTTGATCTTTTCTTCCCTGATCTCCTGACTTAAAATGAATCTTAACTGAGAGAAAAAAAAAATAAAAGGAAAAAAAATTCTCCTCAATTGGAAACTTTCAAATTTTTTCCCTCCCCTCCCATTTCCTCTCTTCTCCCTTCTTTCCTTTAAACGTCTTACAAATTTGCAGTACACTGGCCCTGTAAATGTTAAATCTTCCTAAATAATTGAAAAGAGAAGTTGATAAAAAACAAAATGACCCTGACACATCAATTGGATGTATAAACTTCTGCTAAGAATTGTTGATAACTGTACATAATTCTATGAACAAAATGGCTGATTGTTTAACTATTCAAATATTACTTTTAAACTAGACATGCCACTCATGCTGATTAAATGGGGAATTTGACAAATTGTATATCTGGAATATTATACCTGGGGAATATCTGCCCCACTTTTAGAAAAGTTGTATTTCTTGAGAAGGGTTTTCTCATTGGGTTTTGAATAGAGATTCTTTGGCTTGAAACACTAGAAAAGTAAAGGTTAAGAGTAAAGACACTCTAAGTACATACATTTCAAAATATTACTTATTAAATACAAAATATGGACTTACAGACTTGATCAGATAGATCAGTGTTTGTCCTGAATAGCAGATTTGATTCCTGATGTGCAAAACACTGGGTTGGCTCCAGGGAGCTTTTTGGTAATGGTGCTCATGCGTAGACAAGAATCCGACTGAACACAGTTAAACAGAAATTTAGTCACCCAGCTGAAAGATTTGTTTCATTATTCCTGCCCTTAACTAATACTGTTTTGCATTCCTAGCTGGGAATGGTAGAGCTGAAAACAACAGAGAGCACAACATATTCAGTCTGAGAAAGATCTGGAATATCATTGTTTATGAAAGTTTATCACATCTTTGGGTTAAAAAAGTCCTTGTGATAACAATAATGTAAGTTAGGATTAAGGATTGAATATTGACAAGAGAAGGGGCTGCACAGTGGAATGGCTCAATGAAATGCGTGCTGTTTAGCAGACAGATGAATCTCTCGCATGTAAAAAATAGTATTACTGTCTTTCACTGAAACAAAATGTTACACAGTTACTGTATTGGTATCAAGCAATTGGATTTTTGTTCCTTAGTTATGTTTTTTCCTTCTTTATTCACAGAGAAAGCAAACTTGGTTAAGCATCCTCCAGTTGCTATTCTGCCTCTTGGGACTGGCAATGATTTAGCAAGGTGTCTAAGATGGGGAGGAGGTAAATACAAACTAAAATACCTCGCAGTATGTAATTAAAAAGAAAAAATAACTTTTGCATCAAAGTCTACTCTTAACATTTGGATGTCTCTTTTATGATGTATGTAAAGAACCATTATTGCCTTTCCTCTTTTTGGAATTAGCCGTCTGTAAATGTTATATGAACTGTTTTATAGATATTAAAGGTCATAATCACTCTTCATACCTTGTTTGTAGCTTCTGCTGACACCAAAAAAGCTCCAAGGTGCAATGAGAATAGTATATAGCTACTTGGTTGGCTTTTTACCATCTGTATTGCAGTTATTTCTTTAATCAATACATTATAAAAGGAGTATTCTTAAATGGATTTTAATTGGGGCTGTTCTGAAAGGGTTACTGAAAACAGCTAATAATGGGTTTGGAGTGGTTTCATCTTTTTTAATATTCATAAATATTAAATGAAAAATATGTCTCAGCCTCAGACTAGTTCCTTTGGTCCACTCCCCTTCTCTTCTCCTACAGAGGATTCCAGACAATAAGTACTGTGGTGCTATTTATCAGGAAATGAGAAAACAAAGAATGCTGAAAGGAGAATATATGTAAAGTCAAAACTTTAATATCTTTGCATCCTTTCCTGGGTGTATGGAACCTTATTCTCAGCTCCTCCAATAACTTATTTCCATCCAGGATTTGCATTACAAGATAAAGAAGAACATAATAACTTGAAGGAGACACAAAGAAGAAAGTCTTAGGCAAGACGGTCTCTGGAGAAAGCACATCAGTTCACAGGCTTATAGGTAGTTCTCAGTTGGTCAGGCTGCTATTAATTAGGTCTCTCCAAAGCCATCTCTTCTCTAGGCTGAGGAAGCCTATCTTCCTCAGCTTCTCCCGAAAGTTCTCTAGCCCCCAGTGATCTTTGTGGTCCTCAGCTGAACTCCCTCCTGTTTATCAATGTCTGTCATGCATTGTGGGTGCATGTGGGGAGGGGTGGTGGCTCCGCTCTAAACCGGATGCACTTTAGAATGCTCTTGCTGAGCAAGAGGGAGACTTCATTTCTCTCAAGCTACTGGCTTTGCTCCTGTTCATACGACTGAGAATGCTGTTGGACTATGCTGCCAGGCCATTCTGTGAGCTCATACACAGCTTGCTGCCTGCCAACTCCACCCCTGGTGCTTCTTCAGCAGAGCTGTTCCTCTCCCAGTCTGTCCCCAGCCTGTATCATTGCAAGGGTTATTTCTTCTGTGGTGTGGGATTTGCTGAATTTTGCAATGATCCTGCCAGTCCATGCCTGCAGAGTATCTACATTCCTCTGGATTGGCAGCCCTGCCCTTGAGCATCAGTTTGTATGTGACATCTGCAAACTCGAAGAATGTGCATTCCATTATGTCCTCCAGGTCACTGATAAGGAAAAAAAAAGGGACAGGTCCCAAGATAGACCCCTGTAGTACTCCATTTCTTATGGGTAACCAGATAGAACACAGCTTATTAGCCACTCCTATCTGAGCCCAGCAGTCCAGCCAGTTTTACATAACCATCTAGTTTCCTACCCATCCAGACAGTAACATCCCAATCTATACGCAAGAGTACTGTGGAAGACAGTGTTGAATGGCTTGCTAAAATAGAGGTAATCAGTATCTGTAGTTCCCCCCTTATCCACAAATCCCCTCACCTTATTACAAAAGGCAGTCATGTTGGTCAGGTGTGATTTACCAATGGTAAATCCATTCTGAATGACTTCTCCTTCATGTGCCCAGAAGTGTGTTTGAAGAAGGTTTGGTCATGATTTCTTCCAGGGACCAAAGTAAGGTAGGCTGGTCTGTAGTTCTCCAAATTGTTCTTTTGGCCTTTTTAATGACAGATTCAAAATTTATCTTTTTCCAGTCACCTGTGACATCTCCCAGTCTCCATGCCTTTTCAAAGATGATAGACAGTGGCCTCACAAAGGTGTTAGCCAGCTTTCTGAAAATCTTCATATGCAGCCCACCTGGTTCCATGGACTTGTATATGTCAAGTACTCAAATGTAATCCCTGCCTCAAGACTTGCACCCTGAAGGTTATCATTGTTGCCCCATGCCGCCAAGGTACTGAGCACCACAGCCTTATCTGTCGGCTGTAACTAATTCACCCACTCCCTTCAGCAATGGGCTCCCATCTGACTGAGTTGTCCAGAATATGAAAGTTCTCTGTCTTTGTTCAGGTTTTAGCTATGTTTGTTTCTCATCATTTCAAAAACAAACAAACAAAAAACAAAACCAAAGAAACACCACAATAACAAAATTTTTCTTTCAATATGCATACCTCCATTTTTTTAAATGCATTTCTTCATGGAGAATGTTTTCCGGATATTTACCCTCAGGCATTTGCCAGCAGTGCTGTAGAATCTGTAACAAATGCATGAAAAGTTCCCTTGAATTTGCTCATGATGAGGCTGCCTCTGTGCCCTGCCCCCATTCTATCATTTGGCTAATTACTGTGTTCCCCAATAATCATGTCTTGGTTTTATGCAAACTACCTGATTCTAAACTGCTGTATAGGTGAATCATGAGGCTGATTTACTGTGCTATTGAACCCTTCCATTTCCTTTGGGAAAAGACTGCACTTAAGCAAGTTAAAACCAAAATGCTTAGTCCTATTACAATTAACAGGCAACATATTTATTATGTTGTTTGGATCAACTGTGTTCATCTGAATCTGAGAAACTGAGTCACAGCTTTCTCTTCTATGATCTTACCAGCTTTTAGCTGAAACCAAGAATTATTTTTCCATACCTGTAAGTTTACAAGTCAGATTAATTGTGCTTGCTGGTTTCATCTTCCTGTGCTGAGAAGGTCCAAGTAATTTCAGTAGAAGTCTGCAGAGACTTTTATCCTTCACATAGCATAGGTTCCTCAATGAGGTGAGGCAAATATGACTTAACGAGATCACCTCTGATGATTTTTTTTTCACTTTCTGCAAGAAAAATAAAAAAAAAGAGGTGATGAAGAGCAATAGATGAGTACTACTTTTGATTACGTTTGATTACATTAGTCAGAACCTGTCCTTCCATTCATTTCTGTTTATTTACCTTCTGTTTTGACTGATTACATCTGGACTAAACTAAAAAAAAAAGACAGTATGAAAATATTCTGGCTTTCATCATTCTTTGCCCAGTTGCCTTTTGGTAGACAATGCCATATCACAGATTTTCTGGAACTTCAGTAGGTTGGGAGAGGAGACAGGGCTTTCAGAAACTAAACTGCTGGTGAGTGATCCCAAGGATGCAGACAAATGCAACTGTGCATGCTACTGTTATGTGGTGGTTGGTAGTAACTAACAAAAATACACTATACAACCATAAGGAAGTACATCAGCAATAGGTTTTGAACATGGAAGCTCTGAATGGTGGTTTACTTTTTTTTTTTTCCTTCCACATGCTGAATTTTGGTTGAATCTGAAGCTATGAAAATAACTTCTTTTTATTTGTCCTGATTTGTCTTCATACAAAAATTACACCTTCTGCTTAGCAAAGACATGGGCTTTATTTTACTAAGACTGTTGATGACCTAGCAAGTACGTATTGCTTGAATATGAAAATTTATTCCTGATTTGAAGAAGGAATGTATCCACAGATCTTAGTTACAAAGCCATTTTGTCTGAATAGTATTTAGAGCTGATAATGTAACCTAGGAAAGTCCCCCCTTTTAAGTTGTGCAAACATGCATACTGTAGTTTGTGTATACTCAGAATTGTAAAAGCAAGTATACTAGTCAGTTCAGTGTACAGAGTAGTGAACTAGTGAATTACATAAAGACAAGTGTGCTTCTAACAAGTAAGAGTAAGATCTCTCTACGGATCAGGATGAGACTGATAAAGAAGTTGCTGAAAGATGGAAAAATGTTAATTCTGCTGATATCATCTTATCAGTTATGAATGGATTTCAAGTTTTGTATTTTTTGTACTAAACCACATTGAAATAATTGATAAGAATAGTGAACAGCTTTTAATCTTTCAGTCTCATGTTAGACTTTCATCAGATAAATCTAGGATTCTGAACAACTTTTTTCCATATATTTTGAAATCAAAGGCACTTAAAAGTTAAGATTCAATTCATAACAAGAACCTTTTGCAAAGTGTAACCTTAGGTCTTTGGATAGCTGCTATAACCATTTGGAAAATTCAAGGGATTGGCAAGTTTAGAATATCGAATTATTTTCTCCAGTATAAATCTGACACCCAGTGAAATCTATAGAGCTAATCTAAATTTACATTAATTTAGCTAAGTGCAGAAGTCAGATCCATGTTTAAACTCCTTTTAATAACAGGTGCTGGAAAATTTTATGTACTTCAAACATAATCCTATTTTCTGGGTCTTGCATGCATAGTTTTCATTTTTGCAGTCATCTAGAAAGAGAACGAAAACTGAATAAAACTTTATTATGTTTGGTCAAAATAACGATTTTCACCTTTTGCTAGGTTATGAAGGAGAGAATTTAATGAAGATCTTAAAAGACATTGAAAACAGCTCAGAGATTTTGCTGGACAGGTGGAAATTTGAAGTAATTCCCAACGATAAAGATGAGAAAGGAGACCCAGTGCCTTACAACATCATTAATAACTACTTTTCTATTGGCGTGGTAAGACTCATGCTTATCCTTAAGTGATTTTCTTTTTTCTGTTTTGAATAAATATTTGCATTGCCTGGCTTAGAGTGAAGAATTGTTGGCTACAGATCATTTATAATGTTATTTTCCTAGCAAAATGAATACATAGATGACTGACAGCAATTTACATAAATTTACTTACACACATTCAAAGCAGAATTATTTTTCAAGACCTTCTACCTTCCCATCTATAAAAAAGATATTTGTGATGTTCCTAATGGTTTATGAGCATCTACAGCACTAAATTTAGATTGTCATTATGAAGGTCGTATAAAAATATAAAGGAAAACTATTCACTTAATAAGAGCTCAAGTAACCTTTTCCAATAGGATTCACATGATCAGAACTCCTTAAAAGAAAAGGGGCATTCTTTATTTCTTCAGGGAATTTTAAATAATAAAATAAAGTAATAATAATAAAGACAAGTATATTCTTGGTTCTGTCTTATGCGGGTATTCACAGTTAGAATGAATTATGAGGAAAAGGGTGTGAGAAGCTCTTCATCTCCTAGGAACTGCATCTCCAGCTTGTGCTTCTCTGTTTCCCATTATATCTACTATCCACACTGCATATATGAAGAGAATCAGAAATATCCAGTCTGACTCCCCAGAATTCTTTTGCTTTCAAACACTAGCAGAAGGGGGACTGTGATAAAGTCCAAATTTCACAGATTAAATAGTTCATGAATAAGATTTTTTTTAACTTGGACACAACTGCAATCTAGTTAACTTGGGGACGCAACCTCCAGCAGCTAGTACTGGCTGTTCTGAAATCAGCTTGTTCCATTTATCTTATATATTGCATGAATCTGTATACCTTTTTTTTTTTTTTTAATAAAAATCAGAATTCACTTTTGCAGAATATTCTACAATTCAGTAGTTCAGTAATTCTGTCCAGTATTTCCAAGTGCTACAGAAGAATATTTTAATAGGAAGTACCACATAGTCATTGTAAATCCAAGGAAATTAAGGGACTCTTCTTAACTTACTTGGTCGCTGTGCTTCAGCCTTAACGAGGTTCTGCCACAACTTTAAATGGTTATATGAAGTTTTTATACATTAACTGCTGTTCAGTAATTTTGATATAGTGCTAATCAGCAACATGCAAACAGTTTATTCCTTAAAAACATTCTTTGGCTTCTTCTCCTGTGTAGCCTTAAATGCTGAAAAAAAAAAACAATCAGTCTTCCCAAGGTTAAGATATTTAAATAGTAAGAAATTTTTTTTTTGATTGTATAGTTTGTTATTTAGCCTCTCTTGTTCAAAATAAGACCAACAACTTAATGAAACAGAAATAACAGAAATTAATATATATATATACACATAAAGGCACATAAAGGCAAAGTATATGCACCAAAAACTAGTGCAAAAATAATTTCATAAGCGGGAGATATAGTACAAAGGAAAATCTTTACAGGTTACAGGAAAAAAATACCATAATAGCAAATGCCTCACACAGGGGAACATATTCAGTGACTTTGTCAAAAGAGAATATTGATGATAAAGCTCAGAGATGAGGAAAGAAAATGGATGTGTTACCCTGAAGAAGCAAACAAGAGGTGAGAGGAAGGAGGGATGAGATTTTATGCGTATGTACATTAATACAGTGCAACTTAAATGGTTTCTAAAATGTAGGCGAGCACCATGTGTAAAGACACAGCACAGAAACAGGAAAATTGTTGGTAGGACATTTGTGAAAGTGCTAGGCTTCAAAGAATTCTTCAGTGTTATTCAAAAGAAGAAAACAGTATTGCATTCAAGAAAAAAAAGTTGAATTGAAATTATACAGTGGCAAGATCATACTACTATTAAGGACAATGTAAATTACTTGTAGAATACCGCAGGAAAATATCAGGCTCTAGTCTACACACCAGGCTCTACAGACAAACAGATGACTCAGTTTTCAGTTAAAACCTTTGAATTCATGAATTTAATCACAACAAACTTCTGACTGTTCACATAATACAAATGTGAGCAGCAGTAAATTATACCAGAAATGGACAATACAATATGTTGCATTGGTAAAAGCTTCTAAAATTGTAAAATCGTGTTTTTGAAGCAGTAAGATCTATCAAGTTTGTCATACATGCAAATATGTAAGATGCCTGTTTCTTAAGTTCATTGGGCTGTATAAGACACGAAGCAAATGGAGAAAGTCAGAAAACGGAATTTAGACTTGCTAAAGTTGTGTAATTCACATATTAGGTAGTATTCATGATAACCCTTGAAAAGTCAAGCAAAATGTTTGTCTATGCAAACAGAAAACTTAAGTACTAAAACTTGTCTACAACTGAAGTAAACCTAGTTTCACAAAAGCAAAATCATTTTCAGTACTTTGTGCCTAATACAAGTATTGAATTAGGAAAAGAAAAAATCTACCACCTTGTTGGACACCAGAGTGTAGCTGCTGATATCCAAGAATATGAGTCAAGCCTACAGAAAAAAAAAAAAAAATAGTGTCACTCACAAGTTTATAGTAAGAGAAACAGAAAGGATTGATATAATAGATGATGCTTAGAATCATAGAAAATGAGAGTTTAGGGTACCTCAGAGAGACACCTATATCCATTTCTCTTCCTAAAGTAGCATCTGTGGCACTTGCGTCATTCCTGACAGATGTTTATCTAGTTTGTCTCTTTTCAGATAAAGGAAATTCCTTTATTTGCCTGTGATAACCTATTCTATTACTTTGTTGTCCTTACTCTGAAATTTCTTTGTCATTTCTAATATGAATAGTCTTGGTGTAGCATGGGCCCAGGGCATCTTGTCCTGTGGAGATGGAAAACAAATTATTCCATTCTTCTGTAAAACTATTCGTTGCCTACTGTGGAAGGTCAATCAGATCTTTCCTTCTTTTGTTCCATAACCTAACTATCTCCAGTTTCTTCAATGCTTTCTCAGAGAAAATGTTTTGTAGACATCTGATCATATGTATTACTTTTAGCTGTGTTCAGATAAAACATGAGAATTCAATGCAATTACTCCCTTCAGTCCATGTCTCCCTGGAACTGTAGTGCTCCCAACTAGACACAATGTTGCATTTGATGTCTTATCAGCACTGAGTGGAAAAAGGAATTAATTCATGTCTTGCAGATGATACCTCTATAAAGAAAAATTAGTCTTCTTAACAATAGCATGAATTTTTTTATTCATATTTGACTTGTGATTCATTGCTAATTTCAGATACTGTTCTGAAGAACTACTACCTCGTATCTCATTTGGGTTTTTACATAGCTTATTCTTCCTGCCTACATGCAGAAACTTACACTTACTGAAATACATCCTCTTTTTAATTTTTACTGTTTCTCCAAGGCACTACAAAGACTAATGGTAACATGCAGCATATTTCATATTGCCTCATAGATTCATGCAAATAATAGGCACAGTCTCTAATCATTATGAACAGAACCCGCTGTATGAATTTTGTAAGAATATGGCAAAAATTGTATTTGGCAACAAGCAATCTCAGTGTCTGCTTAGAAAGGCCAAGGGAGTAAAACTTAATAAAATTTTGCCTGACAAAGGGCTCTTACTGCCTTAGGACCATAATTCAGGTCGGAAGAGATTGCAGGAAGTCACCAGTCCAATTTCCAATGTTCTTAGTTGGGTCAGCTATAGGAGCAGGTCACAGTGCTGAGGGCTTTATCCAGATGTGTCTTAAAAACCTCCAAGGATGGAGATGGCACAACCTCTCTGGGCAACCTATTCTGCTGCTTGACTGTCCTTACGGTGAAGATGTTATTCCTTATATCTAGTCTCAATCTCTATTGTTTCAACTTACTTACACTCTTTTTCTTCCATCCTCCCATTTTGCACCACTGTGAAGAGTCTGACTTTATCGTCTTGATAACCTCCTCATAGGTATGTGCAGGCCGCTATTAGATTTCCCTGAAGCTTTCTCTTCTAGCCTAAGAGCCAGATCTTCAGGCAGCCTTTTTTTTATCCTTCTATTTTCCACCAGTCAAGACCATTACTTCCCTGCTTGGGGGGAATGCTACAAGATACAGGAACGTGGTAGTAGAGGATGTTCAAAACCTTACTGAAGTTGTGCGTAACATCCACTTCTCTCTCAGCTACAAATCTAGTATCTTTTATCGTAGGCAGGAATCAGAGGGTAATTTACTGTTGGGAAGGCAAATCCTTCACTAAGTTGAAAATGAACATTTTACAATAGTGTATATATTTGAAAGCTTTGATTAATATGTTCGAGTCAAAAAAGCCTTTTTCTACAGCATTGTCAGAGTTCTGATATGTACATAAGGATATGTACTATGTGTAAGTACAGGAAAAAAAGAAGCAAAATGAGACGCAATAGCTGAATAAATATATGCAATGTTCAACCTGATGAAAGTGCAAAGTAGAGAAGAACCATACAAAGCATCAGCCAAGCTGCGTGTCAGTTTCAAAGCAGAAGCTAGAAAACATCTAAGAGCAAAGTAGAATGAGATAAAGATTTTCAAGTGCTCACATCCATCATTCTGTCAGGATGGCAAGATACCAGGGAGAAGTCCCATCTGCTTCCCAATATTACTGGAATCACTGAAACAAGCTAAATATCCAAGAAAAATGTGTATTAAAGCAGTCAAGTCATATTTGCTTAAAAAAGTAAAAATAGGAAGATTCGGTGAGCTGGCCAAACATAACTGGTAATATTAGAGGACAGATAAGGAGACATGATAAAGACAGGAAACATCAGGCCAACTCTCAGAAAGAGGTGACTGAAGTACAATTACTGAGATGTTTTGGAGAAAAGAAGAATAATCTACACAACCTGCTTTAATAGTCATACATTCATACACTAGGTTGATGTTATCACAATGATTATCAAAGACAAATCTCAATAATGTTAGTATTGGTGTGTTATCACAGGCTCTGTATTCTAGACAATGCTTGCAATGCATTTCTGCAATTGCTGCAGGAATGGAAATTCAGTCATGTCACATCATTTAGCTAAATTGCTGAGGGTATAAACAATTTACTAGAGTTGAGTGTGTGTGTAGACAGTATCAGCTTGTGCATATTAATTGTCATACTTAGCCTTTTCTCCGTGGATAAAACAGCATAACTTACGCTACTTTCTTCAATCACTCAGCTGCTTACCGTTAATGATGAGTCAATATATATACCTGGACAGTTACTTCAGATAAGTTTGTGTGTTGTAACATCAGAATTAATTTTATCCTAGCTATTTTCCATATCTGTATCCAAGGCCTGTATTAAAACAAACAAACACCTTCACTAATCAATTATATAGCATGCTATCTTAGCACAGAGAAATATTTCCACAAAATTTAGAAATAGCTTTTCAGTTCAATACTTAACTTTTTTTTAAAAAAAAGTCTATACTCATGACGTTATGCCAGCATTGCCTGTAGTAGCAAAAACAGAAGAAAAAAAAAGGAAAAAGTGGATATAGATATCCAAAATTCAAAAGCAATTTTTGCAAATAAGAAAGCTTACAAATCTAATCTCAGCTCTTGTCAGGATCAAACCATTTTCATTTTCGTTTGTCATGCAGCCATGACAAACCATGTTTACATACTGTTAATTACAAAATACACCAGTGGATTGGCATATATTCCATGAAATTCACAAAAAGGATACCCAGATCAAGTACACACAAACAGATAAGCATGGAAGATGATGAAATACTCATTTGCTGAGGCCTGAGCAGTAGGACATGGAAGATAGATGACCGACAGATAGTAAGGCAAACTCTCACCTAAAACCAAGAAACAGGAAAAAAACAACTTATGAATGGTATTTATTACCTTGAGAAAGACTTGCATCTGTTCCACCATCAAACCACATAATGGCATGGTCAAAAATTTTACAGCGTTAAGATTTGAAGAAACAATCTTTTAAAGCTTATGGAAAAGTAGCTTAGTTGTCAAGCAATTTTAGTCAGGTAATAAATTAAAATGGAGTGACTGTCAAGGGTGTGCATCTTTTATGGGGAAGTTATTAAAGAATGTTAAATATGTAAGGAAGTTACAATGCCTGTTTTTAGTGTTTCTGAAATGGTTGTCTCAAAGTGAGACAAAATGAGTATTTCAATAAAAGCTTTTTCACTCGTGCCTCATTAGATGATCAGTTATGACTAAACATTAGAAACCTTGTCTTTTGCTAAATGCTTGGTATAAAAGAGCATGTGGAATGGGGAAGAACTCATCTTATACACTTAGGGATAGGAAGAATGAAAGAGAGCAAAAAATCTCAGCTACTTAGACTTGCAGTGCTTTCTCTCCAAGCTGGACACTCATGAGAAATGATTTGGTGTTTCTTTCTACCTGTGCTTTCTCCTTCTACTTAGGAAGGGCATGAGAACTGCAGGGGTTCTGGGGGCAAGCTATAGACACACAGGCTGCAGAGTGGAGGCAGAGCTGTGTAGGCAAAATCACTGGAGATTTAGTGTTTGATTAGTTGGTTAAAAGCTCAGAAAGCTCAGAAACAATATGAGAAAGGCAAAAAACATTCACTAATATGATTGTAAAGGATAGAAAATTCACTCATACTCTTTTTGAAATATTTTTTGTTTGTAACTTGCTTTCTCTTTGATTAGTCAAAAGTTCCCGGAAAATTGGCAAAATGTCCTAATTTTCTAAGTCTGGGAGTACTAGCAGGGCTGTAACTGCCACACATTCATTGGAGATATAAGATAATAAAAACAAAAATAATTAAGTAAAAATTATAATGGAGTCCTTTAAAAAATCTCATTGTTTTTTGATATCTCACAACGAACAATTTTTATTCCTAATGGTAGGAGAGTACTTTAGAAACTCATGGTGACAGCCTTGATTGGAGCAAGTAGGTGTACGCCAAATCAAAGGCACAAAGGTAGTCAGATGGGCTGCATCATTCTGCACCAGTAGCCTTTGCTAGAGCCTGATTTTTTGGCACTTAATTATGCAACCCACTTGAAAATATTTAAAAACAAAACAAAATAAATAAAACAAAAAAACAAAACACAAGCAACTTTTAATTGTACTCAGATAATGACTGGCCTCAAGAAGACTAAAAATAGTGTGTAAACTGCACAATTCATTTTTCTCCCATTGACTTCTTTTAGCTCTCATGGTGCTTTGTATTGTTTTCCATTTTGTGGGTAATAATGCTGAAAGAAATTATGAATAGATTTGCATTTCTGTTAAGATGAAAGTCCTAACGTAGGTTTTCCTGGAGCAAGCATAATTTTGAATTTACTGTTCTGCCACTGAATTAGAGTTTAGCCTTTACAGAGCCAAAATTATGTCAACGTGAATCTGTACTGAAAATCTTATCATGGACATTTTCTTCTTTTGTTTTATTTTTTTACTTTTTAAACCATTAATAAACTTCTCTGATGTTAATAGGAGATAAACTATTAACATTGTTTAACTGTCTTTTAAATTGTTATAACCACATAGGGTATTACAGAGCATATGCTACTAAGCCCCTTGCAGCTCTGTAATTAGAGTGTTGGAGCATAATAAACTGAACTTGCAAACATCTGCATTGTCTTTTAGCACAAGTTTGTACAGAAAAATATCACTGAGATTGATTCTGAGGCAAATTATACTAGCTATAGTGTGGCATAGTGCAACCTTCCTTATGTAAAACAGTAAAGATAATATTCCAAAATGACAGCGGATTTTCTCATCGATGTCAGTGCAGTATTCAAGGTGTAAGAATAAACCAAATGCTATAGTAATGCTAGGCATTTACAGATGGCAGCTGTAAAGATTATACTAGTAACTATTCAACTAGAAATGTTCTATATGAATGACTGATTGGGTAACTCACTGATTGTCATCTCCATTTTGTTCCTCTTGGGCCAGATTCTGTCCAAATTTTGAACTAACTATTCTCTTATTTTTGACTAAGGTATGTAGCTGTTGTATTTGTAAAGAACATACTTATTCTCTCTACTCATACTTATGTGGGTTTCCTAAAAATCTGGCCAAAAGCACTGCAAGAGATGCTAACTCTTAGGATAACAGCAGAGCCTTAGAGGCTTACGTTCTTTGTAGAACCAGAATTGCTTCTCCCTTGGCTAGGCTGAGTGCATACTTCAGGTTTAAGCCTACTTGGTGTCTTTATGAATGGTGCTCTTCTGTGTACATTCTTTAAAGAATTGTCAACAGAATCATGCTGCTTAGATTAGCTGTAGATAATATTACTCAAACTATTTCATTTGAACAAAATACTTAAAATGTGGAAAATGTCTAATCTCTGTACATACCAAGACGAGATTTAAACAAGAATCTTCCAATATTCATTCAGTTGAAACTTTGAATGCATGTGTAAACATGTACACAAGAACATACTGGAGGAGAAAAAGGAGTGTAATGCTCTAGGACAATAATTAAGACAGTAACCTGGAAGAAAACTGTGATAACCAGATTCCTGTTCCATCTGTTGTTTTTGTCCATTTGATTAACTTGTACAATTCAGAAACTTCCACTACTATGAATTACTTTTCTAACATCAATAGATGCAGAATTTTAATGCCAAAACAGAACTCATGCATGTAGAATACCTCAGTCTTTCATTTAGTCTCTACAACATGTGATATTGATTTCATAGCAAGATGGTGATATTCTGATTTGGATGATCTACAACAACAGTGTTTTTTGCAAGTGTATTTAGCTAAGGCAATGAAGATGTCTGAATATGCCTGGAAATGTTCTGTAAGTTCTTTGAGAAATAAGTCAGTTTTATATGCTTTTGTGTGTGTGTGTGTTTGTTTTAAAGGCAGTTAAAAGATAGATGGGAGACCACTGTCTTACTAGTAGTACTAGACTCAGGATGTGTCCTCTGCAAAATTATTATCAGAAAGTAGCAAAGGTCTACGACAAAGACAAGTGTACTTTTATGACACCTAGTATGTTACTATCCAAATGCACTATCAAATAGATATTTGCATGGTCGTGATTTAATATCCTTCAGCCTTAACCAGTCACTAAGAGCCTCTTAGTCTGCCAGTGGGGAAAAATATGACTGCTTAATTCTCATAATCATAAATTTGAACTTGTTAGGGGTCTGCTTCTCCACTACTATCCTCTAAGTCATCATCCTCCACTTCCATTACATCTCCTTAATTCTTTTTTGCAAAACCGAATGAGAAGCTTACATAAAAACCATATATTTGGCTTTTCTCTTGAAAGAACATTTTATTAACATCAATACAAACTTCGGCTATCAGACTTTCTAAGTCACAAATATGAGAGTCTAAGTAAGGACGTTCCCCTAACTGACAGTGTGATCCCTTAGTCTTCTATTTCATCTGTGTTATTGTAGGGTATATTAATTTCTACAAAAGTAGTTTTATTATGATATATAACATTTGCAGAAGGGAATGAATTTTAGTTTTGTGATAACCACATATTTTGAAATTTCAAAGCCTTGTAGCATTTTGATGTTCATGGTGGTTAGAGGGATTTAATTTTAAATTTTAAATTTTAATGTTTTAATTTTTTTTTTTTTAACAATGTGTGAAAAACTCCTATGGAAATTTGCTGCTTAGGCCCTGATACAATGCAGAATTTATGCATTTACATGTCTTAAGACTAACTCCATTTGACATTTGAGTATATGTTTAAACATTCCTCATATAGCAAAGTAATTAAATACACAGTTAATTTTTTAACCATTTTCTGCAGTTTCATTAATATGACTGGACAAATGCGCATATTGAATTCTGGGCATTTGACATAAGCTAGTTAATTATTCTAGTGAGATTTGCGGGTATACATAACAAAAAAAAAAAAAAACATGTTTATTGGTTTGCTGAATTAATATGAACATAAGCACATGCTTAAGTGATTTTGTGAGTCCTAATCATCACTTTGAATGTGCTAATGGAATACTGTGATATATTGCATTATTTCTGTGCCAGTGAGGGAAAGAACATTTTATAATAAACAATATTATAGCTTTGTAATCCAAATCACTTTTTTTCTCTAAAAAGGTTTAAGAGAATCAGCAATTCATCTATGTATGAACATCAATACAATTTTAAAAGAACTGATACTGGGTATATCAGAGCATAACCCTCAATCCTGCAGCCAAATCTGCAAAAGTTATTGTTCTGTCTGCAGAGAAAATTCTGCTCTTTTGGAGAAGGAGCATGGTCAGAAACAGCTCCAATCTCAGATTTGAAACATTGTCTTATCAGGAAGTTATTGGTAGTTTGATATACAGTTACCTTGTTTAACCTTCAAACATTACTAATCTTTGCCAAAACTGATTATTCTTACCGGCTTTTGCAGTTTGCGTGTTTGAACCATCTTTACTCTTTTCAGCTTTTGTTGCTATTGACATTCTTCTGCAGAAATTTTGGACATGGCAAATAGGGGTGGTACAGTTTTTTGCTGCAAGTGGTTATTTTTTTCATATGGCAGAAAGCCACAAATACATACTGTGTACCATGGAAAGCTGGACCTGTAGAGTAATTAATAGATAAGGAGTGATAGGAGCTTCTCTGAAGGTTTCTCCTTGCAGCTGTGCAATATTTCCCTAGACACAGAGAATGCGAATTTCATAGCTAGAAATACTGAGCTTTGAAGTTGAAAATACCCATATTGCGACACCAATGTTGGCATTTCCTGCTAGCTGGTTTCTTTCCATCACTGTGGATTTAGTTCACCTTGTAAATCCCTCTGGCCAGTATTGCATCCTACCATTCATAATGTGCAGAGACCTGCACTGTGATTTTTTGTTTGTTTGTTTGTTTTTCATTTGTATGCTTGTTTGTTCTGTTTTCATTATATTGCTAAAATGTGAATGTACACAGGTCTGTTCTGGAACTTCCTAAAAATGTGTGTATCATATAGCTAGATTGAGAAGTCTGTGTGCAATTTCCCTTTTAGCACAGACTGAATACTGAGGAATGTGTTGGATTCACTGTAGGTTCTTATTAGGGTCAGTGAAGACAGTTCTGTGGGCTATATTTACATTAACAAGTAATTTGGCTCAGTAGGAGTATGGCAATTGATGCTGAGTCCCTTCTGTCTACAAAACATGCAGTTTGGGAGTCTTACTTCAAACTGGATATAGTCTGTTACCCTGTGATGAACTCTTCTGGCACATGCTTGTCCTGAAGTGACCTAAAAGACCTGTCTGATTTGGCCATGTTTCCCTGTATTACGGGACAACATAGGCCCATAATGTATGCGTTACCTTCACAAGGTGTCCAGCTCAGATGAACCAGTCTTCAAACAAAATTGCAGGATGTGGAGACAATTAGGAGATTTGGTTTAAAATTTCACACTGCTCCAGCAGTTTTGCAATAAATATGAAAAAATCATGTAGGAATATAGTACATCTAGCTTTTACCTTCCTTCTTCCCCTCCTGTTTTACCACATAGATTTTTTTTTTCTTTTGGCATTTAAAGTGTTTAAGACTTTTTTGTTTGACTGTTCAAGCTGAGGTTAGAACAATGCTGAATACCCTGAACAAGGAAAGACTCCCTTGTTTTAAATTTATGAGCAGCTCATGCACTTGCTATCACTTATTACCCATTCTTGTCATGTAAAATTATTCTTATGGTGTGCAGTCAAAAGTGGCTTGTTTCCTACAGTCAATAAAAACTTTAAGAAGCATCACTGGAGAGTCTTTGGCGCTCACCTAAACCCTTCTCTTTAATTTATAAAAGATTTGGAAAATTGAGCAATTTATAGAATTGAGAAGATTTATGTTCAATTTCATGATTGAGAAAGCTAATTATATTAGATAAAATGCAATGAGACTTTATAACTTTATTGAGTAGATACAATGAAGGATATTTAGTGGGCAGAAATGCAGTAAAATAAAACTTGCACTCCTCTAGTGCTTTATGTCTTAGTTTACCATAGCTAGTAGAGATTTTGAGTCTTGTATGTTCAGGGGTTTTTATTGAGTTTATTTTTGGTGGTGGTGGTGTGTTTTTGTTTTGTTTTGTTTTCATAAAAGAAGGGTCTACAAAGCAGCCTAGCCAACAGCTACTGTCACAAGTGACAGTTATAAATGAGAGTATATGCTTAAAGACATAATTAATCTGCAATGAGCCCATAAAAGCTCCTTAGCTAAATGCAACTAAATCAGCTACACAGTGTATAATTAACTTACAACTATATTAGTCCTAGTACAATATTACTCATTGTATATGTAAGGTATTATTTTCTCCATATGAAATTTGTAGTGTACTAAGTAATGGTTTAGAGTTCATTATAGTATTTCATTTATATTATCATAACATAATTGTGATGTATGTTCATCTTGTTAGTGCTGTTATTCTTAGTTGTTCTTAAAAGAAACGTCAAGGATAGTGGAAAATATGATTTATTTATTTATCTATTTTTGCACAGAGACTGAGAAGAATCTGTTTTCAAATGAAATTCAAATTTGTGATGTCAAGAATGTTTTGAGGAAAGGTGAAAGGCAACTACACTGTATATTAAAGTCAAGAGTAAGGTGAATAAGCTTTAAGGTTGGTTCATAAGCTTCATGTTGAGCTTGAAACAGGAAGAAGCTTAGAGGACTGAGGAAAAGACAGATCTCAGAGACAGGGAGGCTAACAATGGAGGTCAATTGCATCTGGAAAATGAGCTTATAAAACATGTGCAAGCTGTACAGAACATAAAGCAGGTTATGTATACAGTGATACCTTAATCTGGCTAAACCACAAAACATGTCTTAACATGTTCTGTGTACACGTGTTAAACTATACAGTTTGTTTAAAACTCAACTTTCCAAGCTTGAGGTCTGGCTGTACAGAAATATTCAGCACTGTTCTGCTATCCAGAAATATCCAGTTGCCCAGTCAAGGGGAGAATCCTAACTTTGCTATGGTTAGACTGACGTGAATGTGAGTAGTAGCTCAGGTTTGAGTTGTAATAATTTTATTTGCATATGAAAGTTAATCCTAAAATGCGTAAATAAGCTTTTGTAAATTAGCTACTTTGCCAACTTCTCCCTGACAACGTAATTCACCTTTTTCCCATGCCATTAAAGATCCTGTCTCAGAACTTTACTTTCACAGGTCTACCAGAGCCCTACTGAGTCTTTTCAGGCTGCCTGTCTGTAGCTGAGAGTGGCCAAAGAAATCATGATCATGATGACTCAAGTGCCCACTGAGGACATGAAGTACAGTTATTTCTGAGAACACAGTGTAAAATACAGTCTATTACAGGTAACAAAGAGGGACATGCATTTTATATGCGTTTTTTTATAAAATGAAATTTATAAATATTTAATTATATACATCTAAGAAACAAAATCTTAAATGAATTAATTACTTAGAATTAGAAAATTAACAGACTGTGAGGGCCATTGGAGCTTTTTTCCTCTGTCTTCTAATTTTGATTGGCTTGGTTTAGAAGAACAGTGTACCTGTTGACTAGGTGCAAAAATGCTGATAAAACTAGAAAATTAATCTGTGGTATTGATGCTCTGGGTGCATCTTGAACACAGTATGATGCCATTTTAACATGTTTTATGTAGATGTATCTATTGTGTTCTTGATGCTGTGAGAGACAACAAATCAAAAATGAGTAAGAAAGGCATTCTGCCCACAGACACAGAGGGAAAAAAAGAAGAAATAAACAAACGTAGAATTCTGAGATTTAAAATGGGCACCTCTACAGATTTAAAAGAGAAATCTGATGTGTGAATTGGATGTTAAATAGGCACTGGGGGGTTTGGTGTCCACCATATTGTGTGCTTAATCTTGAGCCCAGAAAGCAAAGAGATTATTCTTTTAAAAACCCAACAAACACTATTTAGGAAGAAGTTTTTAGTTCTAAGACTTGTTTATATCTTAGAAGAATTCATGCCATAAAATATACAAAAATAACAATGGAGTATCAGCCATTTAAATTATGTGCATTGCTGATTTTATCATTTATCTTATGCAAGGGGGGAAATATTATAGGAAAATGTCTAAAAATCCCCGAGACCCAGAATTATCTGCCATGTAGCATTATTTACATATCTAGAGAACCAATAGTTTAATTGAGATTCCAGTGGTACAAAAATATTCTTTATATATCCAGATCTGCATGTTTTCTACATTTTTATGGCAAAGTCCCAAAAGGAACATGATTTAACTAAACTGAAAGTGGGCGGATTTAGCCAAGAAACACTTAGTCTTATGTTACCATCTGAACCAGGTGGATCTAGAGGCAAATTACCGAACATAAGTTATTCCATGTCTTTACTGGAACAATTTGTACTACAGACACATAGCCAAGGAACTCTCTATTCATTATTTGCAATTTTACAGTTTCTTCATTTAAATTGGAGTTCCGAGTGTAAAATATACCGCATTCTTTGTTTCTGTGACAATCCCAAGAGTACTCTAGGGTTATAATGGGCCAAAGAATTGGTCATAGTTGTTGCCCCTATGCTGTCATTTTGTATAACTACTGGTGTTGTCACCAAGGTTGAATGGACTGACACGGCACACCAGAGTAAGAGTCCTAGGGCCACACATTCCAGTCAGTGCTTTCCAGTTCATCCCACTAGGCACTCTTACCATAGAGAATGCTTTCATCAAGAAACATGCAAGCTCATCGACACATACTACACTGTGCAGTAGGGTATAGTATGCAACCACTTGCACCTGCACCTTTGTTCAGCACCACCAAACCAGATATATAGCCTATTTAATTACTGTTTAATGTAGATAGGACACCCTTTCTATGGCAGTGTGGTGTCATCGCAGTAATGAGGTTCCTGTCAAGAGGGCTGTCTTTGGCATTACATGCAATATTCCTGCCATGGAAAGACCGTTCGTGGAGCCCTTCCCATCCCTACAGTGATGAAGGAAGAGTTCCTCAGCTGCTGGATTGTCTAGGGCATTTGCAAACACAGTCCTTAGTTTTCTGCTCTGGTTTTCAGACAAGAGTTGGTTTCCCTTTTCCCTATAATTTATAACTCATGATGTGAGCATCAGAACTGGCACCAGTCACTTCAGAGCTGATAATGGTATTAGCCATTTAGAGTTGCTGTCTAGAGCTGCAACCCCTTAAAAATTCTTTGCCAGAATTGTCTCACACTTAAAAAGTAATTATTCCATATATATTGCATTTTATTGCATTACTTCTTTCTTAGGTGTAGCTTTGACATTCAAACAAATCAGATAGTCTAGGATGCTAAAGGAAATAAATAGTCCTGCTGTTGTCTGGAGAAGCAGATGCTAATTGTAATTCTATGGACTTTTATACAACTAGTACTTAGGAACAGCAGAATTCAACGGATTATGAAAATCCAACCTTGCCACCTTGGCCAAAGAGAGAGAGCAGTTAAATGCACAGCCTGGGAAGTTAATTATGAGTCTGGCAAGGCTTATCTAGATTTCTGCATTATTTTGATTCCCTTGGGAAATAGCAGGATAAAGGTCTGCTGCCTTGCATCTGTAAAATCCTGTAATTGGTGACTAAGAGAACTCCTTTTGCCTTTCTTCCAACTTAGGCAAACTTCACATCAAGGGGATGACGTCAGGTGTTCATTGACATGTTTCCCTGTTTGAAAAGGTTGTCTGTCACCTGACACATCGAACTGATATATCACATACTTGAAACATCCAGTCACTTTCATTTCTGCTAGTCTTACAGGGAAGGAAGCATCTCTACTTCCTGATGAACAGTGCTTGAAAATTCTTTAGGAAAGTGAATATACCCAGTCATAAGCACAGATGCCTGGGTAGAAGTTGTGTAATATTAAAAATAATTTCATGTTAGACTTTGGATTTCTACTTGCCTCTCTTGATTTCAGTGAGAGTTTTGCTATGGTGATCCTATTTCTTCTGTTCTGTCACTTTTACACTGAGTATCTTATGAGACTGAGAGGAAGAAAGATCCTGCCAATGTCTAGATAAAATGTTGTGTTAAGCTCTAAAGAAGCACAGTGGCATGAGAGTTCTTTGATGATAGTTCTTTGGTTCAGAAAGATAACTATCAGTTCAAATACTGACTATTTGCTGCTTTGATTGCAATATATCTCTGAAGAAAGTTCAGCATTTTTTAAGGAACAAACTAAACAATGGGGGTCTAATGAGAAAAAAATAATATTTTATGATCATTTTTGAAGTTATTAGATTAATAAGCACAGCCTTAGTTAAATGACATTTTCCTTCTTAGGAGTGTTACTGACATTTTGATATGAGACAGAGAGACCTTTAATGAGATCTTAATCAAAGGTAATATTTATATAATGATACATGAATTTATAAATGCTCATCAAATAAAAATCCTGTAGTCCATTTTGGCCTTCACCTTATGGAAAACTGTACAGGTCAGAAGATGAAAAACTCAGTGAATGACGACTAATACCCTCTCATTTGACTGTCTAATTATGTCTGGCTAATTGTGTGAGTTAATGTTTGAAGCTGAATCTTGCAATGTAACTTAATCCATCACCCAGACAAAATGCATGGGAAAAGATACTGAAATTTTCTCCTCGTTAAATGTATGATCTTAATGTGTGAGTTTACAGTGATCTCCCCTCTCATGAAAAAAAAAAAAAAAAAAAAAGTTTCAAAACAACACACGACAATGCGACATTTATGTAAGCTTATGTTAGCTACCAGTGAAATGTACAGACGAGTAGATAGGTCCTTAAAATTTCCATTTCAGACCTTTGTTTTTGCGAATGATTTTTGCTAGGAAATGCTTTGTTTTACTAGCTGAAATTAGTCTCTTAAACTGTTGTGGCTTCAATGGGTAAAAATATATGAAAAAATCAGCACAGTGCATGAATTTCTTCACTACTTGATGAGAAAACGAGGAAAGACATATGAACTGCTGTTTCATCTCTGCTTTAACAGAGAATAAAGTTTGACTGGCAGAATCTCTTGTCTGTTACTTAAGCTGTTTTTAGGGATAAACCATACCAGTGGTAAGACACCAAATTAACACCTAGGATGATCTAATGCTATGATAATATTGAAATCTCAGAGCCCAGTTAAAAGTGTTGTGACAACAATGGCAGAGAGAGATGAGTTACCTAGACAGTATACAATAGCCCTTACTACCAGTACTCTTCACCAAATTCCCAACCTCAGAGAACTCTGAAAAGAGGCAGATTTCATTATATCTGTTTTATTCATAGCTAAGGTGACTTTTCAGAGCCCATTCAAGAAGCCATGGGTAGAACTGAGAACAGAATCAGATCTGTTGAGTTTTAGACAAATTTTATCTAGAAGGGAACACTGCCTCCAGAATACTTTCATCTTGAGTTCTTAGGTCCACTCCCCATGTGTAGAATAAAATTAATATTTTATTGCCATAACTTTCTTTTTATGTTATGAATTTATAGTGTTAAATACAGATAATAGTGATGTCATTCTTGTACTTTTGATCATCTGCAAGTAATTTGTGTGTGGATTTTCCATTACATGGATAAAGATACACATCATGCTGTCTGAGCAGGAGCCAAGAATCAGAGCAGCCGTCTTCATATAATACTGTTCTGTGCACATACCGGATCAGGTCAGAGATAGCTTAAGGATGCACAGTCACAACTTTTTAAGTAAGTCACATCACTTAAATTTTTTTCTTATTACATCTTTTTTCTCTGTATTTATAGCTTAACTGACAAATTATTTAATCCTGTTCTTTCTTTAAGTTACCCCAGGTCCAGATATTTGAAAAAAAATGCCTCATAGTTATAAATTTTGACCTAACAATTCATATACTTTGTTATATCATAGATAGCCATGTAATCCTTCTAATCCCACAATGTCCTCAAAATGTAAAGCAAAATTCCTTAAAACATTTCTGGACAAGGCAAGAAGGAATATTGTATTTGGGGATTTTTCAATTTCTAGGCTAGACATCTGTTGGAGATATCATGAGAGAGATAGTAAATGAGTTGTGGTTGTATTTTTGAAACCCTATTCTCAGGCTTGTTTTTACTTAATCTAGCTTCATCTGTTTGAATAAGAGAGGCTACTGATGTCTCAAGAGGAAATTCTAGTTTCCAGGACTTCTGAAAAGCTATGTGCCCTTTTAGTCTACTCAGATGCAACTATCTAATTTTAACATTTAAATTTGAAAATTTCATGCTACCACTGCCAAGCTTTTTTAATGTTGGTTGGGTGTTTTTTTGTTGTTGTAGTTTGTTGTGGTTTGTTTTGGTTTGTTTTTTTATTTTGTTTATTTTTTGTTTTGTTTTCTCAGAATTTCATGGAGGAAAAATGTGTACATAGAAAAATGACACAAATAGGAAAAAATTAGGAGGATCAACATTGTCGGATGAGTTTTTAAAATGAGGCTTTCAATGCAGAGCAATACTGAATCTTCTCTACGCAATATTACCTATCAATTTTGACTATATGGCACAAATGTGTGTGTGTATAAACAAAACATAAAGATTGTGGGGCTAATGAATTTAAGTCCCTGTAACTTTTGTTGCCATGCTGTACTTGCATTTTATGATCAATTGTCAAAAATTTAAGCAACTACCTCACCTCATTTCATCTTGTAACCCCAGAAGTAAGTACACTTAATGTCACTTGATTCACAACTACATTCATGTTACAAGTTATCCCTTAAAAATGGCTCTCATGAATAATGAAAATAAATCCCCTTTCTACTCCCAAAGCAAGAGGTTTTAAGTGCTACCACCTGGCATCTTAGCGAAAGATCATAATAAGCATGTTTTCTTACAATAGTTCATTGAGATGGTACATGGTAAGAATGAACAAATTTCCACTCTTAGAGCCAAATTAGAGGCTCAATCTCTACTCAGGCAAAAATCAATAGCAGCTTTGTCAGATTTATAAAATCCTTATTTTGTCTTTAATACTTCTGTTCTTGTTGGTTTTGTAGGAAGTTTAAAGCCAAACCTCTCTTCTTTTCCATGTTTGTTATTCTGCCTGCTTTTCTGCTTTATCCATATACCTATCCTATCTTCATTGGTATTCAGCCTGTCACTCGCTTTCCCTCTTCTTGGTTCATTCATTTATTCTGTAATATCAATTTATTATTACCTCGTCTTCACCATTCTCTCTTTTTAACTCTGTCACTTATCTGTCACTTTTGTGTGACAGGAATTGTTCCTGCATAACAAAATCAGTTTCTAATTCCATTTAGCTAAGCAGGTTCAACTGCTTTGTGTGGACGTTGAAGCAGTCTAAAAGTGGCTAAAACAGTTTTAGCTTAACCTAATTAAACTAAATCAATTTTGACCACTCTTTAACCGCTTTAAAAGCAACCACACAAACGAGTGCATCAATTTTGTCTAAATTAATTTAGATAAATCAGCACACTTCACGTCTGTAAACCCTTAATATCCCTTTTCCCATTCTTTCTCATCAGAACACAGAGTCCCATACATTTTCTTTTTGGTCCTGTACTCTAATCTCTGGGCCAGACTGATTCTGGAATACCTCTGATAATTGTTTCAGATGAACAGAATGCAAAATACAAAATTTCAGAATGAAAAAAAAATTGTTTAGACAATGTGAATGACTCAATACTGGGGCATAAAATGGATTCTTGGAGATTAAGTTCACTATGATTAATTTAGTGGACACTTCAGCCTGTCAGAAAGGTTAGCAGGGCTTCCCAGATACCAAATACTGGAAATTGCAAGGGCATATCTCAAAGAACATAATTACTTGCTAATTAATTTATTATCTGGATCAACCTTAGTCTTTCCTCTATTCTCATTTCTTGGATGGCTAATTAAAGTTTTTTCTGTTTTAGCACCATGAATATCTAGAAATGAAGCATGTAAATGATAGCATATACCCCAAAGCAGCAACTCTGAAGCACTAATTGGCCATGTTCAGTAATCACATGAACATAAGTTCTTGCTAGAAAGGCAAATATGATCCTCGAATTTCTTCTGAGGGCAATACAGAGTAAAAGTAGAAAGCTCTGAATGCAGCCTTGCTAAATTTGTCCAGCTGTGGCATCCATATTTCAAAAAGGATGCTGAAAGATTCAAGGAAGTTCAGAAAAGTGTAATGAGAATGGTACAGAGGGTTTGAGAGCTTAATTGCAAAAGACAGCTAACGGACAACTTGATCAGCCTAAATGTACCTTAATGGGAAGAAAATATATGGTAGTCAACAGTCTGAAGATAGCATAGATCCTCAAGATATGACACTAGACAAATCATAAGTCACTGATATTTAAAAATGAAGGAAGTTAACAAGGGGGAAATTAACACTGTGCTTAATTTCATCACTTCAGCTTTCAACTCAAGACAGTACAGTTTCTGGAAAGAATATATAGCTCAGGAAGAATTTTTTTTTTATTATTTTTATTTAGTAATGGCAGTGTTGAGTGTTATTTCCCATTTATGCAGGAAATCATAATGAAATCTGACTCGTGAGTCCTCAATTAGTGTAACCTTTTCCACTTAGTTTAACTATCCTATGAATTCACTTCTCAGGAAAAAGAAGGAGAGGAAGCAGCAGTGCACAGGTGGCCCTTGGCGCCTGCTGTTGCTGGGGTACTGGGGTCTGGTCTGTCCCTGCTGCAGCTGCTCTGACTTCTCAGTTCCTCTGCCTACCTACAGTCATTTGCCACTCCAGCATGCATGCTGCTATACTGCTATACATGTATAGAAGGAATTTTAGGTAATTGCAACTCAATATGCAACGTATTGTTGCATACAATATGGTACATTTACAACTCAAATGAGGCATAATCTTTTGAAACCAAGAGTTCAAAATACTGCAGTAGGTATAGTAGTAAGACTTCAGCGTATTATAGTATAATATAAGATATAATATTATGATGTTAGTGTCACAATAATAAGGGCTAAAGTACTTACTAAGCAGCCTTTTTTGGGATACATAATACCGTGAGTTTCTGTTTTATCTGCAACCAGTTATAATGAAAGGGAATTTTTTGTATAGGGTAAAATGTGTGGAAAACTAGCAGGCAAATTTCCCATTTCTTGCAAAGCTTAAATATATAACCATTTGATGTTTAGAAAGCAGGTCTACTTGATTTGAACCATATTACATATTTCTACGTGGAATGGTTCATAATGTTCCCAAAGTATTGTTGAAGTAAATACTTTAATTAAAAAAATTCCATTCTTTAAATGTCCTCCTTGATCACATCATCTCAGCCAATCTCTTCAGCCTTTACTCCCTCTTCTGTTTGAAGTCTCCTCAAAAAAAAAAAAAAAAGGTTGATATGTGCCATGTGAGGCTTCACTGAAGTTATTTCAAGACTGCTGGATTTGAAAGGCCCGGTTGATTCATATGACAGTTCAGAAGTGGTGTTAATGGCAAGAATAATTTTTGAGTTCAGACAAAAAGAATAATTGAAAATGCTGCAGAAAAAGAGCATGTACATATGTGAAATTCAGTTGAAAAGTAGCATAGAATAATTATAAGGTCTTCCTCACCCTTGGCTCACTGCTTAAATTGTGTGGAGTTCTGTCGTTTTGTGTACCATTTCTCTTTAACTATATTTGAAGTTAAACAGCATGTATGGTGTCTTTTTCTGTCAAGAAGAGTGACAGCTTCTATAATTCCCTTGTTTCACAGAGTATAAATATTCCAATGACTGTTTTGATGGCTACAGTCATTGAGTTTTAACATGTATATTTATCGATTGCCTTGTTCTGATAATTTACGGTCAGCTGCCAAGAACAACTAAGCCTTGCAGTTAAAGATGTTTTTCCAAGTAAGACTAAAAAAAAAAGTAAGGTTTCTAAATGTAAAACATACGTAAAATAACACAGATTTCATGTATTTGGGTGATAGAAGCAGACTGGACAATTGCTAATCCCTTAAGAGGTGACTTTCTGGAAGACCCTGCCTGCCATTAATTTGCATAAAATTTCAAATGCAGAATACAAACACGTACAAAATTGCTGCTGAGAAATGTCTAGTGCCAAAGCGTATTACATAGTTTGGCTGGTCAGGTCAAGCCAAAAGATCTCATACTGGGCCTGATGTTCTTCTGGAAATTGTGTAGATGTTTACCCCTTGTGGATGGAATATAAAATCCCCCTGGATAGCTGCAAAAATCTCCATTTTATGCTAACCTGTGTATATATTTATAAACAACTAGTGGATTTAGGATTCTATTTCTGGGAAAGTTCTATTCCTGTCGTAGCTCTCAGTAGCAGAAATACAAATTGGTATTGTTAGTTGAAATACTGTACAAGCTACAAGCCTCAGAAGTCAAACAGGTATCTAGTGTCTCGAATGCAAAATGCATGGCAATAGCAATGACAAAAAATGTAGACTATAGTTTTACTTGCAGTGAGGCTTTTTGTAGTGCAGTCAGTATATAAAGATGTCTTATGTCAATGCAAATTTAGTGAAATGGTTAATAGAGCTATAGCCTTCTTATTCAAAGTGCTGTGCCCAGAGCAATGTTAAAAAAGCCCCAAAGCATCTTGACCTTTCTGGTGTTCAGCAAATTGAATGTCACAAATACTTGACTATGAAGGCACAGTCTGGTTACATGTAAAAGCCTATGATAAGCTTTTACATGAGTTTGTCATGTTTTAGAACAGGAACGAAAGTTTATCTTCTTGTAGATAAAGAAGAAACATCATTAACAGAATTGGCAAGGATAACATTATTATGCAATATTTTTTCTGTGGTCTGTGAGCCAAAGGGCTGAAATATCTTCGGCTTATGGCCCCATGAGACAGAGGAGAGAGTCAATAAGATCCTCCCGCTATTGCTTTTCTACCCAGCTGATTGAAATCTTATTTTCTGCTTTGTCCAGTCATTACCACCCTTGAAAGTGAATGGCCCAAAAGCTTGATAGGAGGGACAGCCAGGGTTTGTTTTCTCACATACGGGCCAAGCTGCAACCTCTCTGGTAATTGGTATTCTTAGGCCACAAAGAGTAAGATCCCTTATAATTTCATCATGAAACTTGCCTATGGAATTGTACTGTTGTCTTGAGCTGTTTATAAGCTACTGATTCTCTGCACATTCCTTCAGGGATCACACACCACTTGCTGTGTTATTTTTTTTTAAGGGTTTTTACTACAATTCTTTGTTTCAACCAGACCGTATATATTTTGTTTATTAAAAAAAAAGAAAAAACAAAACCCTATTTGCACAATTCTGTTTTCTGTGGTATACCTGTATTTAGGTGTCAGGAAGTTGGCCAGATGAAGTCAATATTTCCTAGAAAAGCCAGGGGAGCTTTTTTCCACCCAGGCTTTCTAATAACTAAAGGTTTCTCTCTTTACCTGGCTGAAGTGCTTTTAAGCTGCATGACTTGATAGTATCTGTCAGTACTAATTAGTAATTAGTATTAATTAATTAGCAGTCACTGCTGAGTCATAAGTCTTTGGTCAGTGTTTTTTTTTTTTTTTTTCTGGATATGGGGATCTGATTGTGAAGTTTTTAAGTGCATGATCAAGGTCTTACTGATGTTATAGGTCTGATAAAATGCAGGGTCCCACAGAATCCTTAAAGAATCATATGTTTAAATTCCAGCTACTCTGGTCATCGGTCTACTGATTAAATTACTGCAGGTAATTATGGTTGTTGCTGCTATTTTAACGTTAATTTGTGAAAGCTCTGTTCTGCATTACAAAAAAAAAAAAAAAATCTGAGGCTTATTGGTCTTATCTTTCACTTGATTGTGTTTAAAATAATGTTATTGCAAGCATCTAAGAACAATACAACGTTGAACCTGGATGGAGTACATCCAAGTATCAAAGGGTACCAAACAGCACTGTCACTATGCCATCTAGACATTAATTTCCCACATAAAGGGTTTACTAGCACTTTGCATGTAAGTTGTATAACTTGTGACCAGCTGCTTCCGTGTGCGGTGCGTAACTGATGGGAACATATGGCTTTAATTAAGTAGCCTATTCTAGCTGATTTTTAGGCATCTATCCACATGGCATACAATATTTGTTGAATTCAAATCAAGTTTCACAGCTGTCTCTTGAGATAAACTGATTGACTGACATAAGCTGCTTTTAAACACTCTGTCAGGTTAGTTCCCATAACCTCAGGAGATTCAAGCAATGGAAAAAAATGGCTCAGAAGGCTTGTATTACTAGTCCATATATATATACATGTATATATGTTTAACATTTCAGGCTAGCTTTAATGGGTTTCAGTAGCTACTGATGCTGGCAGGCAGTAGCACAGAGCTAAAATGATCAAGAAATCTCTGTGTTTCTCTGATTTGACTGTATTATTTAGAGTGGCTCAATATACCATGCTTGGCACCAATCTGAACTTTAACAATAAGGACATGCATAATAATTGTGAAGTGGAAAAGTATAGTTACCAAGTACCTCACTGGTGCACTTCAGTGTAGAACTGGCTGATGTTAGCTATTAGGAAAAACAGTGAGAAAGACAGCCACCTTCTTGTTTTAAATAAAAGTTTGTTCATTTGTCGAGTAAGTGCATTGAACAGCAGCTGAGTGAATCTGCACATGATATCCTCTGGTCATGGGATGTATTTGCTGATAAAAAGGAAAGAGTATAAAAATCAAAGTTATGAAATGTGAAGAAATATTCATGCTTTTAAAAGTGTCAGTGTATTTTCAGAGTCTTTTGGAATGATCCATTCTGAAAGTGAAGACAGATGATCACAGCTGATCTCACCTACTACACTGACCATAACTTTTTACTAAATGTCTCAGCTGTAAAATTAGAAATTTTGTGTTTTATTTGCAGGGTTGGGGAACACCTTATGTATCTGAGCTAAATCTCTAAGTTTGGTTTAGAAGGTTTTATTTTATTTCACCATATGTAGAAAGTTAAACATAAGCTAAAAAAGGATTATGAAAATAATTTTAGAGGCCATGAAATTCTTCTTGGGTAAATTAAGCACTTGGAAAATTGATTGAATCTTTTAATGAATTCTGATTTACTGATTTTCTATAGTATAGTGGTGATGGCAAGAGCCCAAAACTGACAAGTGCTGTGAGGAAAGGGTGAGAGCACTCTAAATGCCAAGTTTGTAGTAGCTCTGTAAATAATAAGTTGTCTCTGGTCTTTATGAAGATAAACTAAAGATTGTGAATTCAAGAAGATGTATTGGTAGTGATAACTTCTTACAGTCCGTGATCCATGGTAGACCTGTGCTCTGTGACTTGCAACACTCTTGGAAATGTTGTGGTGAGCTGGAATACTATTAAGCTGAAAGAAATGGGCTTACTCAAAGGATGGAAGTAGAAGATACCTTTCTTGACACGTAAGCATTGAATAGTAACAGAAGCCAAATAGAGAGGAAAATGGGAGAGTGGCCCTTAAACAAAGGAGTGAAGAAGAAAAATGTAAACCCTCAAGGCTATGTCATTGTTAGGGATTAGGGGTGGACAAATTTCTCTATATTTCTTAAATCAGACAAGATTGTATAACAGTTAGGAAAGATCTTTATTACTAAAAACAGTCTTGAAATATGTTTTGTTATTATTTCTTACATTATATTCCACTTTTATAATTAATTTTGGATTTTAAAATCAAGAACTTGCTCCTTTTTACTACAATATATTTATTTTCAAATTTAAGCTACTTGGAAATCATTAGAAAATGCTTTTGAGATTTTTTTTTTAAACTTTACTATTTTTATTGACAAGGACTGAATGTGTAGGTTTTGGAGTAGAAGAATTGTTCTGGAAATTATGTATATATTAGTCACCTGATACATATAGAGATGTTTTTCACTACAGTAGTTTCACAATTGCATTACGTTTACTGAAGTGTACACGTACTTATGCTCACAGTAGTTCTACCAGTATGAGAACTTTTACAATCTAATTTACTTCACAAGTAAAGAACTTTTCTCCTTAAAGCTGTTATTAAGATAAACTAAGCTGTGAAGCGTCTGTCTTTTGTTCCAGTCACAATCTAGTGTGATTGAAAACAAAACCTGAGTGAGAGGAAATTTCTCTGTAAGGATCAGAAAAATTGATCAAGTCATAAATTGAATATGAATATTTTTAGTAATAATCTTATTTTGATTCTTAAGAGCAGCTTCTACCATATTACTGGTGATAGCCTGAAGTATAAAAATGAGTAGCTCTTCTCCAGGCAGGGCGAGGAAAGCATTACAGAAAGTTAATTATTGAAAAGATTGCTGCTCTGAATTTATTACTCAGAAATTACTAGGATGGTCTTCATTCTGAAAAGAATGCCAAAAAACAATTTTTATTTGTTACAGCTAGAAATTTTTCTTTAATCAGTAACAATTCAAAGATATTTGAATCTAAATGATGTAGGTTCAAGTTACAGCACTGGATGTTTCTTTTTAACTTCTAAATAAGATAACCATCTATTTGTTGATGGCACTGAGGGCAAATTTGTAAAATGTGAAATGAAGGGTAATTTTATTCTTATAATCTCTTAGAGTATTTTATCCATAATTCCTGTCATTCACATTTCTTCACTTTACAATTGCTTGAAAGCACTCTGTTGATCTAATGAAGAATTTTTAAGTTAGTTATTAATTGCATTTTATAATACAGTAATTGCAAATAAGCAATATAAGTATAGCTATCATCCCTGTATTCTGTGATTTCTTAATGGGAAAAGAAGACTCTCAAACCCATTGGTAGCCTCTGCTGGTATAGGCTTTCATAAATTCTGCTGAAGAAGAAAATACATGAATTCTGCACTCATGAGCACTGTTGAACTTTGGAAGCATTCATGTATGTGTGGTCTGTCTCTGTGAGCACAGTTGCAGGTAGCTATGATTTGTCATTCTTTACTTATTTTCAAATCGTCCAATATGGAGCCCCCTCTTGTACAAACTCATCTGGGAACTGGCAGGTCAGGTGGGAAGGGGACTGAAGGAGGGAAATAAATACAGAGAAATTCAGTTTCCTTGTAACTAAGGTAAATTTTGAAGTCTTAGACTACTATGATTCACTGGCTGAACTAGCAGAGCAGGAAGTCCAAATTAATATTTCTCTCTTTGCCATATTGGCTGCATTATTATTATTATTTTTTTTTTTAAGCAGGTTAATCAACCTTTTTCAGTCTACATTTTACTTGTGTTATTTATCCTAGTGCTTTTATAAATATATATATATCTTTAAATTGATTAAGAGTCTAAATTAGCAATACTAATTTAGTAGGTTAGAGTGCAAACACAAATGCTGAGTTTAGAAAAGGCTTTAGTAGCTTTTAAGATTGATTAGTTAAAATAAATAACTATTCTGTATTCTCCAGTAGCCAGAGAAGTTTTTACTACACAGCATTTTACTGTGGATAGTCCATATGATTTAACATTTAATAAATTGAACTTTTAGTCATGTTTAAAAGAGAAGCAAGAGTAATTTGTATGCATTGGCTACTGATTGTAAATTATAAATCTGTGGGATTGAGTTCAAATTTCTAATTGGTGGAAAAAAAATCAGTAATTAACTGGGAGGACAGAAACGATTTTTTATCAAAGCTGTCTTCCACAGAGAATTCTACTAAAGCTGTTCACGATTATAAGGGTTATGATACATGGAAACACTATAATTTGTATATAAATGTCAGCATAGTATAATCTGATTATAAAATGCTTTTGGAAATTGGAGCATTCTGATTGGGTAAAATAGCTGAAAGCATAACTGTCTGCTTAGAGCTGTACCAGACTCCACAAGATTAGGATGCCTTGCGAAGCAGGGTAGCTGTGGGTTATAGGCAGTAGGAACAACAACAACAACAAAAAGATAAAAAGGTCTTTGCTTTCTCTATAGTTGTAATCTGATTGATGCATACAGAGGCATAAACTTCATGGCACTGCGGTGTCCAAGTGCCTGCAATTTTGCATTTATTTTTGGACAACTGTTCTCTTGACCGCTAGATTTCCTGATTTTTCAGTTGAAATTTGTGTTTAATGTCTATATACTAACTTATAAATGTTCTCTGAAGCATTTGACACTTATGATTTTTTTTTTTTAATTAAATTCTGTATAATTCACATTCCTTTGTGGCAGATGGCAGAAGAATCAAACCTTTACTTTTGTGAGGTCATCTGCTGGAAAGTCTTGTAACAAGTACAAAATCCCAAACATATACCCATGCCTACTTTTTCTTATTTCATTCTTGCTTTCATTTTCTGCAATGGGCAAATAAAATAGATATGCAATTGAATTTTTAGATAAATCTGTTATGTAAAAGCCTACTCAGATTGGTAGAGTTCCCTTGGTGAACTCTTGGTTAATAGGGGAGTGAGTAGAAGGTGAACAGAAGGATTGGTGGTCTGATTCAGATAGAAAGTCTACATAGATATTTGAGTTTACACTGATCTACTAGAACAGTTTTTCCATGTCTGGGAAATTAGTGTTGAAAGTAAGGTAATCTGTGTCCCTGTGGACTATCTGGGTTGTGTGATCTACTTCAAATTTTATAGGAAATATTATGATAAAAGCAAACCTTGTCTTTTTTTTTAATCAGATTGTGGGGAAAAAAATGCAACTACCTTCTCTTATTTGAGATTTATATTTCTGTCTTCAGTACAGTTAATTTTATGAAATATCAGTATGGATGTAGATGCATATAATTACTGAAAATGTAGAAGTATTGACATGATATGTTTTAGCTATATTGGTTTGCATGAGGTCAGTGATCAGGATCCAGTTAATCCCTTGTGAGCAAATGAAGAAATGAAATTACACTGTTACAAAATGTAACAAAAAGGATAATATTAACAACTGGTTTACTTATGAAAATATTATGTAGGAGTATTCCATTTCTTTGTAGTCCTGTGCTGTGCTACATTACAGCTGAGGATGAATTGCTGGTGGATCCACAAAATAATAATTCACATATCTAAATCTGTTGCAAGAGGGACCATAAGAACTTCAACTCTTCTTCATGCTTGAAAAGTGTAAGCAATTCCAGTCTTGCTGAAACTGCATGAGCAAAATGTAATAATACTGTGGTAAATTTCTTCAGAGAAAAAGGATAGTCCTCAATTCGCAACGCCGTGAAGAAAAATAGTGCTGATAGGCCGAGCAAAGGTAGAAGGCAATTACACAGTATATAGCTCCTCCCTTATTCTCTATTTATTCTTATTCTTTATTTATTCTTATTCTTTATTCTTCTCCCCTTCACATTTTAGAGATGCAGGGATTTAGCCTGGTGTTAAAGGAAAGGGCAGGCAGGTATGGCTATGAGGTGCCATGTTTCTTTGAACAGCAAATGAAAAATTGAATGGTTAATATAAGTCAGTAGCAATTTGTTTTAGTTTCAGTAGCAGTATTCAGCTGGGCAAGGTGTGGTTCAACACAGGTTCGTAATCTCTGCTGGGTCACATGAAATTGGAATCAGTATTAGAAAGAGACCTACAGAAAGCAACAAGGTCCTGAATGGTGGAAGGAGACTTTCCTCAGTTCTCTTGCTTTGTCATTTATTCTCTGGGATTTTGTCTTCCTCTCTTTCTAAATGGTGTTCCTAAAGACAAAACTGACTATCTTGTCCATCTTATCACTCTGAGGAATCTGGGTGCAGAGGAGAGCTTGAGGAGATATCAGGAACAGATGAGTGTATGGGAGCAGACGGTACCAGAGCAACATAAAGAAAAAAGGTCTGAAATCACAGATATATGATGTATAATGTTTCTAATATATAGGAAAGGCATCTTGGTTAAGCCTGATAGGTGACAGGAGGTAAATAGCAGATACACATCACGTGAAAATTTTTGCTTGTACCTGGCTCACGCTGTTTTCCTTACCTGCATCTACCCATGCTGTATCACCTTCAGCTACATAGATGGGCAGGCTATACATCAGCTAAATCAGCCCTTGTACCATTTTGAATGCCTTAAACTAATTTATTCCTCTCTGCACATTCTTATAGAGGAGATAAACATATGGGCTTTTATCCCTTGAGCTTCCAAACATATTTTTGAAGCAGAGTTGCAATCTAGTGTGGGCAAGTATTCACTGAATAAATGGGAATTACAGTGTTGTTTATTTATAGACTTGTATATGACTTTCTTTGCAGTAAAAATGGTTGTAAATGAATATAATTTCACAGTGTGTTGTAAAATAGTATTCCCATTATGCAGAACCAGGGCCTGAGAACAAGAATTTGAAACTACGTAAACCTTCAGAAAATCATGTTCTGTAGTGAATTTGTTTGAAGAAACAGGTGCAAGATTAGATGATGGTCTACAAAAACTTTCTTGTTCTTAGTTGTTATGTTGGCATTCTGCAGAAAATCTTACAATTAAATGTTATGTATCTAACTGTGCTCTCTTTAGAAACTGCTGTGCTACCAGAGAGTTTCAGAGATGCAGGAGGATTCTGTACTAGTCTGTGTCAGTCTTTCTAAGTTTGAACAGTGACTTGGAATCTTTTTTTCTTTTTTCCTTTTTCCCCATCTGCTCGTATTGGGTATATTTAGCAAGACTATTGTATGAACATGACAGATTCACATTTAGGATAGATTAGTAGATTTTGTGAATTCTGAAATGTATTAAGAAAGTCTCTTTTGTATCTTTGCTACTATCAGTTTTGTTGGGTATGAAATTTATGTACAAAATATTTACTTTTGGGAGGTTTTTTTCTTTTGTTTTTAAAGGATAAAATACATTAAATGCAACTGCTGAGATTTTCAAGGAAGCTGAAAACAAGGTTTGTAGGACAAAAGATCTTAAAGTCATTTTAGAAGGCCCACATCCACTTTAAAAATGTATGAATGATATGCTCTTAAATCACCTGGAAATTTTTGCAAATGCAGTTCTTTGAGCAACTCTTTGTTGGAGGAAAAAAAAAGCCCAAACTCCAGTATTTATTTTAAATAATGTTCAATAAATTAGTATGATATCAGAGTAATTTCCCTGAAACTTGTACATTTTTGTAGAAAAATCAAAGAACTCAAAATAAAATTATATTAATTCAAGCTGTGAACAATCAATTAAACAAAGAAAGTCATTGTAGGAAATTTAGTGTAATCATAAGTAATAACTCTTATACCTGATATGAATGAGAAAAATTAACTTTTACTTTTAATTAAATATAATGCCAAAAGGTATTCAAGCCATTCTGACATATGTAGAAGATAGAATAATAAAGTACAGACCCAGTCTTAATCACTCTGCATTATTAAACATTAATATACTGTCATTAACAGTACCTGTTATAATCCATGTCATTTTGTGCCTTGCAAAAGAAGCACTCATCTCCTTTCAAATACTAATCACAAAAGCAGATGCTTAAGGTCGTTGAATAACCCTTTTATTGCCATGCTTTGCACATGTGATTCGAAAGGGAATCTGAGATGTGTCAGTGCGGCATATTACAATAAACATATTGTGCTTTGGCTGTGGTGTAGAGGACTTCTGTAGTTATATTATAGGTTGATTCAAACCATAGATTCTAATTTACATCCATCTCACAAGTACATTTTTCTCAGTATTAGCCAAGGTCCTTAAAAATATGACAACTTGCAGTCCTGTAAAAAGTCCTGTAATTTTTTTTGTTGTTTTCCCAGTAGCTTGAGAAGTGGTTGCAACGTGCTGCCACATTTTCGATCAGTGATCGGTGGAGTTGATACACTGCTTTCTTGGTTTGAATGAAACTAGTAGGTATTGTAAAATTGCCCAGATGACATAAGTAAAATGAGTCACCATGCAATAAAGCTGCAATGATGTCCTACTCTTCAAACTATATAAACCTTATTGCCTATATGTAGGGATTGTAACAGAATCATATTTTTTCTTACCTTTCCCTCTGTGATGTTAAATCATTTAACATTAAGCCTTATTATACCTCTGTGAGGTAAGTATGTAATCATCCCTTGCTATGAATGGATAAGGTTAAATTCAGAATAGAAGAAGTGTGCAGTTAAATCCAAATCTGGGCAATTTGAAACACTGATGTTAATGTGGTCTCAATCATTATACCTGTACTTAAATCTCCTAAAGTAATTTTTAAGGATTGTGGAAGATAAATGGTTTTCATTTTTTAGGTATTTATTCGTTTTACTATCTTCCATTGCTATCTTAATGGAATCATAGCTAAAAACAGAAATTGCACATGTAAATACTAAAATAAAGGAAAAGACTTCTGAAGTTCACTGTATTAGATGGAAAATGGAGAACATTATTTTTCATATATGTCCTAATGGTAGTAGATTTATGCATACTAATACCAGACTAACTGTAATAACAGGAGCTAAGTCATTTTGAGGCAGAAGTGTATGAATTACTTTTTTTTAGTTGATAGTTTCCCTGTAAGTGAATTGAACAAGATCATGAAGACACACTAGTACTCTCCAACTCCCAGAAAGTGCTAAGTGACCATTAAACACCCTGCCCTTCACCGTAAACACATCTTGGACTTCAGCATAGAAATTTATGATCCACTTCTGGTAGAAGCTGCTGCTTTAGTTTTAAGATTTGATAGGAATGTGGTTTTGCCAAATGCCAAGTAGTGAAACATGAGGGTTACATAGGTATGTTGTATTAAAACTGAACCATCATTTAGGTAGAATTAGGTGCTGATGAGGGTGACTCAGTGCTGCTAGTAAAACTGTGTGGCACAGCTATGCTAGTCATAGATTACAGACAAGCTGCCTGGAGAGTTCCACAGAGAAATGCAATAACCTATTTAAAATCCTGCACACCACACCCCTCATACACTCACAATCTCCAGAAGGTAAACTCAGGAGTTACAAATTACTCATATTCCTGTAACAGAGCTAGTTAACCCTACCCTAGACTATTGGGCTTTTCATGGGCATGTCCAACTTATTATTATAATAATATACAGGTAATATTTGGATTTTTTTTTTCTGGGTTATCAGTCTCAGTCCTTGTCTTTTTTTCCATATTTAAATTCACCACTGGACAAGGAGCAGTGCCTAACATTTTTCTATACCCTCGGATAAGCTCAAGAGATATTCAGCTCCTTCACTTGTTCCATTTTCTGTCTTCACCCATCTTTGCAGCTTCATTGATTTTAAGCATGTTTCCTAGTGAATAAAATGTACCTGACTATATTGTCCATCTGTGTGAGCGTTGGGCTGATTCCAGCCAATTTAGAAAGAAATGTGAAGATCTTGGAAATCTGTGAAAATCAGTGTTTGGTGGAGGAGACAGGCTGCCTTTGAAGGCAAAGCAGGCAGAATTTAGCTGTCAGTCTAATTTGTAGCAATAGTGCATTAACTATCATACATTTTGTTTTGAAATAGCTAGAAGAGTCACCGTTTCTTGACCAGCATGGTTGTCTTGAGAATTAGACGTGTAAGCATAACAGACATAGATCAGTAAGAAACCAGATTGCATTAGTTCTGCAGCTTGAAAAACAGTTTCTTAAAGCTCACTTATCTATATCATGTTTTTAGCCTGTTTTATTGAACATGTCATTGGCATAATATTCTGATATAAGGAGTGATTTTCGTTTTGATCTTTATGTGTTAACTTTCCAGTTACTTCAAGAATCATAGAATCATTTATGTTGGAAAAGACCTTCAAGATCACCAAGTCCAACCATCAAACTGACCTACCAAGTACCATCACTAAACCATGTCCCTTAATGCCATGTCCACATGTCTCTTAAATAACTCTAGGGATACCTCCACCACTTCCCTGGACAGCCAGGATGCCACTGGCCTTCTTGGCCACCTGGGTACGCTGCTGGCTCATGTTCGGCTGGCTGTTAACCATCAACCCAGGTCCTTTGCCGCTGGGCAACTTTCCAGCCACTCTTCCCCAAGCCTATACCACTGCATCAGGTTGTTATGACCTGCATCGGGTTGTTATGCAGGTCCTGGCACTTACCTTTGTTGAATGTCATGCAATTGGACTCACCACATCGATCCAGCCTATCCAGATCCCTCTGCAAAGCCTTCCTACCCTCAAGCAGATGAACAGTCCTGCCTAACTTGGTATCATCTGCAAACTTACTGAGGGTGCTCTTGATCCCCTCATCCAGATCACTGACAAAAATGTTAAACAAAACTGCTCCCAGTACTGAGGCCTGGGGAACGCCACTGGTGACTGGCTACTAACTGGACTGAACTCCATTCACTATGACTCTTAGATCTTCAATATGATTGTTGTATACCATTTTGAATCTAACATGTATAATGCACTTGCAATGTTCATCAGAACGGTTAAGGGCTGCTTTGCTTGTAAGCTGTGATTTTGAGAATTTTATAAACAGTTCTTGCCAGATTTGGTGTAACAATGGCTGTTTACATTCTTTTTTTGAAGTCATCACAGTTCCCATTCTCTTAAGACTAGCTGTCCAAAATGTCTGTGTTTTTGACTTGTCCTAGCTTTTTGTCTTGAACTTTAGGTGTTTTCTTCAGATATAGTTGCTGGCAATTAGGGTTTCTTGTTGGTCCTCATTCTGATTTTTTTCCGTTCCCGCTTTAATCAGTGCTGTTCTTTGCAAGCCTCTCAGTGAGCCTGAAAAAATAGGTACCATTCATGAATCTGTTTTTTCACTCTCCTTCTACATAGGACAAACCTTCCATTTTCATCTCATAATGTCAAATCCATCATGGCTTCCAGGACTAAATAGGTCAAATTTGGGAGAAATGTGCCTTCTTTTGGATTCCTGAACCATACTACGAAATCTGCTGTTGTTACAGCTGTCCTGTGCAAACAGGAAATTTGAAAGGCTTTTACTTTCACAGCTATGATAAGTATTATAGTGGAGGGATAGATGCCATCACCAAATATTTATCCCTCTGCTCAATATCCAACATCCCCATGGTCTGCATCTATATGTAATTAGTTCTTTTTTTGTGTGCCTGACCAGTTGAACACTCCAGGCAATAATCTATATTTCTGATGCCATTTGCTAAGGCAAACTTTTTTTTTGAGGTATAGTGGGAAGAAAAGGTTTAACTAAATGTATATGTATAGGTTACTTAAAGCTACTTGAAACTTTTAACTCTGCAGGCAAAAGCATTTTCTGCTCATGTAAGTTTCATCTCTGCTAGCCTATTTTCCCTGTAGTTGTACTGTTAAATCCTTTTAAGAATAGACATGTTCTCTCTGTGAGGTTAAAATGGTCAATATGTTCAAGACAAAGGCAAAACAAAAGCTAATTTAGTAGGTTCTTGATGATTACAGCTTTGTTTGGGATTACATTGCATTATTTTTTATAGGATTTTGTTTTCTTTTTCAAGCAAACTGCCCTCTCAGTCAGTTCCCCCTGCAATAGTAAAACAATAGACCAGGTTACTGCTCCAGGTAACCTATAATCATGCAGCTTTTCCTTCATAACTATTCCTACCATTCTTTGTGATTTATTACATATAAGTTTTGAAAAACTGGAATGTGTAATATGTTTACAGGCCATTTCCTGATCCCATTCAAATCAGTAGTAGGCTTTCTGGTTTTGTTCTTGTTTGGGCACCAAATTTCTCATCTTATTTACCAGATTGTTTGGTATATAGAAAAGGCATCTATCAAGAAATGAGACTGTAGCTGATGGTCTTTTGTGTGTTGTGTTGAACCCAGGCACAGTACAGGTAAGTGCATGATTCTATTGAATCAGCCCTAGTTGTCTGCACAGAGACAACTTATCTTCACTGGTGAATTTGTAAGGATGGATCATTTAGTAAAACTAATTAAATTGCAGCTGGCAACATTTTCCCCTAAAAAAAAAAATACTATTACATGTTCTGGAAGCAAAAAGATCTTGTACCTTTGAACTGATGTTGACATAGAATCCAATATTGTTGCTTGAAAATAAAGTTTAGCAAACATCAGAAGATTGTATTGAAAAAAATAAATGGGCTTTTTTTTTTTTTTTTCAGGTAGTCAACTCTGCTTACAGATGTGTCTTTTGTTTTCATTTTATTTGTTTATTTCTTTGTTTTTTTTCCCAACATTCAGAAAGATAAGAATGCTCAGTTAAATAGCAAAGTAATGTTTGTATTGCATGGATGCACATTTACTATCAGGGAGCATTTTTTAAGAAAAAACAAAATGCAGTTATTTACAAGATTTGATCGAGAAATTGATACTAGAAAACTTTGCATCAAAATCCTGATTCTAAGAATTTATGTTCGTTTGAACAGAGAACAAAAATGTTGTCATTGTAACCTGAGTGTACTGTCAAACCCAACCAACTCAGCTTTAACTGCTAAACATACATAATGTTAAACTGTAAAAAAAAAAAAAAATCAGAGATAAGAGCCAATCCCTGAAATGACATGGGAAATAATTTCAAGTAACTAATGAGCACAAAGAGATCTTAATCTGTCTTCGGGCAGTTTTTAAGCAGGAAAGGAATTTATTCTGCTGAATAAATAGCTGATTAAAAATTACTAGTTGTGCTGGAGTACTGAAGAATTTAAATGAAAATTGCCTAGGCAAAATCACTGATTTGGATCTTCAGATCTAGCTGAGACACACTGTTAGTAAAGCTGTCAGTTGAATTTAAACTGTTTTGTAGTTCTATGATAGTGAGGACAGATAAGGTTTGTAAAGTGCCAGGTACAATTGATTGTACCCAGCCATGGGTGTGATCATAGTGCTTTGAAAAATTTCCTGTGTCTCCACAGTATATACATATCTCCATAGTAGAAGAACATTTTGTTCTTTATTTCATGGGAATGGTTTTATAATCTGGGAACAAAAAAAATAAGAGAAGGATGTTGACACAATGTACAGTTCTGCAGCACAGGCATTCCTTTACCCGCAGGCTAATTCTCTGCTCTTCAGATCAAGATCTTTGGCTGCACAGTTTACCAGAGCAGCAAGTAACAAGTAGAATGGGTCTGGGAAACTGGTCCCCTTTTCATGGCTGTACCTTCTTTCTGCATTTGTTAAATAAGTGAACACTGGAGTTCTCTTGAAAGTCAAGTATCTGCCATTTTCAGCTCTAAGAACTTTTTTTTTTAAATTTGAAAGATAATTTAGTACAGAGCTGGATTATTGATGACAATTCTCTATAAACATGAGCTTGTAAGATCAGGATGGACAACTGTTTAGACCTTCATGGCTGGGAATCATGCCATTACTACCCACAGCCGATGCACATACATGGCTATTTGGCTGTGTACCTCATGCCATCTGTTCAGATGGCATTTTGCCTGCTCACAAATTGGTTAGACCTGTGCCAAGAGCAATTGCTCTAGATGGTTACACTGCAAAACACTGCAAGTGGCTCCTATTTTGTACGAAGTCTCTCTCTTTTGGACACCACTTTAACACTTTGTTATATCCTATGGACATACCTGTATACTGCAGTGATTAGAAATGGAAAAAGATCATGTGCTCATCCTAACTCTTTTGCTACTAAAGCTATCTTTTATAAATCCAAAGAGGGGAAAACAAAGTGCCGTTTGAGTTGAAAGTATTTCTACTTATTTGCCGTCTGAAAAATACTTGCTCCTTTTAAGTTGGTAAAAGCTAATCAAAGGCCCACAGAAGTTAAATAGGAATATTTGTACTGATATGAGTGGATATGGAGCTGGAGTTGTAAATGATAGCAAACTGTGCTTGCTAGTGAACAAAAATCAAGTCAACTGACAGTTGCTACATGTTGTTGGTTGATTGACTGGTTTCTGTTTTAAGTCTCTGAGAGAAGCAATGGGTTACAGAGATTTTCCTTTCTAGATCAGTTACTTAAATTCAGCTGAGGTATACAGTAACCAAAAGTTATTACCAAATGACATTTATACAACCTATAGAATAATTCTGCTGAGTCTTCACTATTGAATAGACATCCATGTCATACAGTTGGCACATTTGTTGACAGCCTCAACTGTGAACCATGGAAGTGAACTTATTGCTTGCCAGCAGAAGTAGCCCCTCTAGGTAAAAGCCAAAGGATATTGGCAGGGAAACCTAAGCTCAGTGGATAAATATAGGACTTAATGTAGAAAATACTGTCATCTTTCCAGCTTTCATAGCCACTAGAATAATTTTAAAATCAAAACTAAAATAACATTTTTGTTGCTAGCAATTCAGAGTATGTGCAAGTGTAAAGGAGTTATTTGCCTTATTTCTCTTTGAGTGTAATTAACTGTAGGAGTATTGTTATTTTCCTTCTATGAACTTCTCCCTGTGTATGAATGTCACTGCTCAGTTTGAGCATGCTTAGTTGAACCAGGATGATATCATTTACGTGGGTGAGTTTCCATATATTGGTTAGTAGGAGGTATGATATTTTGCTGATTTTAATCCGGAGGTGTTGCCAAAGCCTTTAGTCTGAGTTTCACATAAGTAATGCTGATTAGCTTAGCTCTTGCTTTCTAGAGGAAACCCAACTGGAAAGAGCTGGGTAAGCCTTAAAAGGAAAGTAAAGAGTTCAAAAGTCAGAACTGTTTGGAGTGCCAGATGTAATTGCTTGTAATTTGGGTGTTTTTTTTTCTTCTTTGCATAAATCACTTTAAAGATGAGAAAAAGATTAGATGAAATCCCTATATAGAAGGACCATAAGGTCCTTTTAAGTCAGTCATAAATTTTGTATTGTGCAGCTCTTATCTTGCTAGGTATTTCATAAACGTGACCAAAATTCTGACCAACTGAAAATCTTTAAAAACAAAAAACTCTCTCATTAATTTGAAAGAGGCTCAGCTGTTAAACCACTCTTATTTCTCAGAGAAAATTTCACTCAAAGAACAACTAATGTTTGTTCCCATAATTGACACAGTTTGGTTCTATGACTTGTAAAAGCAGAAATTTTGTCTAAGGGCTATATCAGTTTTGAAGAATGTGGACAATGCTTTAGGAAGTCCATCACTGCACATTCACACATGGCTGATACAGCCTTTTATCCTATTTTAGTATCTCGAGCAAGCACCATTACATGTTCTGTGTTCTACTGAAGTTTAGTAACTCAAATTTCATTCAATAAAAACAAAAGACTAAAACTATATAGGTGGGGAAGATACAAATAATGATTTTGAAAAAAAAATACCACATTTTGTGTTTTTCCATTTATTTGTGGGTAAGACAACACTGAAGTCTATTGTCTTTACACATAAACTTGTGTAGTACTGTTACATTAGAATGAATATTTTACATCTACTTGTATTTTCCTGATAGAAAAATGTCCTCTTGTGGAAATGGTGAAGCTTCCCCATTTTCTGTGAAATAAACACATTAGTAATTTGATGTGCAAAGTGAAAACTGGTAAATTCTCACAGGACTGGTGTGCGCTGCATTTTACGTTGAAAACTGGTCATAGCTGAATACTTAGTGACCCTCTAGCTGACACATTCTGAAGTAACGTGAATAGCATTATTCTTCAGAAGTCCCTGAAACATTGGGAACTAATTTGTTTTACTTCCATGCAAATGAATGGGAATTTTCCTTTCACTTCACTGGGAATAGGATTGGATGTTTCTTGAGTTGACCAGCACAAAGTAACTTTTATAGGCACAAAAAGGAGAGATCTTTTTCAGCTCCAACAAGTTCATTTTTCAAATGCATTTTGCTGTAACCATGTAAACCTACATAACCCTACAGTTTAACACTGAACTTTAATGAGTGCTGATAAGAAGCCAGTCAGTGGATATCCATTTAGCTAGTGATGATCTGAACTCCAGCTGATTGTCCTAGCAGCTGTGTGACTTCATTACCATCAGAAAGGCATACAGCCAAGCCAGCTGGAATCCAAAGAGGCTACTCAATACACATAGCATGTCAGGTTTTTTGGTTTACATATCAGAATTACAAAGGACTCTTACAAAAAAAAAAAAACAAAAGGCAATTCAAAGATGATTCTTTATGAAGACATAGTTTAAAGGCTAAGTTTAAAATCATTAATGTAACAAATGGAAAATGTAAACAAATGGAGGCCACTTATATAAAGTTATATGGCACTTTTTGTGGTGTGTTATAGCTTTCTATATCACCATATTTAATGAAAACTAGACAAAAAAAATTGCACTTTAGGTTGTAAACACAGCCATATCCTATAGTTCCTCATTTGTTAATTAAGGAAATAACTTTTTGCCGTGGTTTGTATTAACATTTTGAGAATACGTCATAAGTTTCTCTTGTTGTTTGTAGGGAAAAGAACTGATGTTGATGGTACAGGTTTGCCAAAACCAACCCACAACAATTGCACAGATTAGTATTTCACTGCTAGAGATGCTGTCCGTGAGGACCATTTCTACCTATAACCACGGGTGTTTTTAAAGTGTAGAATGTTAGAATGAGAATGGTGAACACAGAGGCCTTAGCGCTGATTTGTACATACAGCACATAACAACCTTCTGTTTAAAAAAAAAAAAGAGAGAGAGAGAGAGAAACAAAACAAAACAAAAAAACAGAGGATCAATGGTCCCAGCAAGTGTCCTGATAAGCTTGTGTCTAAAGTAAACTTTTATTGAATCCATTATATTCAAGCAAATGAAAAGGGTATAATTACAAGCTTGAAACTTGGGAAAAAAGTCCCCATAGATCCCTTTTACAAGCTCTGTTCAGCTCTTGTAAAGAACAGCTATTTGCAGGTCTGTGGATACTGAGTCAGGGGAGGAACTTTCGTGAAGGCTCTAGTGAAGAGAAGGACATAGTGGTATGGCCAAATATATTTGATTCATAAAACATGAAAGACTTAGCGTCGATTTTTGAAGTAACTGGTTATGTATATTGGGCTAAGCATCTGAAAGTTAGATATAGTGAATTCTTTAATCTAAGTTCCTCAAAGAAAACAATGTTTCAGCCACCTTCAAAGCAGAAGTCTTAATGAGGACAAAATTTGTCCTGCATAGACATTTAAAAACTGGCATCAGTTTGTCAACAGTTAGACTTTCAGATCTGAGCTGTGTCCTTAGCTCATTTGTTTGTGCTTTTCAGATAAATTAATCATTTGCTTTGGAGGCAGAGAAACCTGAAACTTTTCAAATTTATTTGTGTGGTATAACTTTTTTTTTTAATGTACTTTGCAAGAGTAGTTGTGAAATAGAATAAAAATAATTTCTAGTGTCTGGAAAAAAAAAGTCGTTCTTTTTTTTTTCCCCCAATGAAAAACTACACACAAGTCATAGTATGTTATCCAGTAGATACTCTTAACAAAATGTTTTTTATGTTTCTGTAATATTACAATGAAAAAATAGAAAAGAATAAAAATAGTTCAGCTCTGCAGTTCAGCCTACACCATATTAATAAGAAACTTGTTTCTCACAAAATTTTAATCAGAGACTTTGAAACATATATATTAATCCATTCATAGTTGGAAAACTGTTTAAGTTGGGGCCTTTATTGTGAATATATTTGAATTACTAAATTATTTCTTCATCAATAACACTGTTTGTAAGTCAATGGGAATTTTTTCTTGAACAGAAATTTGAGAAACAGACTGTGGGTCAAATGGAAGAAGCAAAAAACTTTCAAGAAAACATTGGCATGCTAAAAACAAACAAACATATATATATATATAAAAATAACATGGAGTATTACATTGACTTTTATAGGAATGAAATTCTCTATATCATTAAAAAGTTAACTTTTACTTATATGACAGCATCTAGAATAAGAGGAAAATGCACAGCAAGGCAAATCTGAAATCGCACCTTTGCACAAAAGTTTGCAGAGTTGTCAGAAGTTTGTAAGACAGATATACCTAAAGGTATCTTTAAAGATACCTAAAGGTTCATCTATGCCAAGAGTAATTGAAAAGAAGATTTTGGTGTAAATAATCTAAATAAACTTCATTACTTCTGTATCAGAAATTTTTATGTTACTTGTATATTATGTCTCCCAAACTGATTGATATTGGACATTATAAAAATTTGGTTTATGTTGCAGTTGATAGTAGATAGACTGTAGTTCTTAAAGGTGAAGTTAGAAAAATGCTGTTTCAAAAGGAAAAAAAAAAAACAGCAAAGCATTAGGTTAAATATTAATTTGAATGTCTACAATAATGGGTACATACGCTATTTAAGGAAGTCATTATTCCACTGTGTAGTCAACAAGAGTATCGATTAGAATTAATTCACTACAAAAAGTCTCCAATCATTTTTAACATAAGTTTTTCCTCTTTAACAGTACCCTGAAGCTTGTCTTTTTCGTGGTCAATTTAGCAACAAATTTGCAATTAATCATTTGTTGATTGCAATGAATGGTCTGTCGATAATATGCAGCTTACATTGCTAAAAGGGTTATACAAGAGCTTTATTGTTTTCCTTTTGTCTTGGGAACACTTTGTCTAGCTGTGTTTCCTAGAATGGACTTTGAATAGATGTTTTGAAGTAACGCATGCCAGTTTTAAAGAGACACCATGGACTGCTCTGAGAGTATTAATCAAGATATGCCCTAACTTTCTTCTGGCATTACAGTATTTGGACATCTGTTCTGACTCCTTATATGTGAAGTAGGACACATTGGCATAAATGAAGGGTTTCATTATCTTAAATGTCATAACATTTGTTTGAATTACTTTGTGTAGATTTTAAATGCTGAAATTGTAATCTTGGTTTTTTATAGATTTCATTGTCCTTTCAAAAGACTATAAAAATGGAAGCCTTCTAAAAATTCCATCCATAATTCAGAAAGCATAATTTACAATTTGTGCAATAACAGTGAAATTGCTGTAGATGATACTTTAGTAATTTTGAACAGTGTAAGTATTTTTACTGAAAGAAAATTAAGGGGAAAAAATGCTTCTTATTCCAGAAACAGTGTTTTTGTCACAGATAATATATAAATTAAAGCCATTATGAAATGCCCCTTTGGGGAATGTTGACATGGATTCATCCCCTTGGAAAGTCATGGCAGCTCAAACTGCAACTTTAATTTTGTTAAAAAGAAACGTCTTTTATGTTTCAAGCTGTCATTAAAGGAGTGTCTCAAAAGTATATTTCATGCATCTGGAGAGGAAATGGTATAAATAGAATGTACCTCACTGAAACTATTAAAAAAAAATAAAGTTTAGTTTCAGACTTTTCTAAAAGTTTGAAAGGTTTGGATTGCACTGACCTTTAAATTGCATAAGTTTTGTTGGATTTGGTTGTTCATTAGCAAAACTAAAACACCGATAAAACTAGGATTTAATTAATGCATATGATCCTTACTAATGCTAGTATACAAAATATTTATAACCATTAAAATGTTCTTACTCCTAGATAACTTCTGATGTAATATAGATGTGATATTTAGGCTTGTGTAAAAGTTAATATTAACTACATTTGTCTTTACGATAATTACAAGGATTACTTACATAAGACAAGTGTCTGCTTACTGTGCAGCAAATTTGGGAATACTATCTTGTCATCTAGTATTGATTACATTATTTGACTAGCTGAGCAAAGGAGCACTTTACAAACAGGTGCTCTTTGATTTGCAAATTTGTAAAAAGGTAGGAGCTGCTTTCAACCTGTTACATTGTTGGTTTTTAAGATCAAAAGTTGAAGGGTGATTTGACTATGCTTTCATTTAGAGCAAAGGTTTATTTAGAACTTCTGCTCATGAAGCAGTTTGAGTTGTTATTATCAAAAGCAATGTAGTTTTCCATCTATAACAGATGTTTATAAAATATCTGGCCTGGAGTTCATAGCAATTGTCCCATTCAAGTTCTTTGCTATGAAATTTTATGGACCTGACTTTGACCATGTGCATTAGGTGGTCTCCTGAACTGATCTGCAGGAGCTGAAATCACCACATCAGCAGATTTTCAAAATGATGAAGCTCTCTAGTCATGTGTTAAAACTGTGATATACATGCAAATAGATGTATAGTTTGCTATTTCTGCTCACATACGGACTCGGTAGTGTTAGGTTATAGGTTGGACTAGTTGATCTTGCAGGTCTTTTCCAACCTAAATGGTTCTGTGATTCTGTGATATAATACCTGACTCACGTATACATAGTTGCATATTCTGTGGCTCATTTCAAACTCAGGGATACTAGCTTCAGAAAAGAAAGAAACTAAAGAGTTTCTTGTCTCATTCTGCTTGCTGCCTCTGTGTTAAAGCTTGCTGCACTGCCAGCTTGATGGTACAATTGTTTGGGGAGTATCTCTGTAAACTAGATAACTATTTTGTGGAATTGTACCCAAAAATTTAGTGTAAACAACCTAGCCTGTTGTAAAACCTCATCTATGTTGTAAATCATAAGTAAATGGGACTTGTGCGAGGAGTTTTTGAGCAGTTATAGAATCCTCCCAAATAATTTGAGGCTGAGAATAGGATGCTGGCATAATATATTCAAAGCTACCATGAAAGCCATAAGTTGCTAAACAACCATGACGCACTGAGCCTGTCCAGATGGTTAAGCAAAAAGCATTATGCAAGTGCACACTTGGGGGGAGGAGGGGTATTTTCTGGCTAGAAAACTTGAGGAATTTTTCAGCTCCACTCATCATACGCTTTTTTAGACTTTTTCACCAGTATTTTAAAAACTTGGATCTATGGTTTGTAAAAGACAACAGGGGCATTTCTTTAGCACTCCATGCAGGTCCAGCGCAGCAGTTCTAAAACAATTTGGGCATTTTGATTTCTTGGGTGCAAAATTTTGTATGTGTGAAATCATAGTAAAGGGCTTTAGTGCAGTTTCCAGGGTTTCTAACCACATCAAGAAACGTTTTTATTTTAATATAAGATTGTTGTTTAATAGTGAAGTAATATTGCACAAGGCAAGAGTGCAATATAAATTTGGTAGTTACTAAAGTTGCTGGGTGTTTTTCTCTTTTTCAGCTGAAGCCAATTTTAACTGCATGCTAATTTTGTTGAAGTAAGTTTACAGTTTTTAATTTTTAGTGAGTTGGGTACAATAAAGGGTGTTGTTGTTGTTCTCTGTGAGTATCGGCATTTTAATAATAACCTGTGACTTATTCCCTTTATACCACAAAATAGAACCTCTCTGTGGAATAAATGCATATATTTAACCTCAAAGCCTTTTAATGTCCAGAGATATGAAAAATAGGTACTATTTTTCTAACTAACCTCTGTGTGCCATACATTGGGTAGATCATCTCTGTAAAAAAATTTTTTTACATACCTAAATTATTTATTCAAAGCAGACATAGAGAAAGGTTGATCTGTTTCAGGGGAAAATATATGTGAATCAATTTTGTAAAATTTGACTACACCTACCATAAACACTTGTTCATCTTTTGCTGTGTATTAACACTTTGTCATATATCCAAAACTAGGGTCCAAAAAAGCATTTAACTTATAAGCCATATATTTTTTTTTTTTTTTGAATACAGGATCCTGTTATTCATACTGAATATCTTTTTCAGCTGCTAAATGCTCAGTAAGATGACATCTAGTTCCATTTTTTAAATCTAATTTGTAATTCAGGTAGGCATTACTGCAGAGTTTAGACTTTATTTAACTTGAGAGCAATTGATATCAAACATGATTCATATGAACTAATTATGTTTTGGGTTCACAGGCATATTTCAGAGAATATTAACTCCTATTTTTCATGGAATTATTGATCATTGCCATGCAGCATGTGGTTGGGTTTTGCATTCCAGAAGAGTCTGGCCACTTGTGCTGTGTATGAAGGCTAGCATACATGCACCTTTAAAGTTACAAATTTGGGTAACAGTAGCAGTAAAACCAGTGTGTGATGGAGATGATGGCATCCTGTAATCTTTTAGGGTCTAATATCTTAACGAACAATTTAATTTCATTTTATTTGTGCAGTGCCCTTTTAGATACTCATAGAAACCACTCAGGTGGGGGTAGTCTTGGCATTCACCAGCATGGATTCACCTCACATTAATCTAACTCATAATTCTTGGATGCTTCTCAGTTGCCCTGGTATTTTCACACTACCTGTTAAATAAGCTTGTCTCAGTTTGATACAAACTCAGTTCTGCCACTTTCCCTATGACTTTCCTCTGCTCCAAGGCAATCTGGCTCTTTTGCATTAACTGTTAGCAGTAGGGAGAACCAAGCCATGTGTAGGTACTTCCATTAGATTCTTCTGCTACTTCTTCATAACTTGGAAGTCCTCAAAGGCTATACAGATACTAACATGTTTAAATGCCTAAAAAGAATAGGATAAAAGAATAGGGGGGTGGAAATCGGGGAGATGGCAAATAAACACAAATGCCACTAGGCTAGAACATTGTTGGTAGGTGTGTCCCATACCTGCATGTCTAGCCTTTTGACCCACATAGATTTGGAGATGGTGGAAAGAGTAAGTTAGAAAGTGTTTTCTTAGACATGACGCTTAAACTGAATACAATGAATGAATATGTTAGTCATCCACAGACTTCTCCATCACTGGTGATACTCATTTGGAATATGCAGGCCAATGGTATTGGCAGGGGCTTTCCTTTTGCTTCAGGGCAGGCATGTTGTGGTGAATTTATCAGTTCAGGGAAAAATGGGAGGTGGAATAGAAGAAATGGGCACTGACATTATCCTGGAAAACGATGCGAGAGAGAAGAGTTCTGGAGGAAGATTCTGGGAGAAGTTCCTGGAAGGGAGAGAGTTGCTGTTAGGGATAAAGAGCTGCTAATAATAACAGGGCACAAATAAGTCAACTATCCTTTTTTTTTTTTAGAACAAAAGAAACAAACAAAAAAAGACCACCGCAGAAGTTTAGCTCACTTACCACATCAGATGGAGAAGACTGCAAAAGTAAAGAATGTCAATGCTAATGCAATCAGAAAAGGGAAACAAGGAAATCCCAAAATCTTTCCAAGCAAGAGGCATGATAGAAATGAAAAACACTTTAAAATGAAATTCAGAGTCATGAGGAAAGGAAGAAAACCTGTGTCTGACAGCTGTAGGTCTGCTTAGTTGGGGTTAACACAGATGAAGACGATAACAAGAAAATAAAGTACAAAGATTGAAAGAATATTTTGGTCAATGCAGTACAAGAACAGGTGCAGGTATTAAGCAGAAGACTAGAAAGTTTCTTTTATGCCTATAAGAGCAAAGAGCCTATATAAAAGATGTGGCAGAGGGGGTCTTAAAAGTTTGTTGTGAATCAATACAGCAAACATCTGTAGCTAATCTAACATCTAGCCCTAATTTATGAGTGTGTTGTTGTTTTTTTCTATTTAAAAAAAATTGTTTTTCCAAAAGGGAAGATAATAAATAATATTTTTATGCAAAAAATTTTAATTTCAAATTGAAAACATAATGAATGAGGAAAACAGTGACCTGTTTCAATTAAGAGAAAAATATTATTTTAGAGTGTAAATCAATGAGAGCTGTTTCAGTGGTTTGCATACTTCTTACAAAATTAAATATCTGCTATGGAAACAAATGAATAATATAAATATGTATTAAAATTATAAGGCTCTGTTGCCAAGGCTTTGACTAACAAGTTATGGGAAGTTGCTAAGGAGATGTCAGGTGAACATTTATTATTTGATCCCTATCAAGCAAATGAGCATATAAAATGGGTGGTGATACAAGATTTGGCTTGGACTCCAGTGAAGATTTCAGAGGACTGCACAAACAGTTGCACTTCAGGCAAAACTTCATGAAGTTAAGAAGCCAGTAGTGCTAAACTTCTTGTATAGGTAATACCAAAAGATTTCTAAATGGTGATTCAGAATGGAAACTTGTCTACATACCTTTTGGAAGAAATTTTCCAAAGAGCTTTTTCCTTACCGTTGATCATACTGGGAGGATAGAGAGTTCATCGTGCCAGTTTAGGCACTTAAATTAAGGGCCTAAATTTATCCTCTGAGAATACTACTCTAATGCCAACTTAATTGAAGCTCAAGATGAAAATGCCAAAAGGATTTTTTTTTTTTTTTAAACTAGGACAATGCTTGAAAACCATAAATAACTTGAGTTTAATTTTTCAAGATGGTGTACAAACAATTATTCCTTATCCCAACTTTGTCTCTTTCTCTATATTAAATTTTTAGTGTGATGGTAGTAATTAGTATTTCACAAAAAGTTGCTTATTAATTGATTTGTTCGGAGGACTACTTACTTTCCTCAAAACTGCTGAAGTGCTGGACATGAAATTCTAAGCATTTGTTTTAAGCTAGACAAGCTCTAAATATGAAATCTGTTTCTGTGCTTTTTACTGAATGTATCTGTAAGCCATTACTTTGTGTTTCTGAAGAACAGCTGCAGTAACAGCCGTTTTCATTGCATTGTATTGATTATATTGACTTTCAATCTGAGCTGTGACCTTGATTGTTTTATGCTCAAACTCATTGTGCAGAATAATTTGGGACAATTACAAAGTAGTTCTTCATCAGCAGTTATCAGAAATAGTACTAAAGGTTTACCACAGAGATCTTTTTAACATACAGAATATTTGATATACTCTCTATATGGCTATGTTGGCTAATTGCCATGTGATCACTTTTCTTCTTCTCTTTTTAGTGACCACATAAACACTCAGCGTGGATCTAGAAGAACTCTTCTCTAGTTACTGCAAATTTAGGGTGACCAAATATAAAGAGAGGAAGATGTGCTCTGTAACATCCTCAGCAGAGCTCATGTTACAGTGTGCATGCCCTCAGCATCATTGAGTCTTGGGGCACACTTTATTTTAGTCATCTAGTCTTTTAATAACCTTAACTGTCTTATCTCCCAGTCTTCTTTGGTGGTCCTAGAATATGGGCAGTGACTTAAAAGACAGATACATAGAAATTTAGTGTCGGTTTCTAAAAAGCAAGTAGCTCCTCAAAGTCCTTTAGATACTGGTGCAAAGGCTTGTCTTGCAGGACTGGGCCCTGGACTGGCCCTGTAAAGCTGGGACAACTGGTCACCCTGAGGTAACAGTTTACTATAGTAAATTCTGATGAGACAATTTGTGTACATGTCTACTAGTTGTACATTATAGAGTTATACAGAAGCAGAACTTGTATTTTTTTTTTCCACAAACATCCTTTCCTGCAAAAAGGATTCCAGTTTGTCTGTACGGAACATTTCTAGTACCAAATTATGTATGAATAGTATCAGAAACATAACAGATTTCAAAAGAAAGGGAATATGCTTACATTTGAAGGCCTGCTTCAAATATTTAATTAAAACTTCCAGAAGTACCATCCTCTGGTCCTTTGCCCATCATTTATAAAGACTGTGGTTGCTCATGTTTCATCCTGGTTTTAGAGATATTACCTATTTAAATGAGTATTTAAAATGTGAACTGTCACTTGACTTAGTAATACACGTACAGTTGATACGTATTTAAATATGACCATCAGAGGGCTGGTTGTCAAGAATATCACTGACAAAATGAATAACATTAGCTTGACAGTTTCTATGTTTTTCATGGAAAACCAAGAACACAAATTTCTCAGATTTTTTTTTTCTCAGATTTTTCTTAAATATAATGATAATTCACTATCTTTAGTTAGCTATATCAAAAAGAGCTTGAAAGCTCTTCTTGGTATCATCTTCTCAAGCTATCACCTTCCTTAGATATATAGGCTTAGAATATCACTGGAAAATAAGAAGTTTCACCAAAAACTAATGTATTTGTGGATTTTTTTGGGGGGTGGGGGAGATCTCTTACTTTGTCTTTCAGGTTGATGTGTATAATTTAATCAAAAATATCTGGGAGTCAAACATGGAGTGATGACAGCTTGATTCAAACAAGGCAGGACCTGAAGCTTCTTGGGTACCTTTTTCTAGACTTGGATCATTGTAATGTTTCAGTACTAGCCATGTTAGTTGCTCATCTGAAGCAGTTGATTATTATGAGGTAGGAAATATTAAAAACAAAGAATGTATCTATGGTTTGGGTTGTTTTTTTTGTTTGTTTGTTTGTTTGTTTTGTATGCATCTGCAGAAGGTGGAATGCGTAATCATAAGGATATTAATGTAAAAAATCATTTTTATTCTTAAGCCACTATAGCAAACTGTTTTTAATCTATTTTCAATAATATTTTTTGTGCATCTATGCTACTACACATTAATAAGTGATGTAAGCTAACTGGTTGTTCAGGTTAGATTTGCATTCTGATCCAAAGATTACAGGTTACTGAATTATCCCTTAAGCTTCCTAGCCTTGTGGATCCATTAAGCCTTAATTAAAGAGGAATCTTAGGAAAAAATAATCAGACCATTTATATCCAAAGAAGGTGCACATTGGCCATTTGTTTGTTCACCAGCATAAAAATTATTATTTAATGGAAATTTTAATCACAGCAAGCTTATAGATAGACATATATTAAATGCATTAATCTTTCTATAAGGTTATTCACAATGTATAAGGTTACTCCTCTGAAAAGACTGCTTCAGATTGCTTTCCGGTAATGCTAATACCCATTAAAAAGATGAATATATATGTGTGTAAGTCAATCATAAGGTATTAAAGAGGTGTAGCAACTTAAGCTTCTTTTCTTCTTGGCAGGTCACTTTGAGAAATGTCTCAGTTCAATTAAAATATTTTTTCCATTTCCTAGGAGTAGATTCAGATATGCTCTGTCTGTTCTCTATCTTATCTTCACTGTCAGAACAAACCTGAGTGAGATATAAGAAGGATAGTCCAGCTAGTTCAGATTCTGAACAGGTTTAAATTAGGGCTGTTTATATGTGTATATGTTTGCGTGTTCACCACACGTATGTCCAGATTGAATCTTTAGGAGATATAAAAGTACATTTTTAAATAATATGTTTATAAGTTTGTTGTCACAAAAATGGTAGAATTTAAAGCAGGATAAGCTGTATCTCATGTTCCTCAATGCTTGCACATTTCCTCATCTCTACTTTCAAAATGCTACGGTAGTGAATTGAAGCTCTCCAAAGTAAATAGAGACATGCAAAAGAGAACAAGGTGTTGTGTTTTTCTTCTTTCAGATGTGTTCAAAGTGTTCCTGAAAAATATCTCCATCTTGGATGTTTGGTACAAAGTATTACAATGCTTTAGGTATAAGATGAGCTTTGTGATTGAAGTATGGATGTAATGAAAGATGCTACTTTCATATTACAGTGGTTGCATAAGACCTTCTTCCTCCTTTCACCTCACAATAGGCCTGACAGCACCGCATCTCCTCAGATTCTTCTTAATAGTAAAGCTCTTGAGAATTTTAGTTATGTTCGTGTGCACTTATTGTGTGTTACTATTTAAAAATAGAAAATAGATAGATTCAAGTGTAGTGTTTCTGGAAGATAGTATTCCAGGCTGGCATAAGAATCAATTTATTAATAAAAATTAATAAATAATATTCACAGATGATATTAATTATAGACTAGTATCTGGCTGTCAAGTGACCTTGCTAAAAAAGAACTGTTCACTTGTTACCTTGCTAGGTAATATCATGAAGCATTTGAGTTTGCTTTCCTGACTCCTGGGTTTTCACTTTTATATCAATTTTATTATCAAATACAAAAATCAATTCTCATATTTGACTGGCCATCCACAATATCAGGTACCAGGAGAGGTCAGCGTTATTAAGGTGACAACACATAAACAGTATTCGGCTGACCATACATGAGGGTATTGCTTTGTTTTTCAGTATAGTTAATGAGTTGATTTTAATATTGCTCGTGACGCAAAAAGAAATTAATTCTTCATTGATACAACAACAGTTGTATGCTCCAAGTACTGTAAGCTACATGCCTCTTTTTGAAATGGCTGAAGTCTGCCAAAATGAATCCTATTTCAAATGTAGCACAAACAGCTATCAGTGAAGGATCCTCTGCTCTCCTCATTCACAAATGCAAAACTTGTAATGGTTGTTACTTAGGATTCAGGGATGGTACCTGATAATTTCTGCCACTCTAGGAAGACAGAACTTGCATTCCTACCCACTCTCAAGTTTCTGCTCTTTTAATTGTTATGGTTGTTTTTTATTTGTACTAGGTTATATATTACTATCTTAACAAATAAAAGGTTATAGACATTTGAAAAACAAAAACAGCTTTTTTTTTTTTTTTCTTTCCTTCCTGAAACAAAGGATTATGTTGTTAACAGGCAACCAACATGGGCTGGTTTCAGATTATCCTACAGCATGGAGTTACAGTCAGGATGAAGTCCTTGTCTAAGGAATTTAAGGGCTGTGCATGTTGGATTCAAGAGCTTAAAAGAGCCATCAGGAAGTATAAACCTCAGGAAGCCTTAGCAGTTCCCCTACTTTCAAGCTTATCTGTGTGTAGTTACTAGTCTGCTTTACAGTCTCCATTAACAAAGCCATAGCCACAGAAATTGTTCTGACATGTGCCTGTCTTGTGTTGGGTCCATCAAAATTAGCTGTGTGTATCAC
>VXAA01001524.1:65012-80556 GCA_013399115.1 Anseranas semipalmata | reverse complement strand
TTTTTTTTTTTTTTACCTCTCAGCTCATTAAGTTAGTTGATCTATTTTGGAGTCAGAAAATGTTCAGGCAGGGGAAAAATTCAATCAAATCAACCTTGCATAGAAACAACTGCCTGTTTGCCATCTGCAGTGGGCATTGATCCCTAGCTTGTTTGTGCCTTGCATTTGTTATGCATGAGTAAGCACATTAGCCTTTTCATTTCATTCATTAGACAGTTAGTCCTTGATTAGTGTTTCCTAGTTTCTGTCAAATATGCTACAACTCCTTTATTCATTTTATCTTGAGTCTGTCTTTTTCTTTTGCTTCAATGTAGAGAAAATTAACAGTTAACCACAACAGTAGTCCTTTTATTTTTTTCATATAGAACTGGATAACAAATGTACTTTTCTAATGTTGGCACATCTGATGTGGGATAAATTATGAATGATGGGTCTTTCTAGAGTTAACAGTTATTATTTTAGTTCAGTTGGCAGGCTTTGTTTAGAAGAGTGACGTCTCAGGGTTTACTGTCAGCTTTATTTTATCCATCTTCAAGAACTGTGGGATCACCTGGATACTTGTGGATATTTGCCTTATAAAATTGCATTGCACATAAAAATAAAGTAAACATAAGTGCACTTTTAGAATATTGCACTGAAAGTTTCCAATGACAGTTTGGATGACAGGACAGAACAATCATGCATTTTATGACTAATACTAGTTCAGTCCCTAGGGCTTTTTCCTCTCATTTCCTTGTGGGACAGTAAACTGTTAAATGACAATTCCATTCTCAAAGATGATAGAAAAAATAAATAAATAGATGTAATTCTTCATAAAACAACAAACTACATGCATCTTTAGAAACTGAATAATTAGATCATGAATAAAGTGAGCATTTCAGTGGAGTCAGTACATTTAGTGATGCAACTGACAGATTTTATTTGATCAGTGATCACAGCTCATATTGCTAAAAAAAATTCTATGCCATGCTACATCCTTTTATAGGTGGAGTGCATGTAAAATATTATCATTTATTGCCTTTCATTCATAATCTTAAAAAAAAATTATAAATGTTATCAATTTATCTATCTGAAAGATTTTATTTTTGACATAGTATTAATGTTCAGACATTTATTTTTTCAAAGTACCCATGGTTTGATAAAGCAAACCTGGAGGCTGGACTTGTCTGTTCTCTAGAGGGTACCCTGTTTAAGATTCTAATAAATAAAGAACTATTTTAATCATAGTGATTTTGATACTTGTGGGTACCTAATACATCTGCACTAAATGCTTGCTTGCTTATTAGAGATTTAGATTCAAGTTGATTGGTTTAAATAAAAATGATTTTAAACAAAATATCTTAATCATGTTTGGAATCAGCAACAAGATAAAACTTAAGAAAAGTATTTCATTTTCCTTTCTCCCCAAAATGCTAATCTTGATTGTTTGAAAATCATTTAAAATGTTGCTAGATATAGACTTCATACTGAATTTGATACTTCTCTCAAATTCTTAGGTTTTATATTTCCATAATTAAGTTGTTTCTTACAGTACAGTTGATTATAATGATATTTTATTTGTAGTTTTTGTCAAACTCTCTTTACATGGAAACTAGAATTCATTTAAAATTCTTACTAACTAAACTAACACTTTTCATATTTATATTCTTATATGTGCAGCATTTTAAGACATAATTATGAAAACATGATCCAATGTTTACTATCTCCTGCAAGACTAGAGTTGGTAGATTTCATACTCTCACACCTCATTTGATACATACATTAAAAGACAAAAACAAAATTTTTACTTTCTCATTCCCAGTTTCCCAGTTTAATTCCCAGAATTATTAACTGAAATAAATATGACGTTATCTGGAATGAAGAAAACATTATTTTCATACCTGCAAAAGAGATATATAAATGCTCTGAAAACTGATTCTAGAATAGTAATTCTGAATAATTTATTTTCAGCAACTTCCACAATTGCAGAGGATTGATTTTCTTTAAAATGTTATACACGTTTCATTTTGGTATTTCATTTTAAATACACATTTGATTCTATTATTAGCACCATTTACTATTTTTTAAATACTTTAATAATATATTTTAATTTAAAAAATCTCTTTTTTATATTAAAAAACTTCTTTTCCCCCAGATCATTTCAACTCTGATATATAGCGAAGGCATATTAGCACTTATTTCCATTTTCTACCAAATTCTGTGGAAAGCTATTGAATAGTCTTATGCAAATATTAAGCTGTATGTGTATAATAACTCTGTTAAATCTATCAGCTTTACTAAAGCAACAGATTTCATAGACTTTAGTATTCCAACAACAACAACAACGAAAGAACTGTGTCAGTGGTGTTATTGTAAACCTTCTGTGGATCTGGATGATATTTGCTATAAAGATGTTAAAGACTCTTTCAATAAATGTAGCTATCATGTCTGATTTGTAAAAAGGAATAATGGAGACTGCAACAAGTGTAATAAATTAATTACGTTGTGATTGATCCCACTCTTGGAACAGTGTACCTGTAAACTTTCTAAGTGATCAGAGTATTGCTCTTGTTGAAAATGACGGTTCATAAACACCTTACAAACAATATGTCTTGTTTACATTTTTGGTCTTTTGTTTTGTAATTTTCCTGTCATGATAGATTCATGGTTTTCTTTTTCCTGCTAGGATGCTTCAATTGCCCACAGATTCCATATCATGAGAGAAAAACATCCAGAGAAGTTCAACAGTAGGTAAGAAACTCAAAATGCTTGCATGCGAAAAGATTCTTTCCATGTCATTAAGGTATGTTCTGTAAGGGGTTAAATTTTGCACAGCCTTTAAAATATTGATTCTTATAAAAGAGAGGAAATCAGTGCATTTTATATTAAGTATACACTCCCAGACTGCTTGTAGAGTAACTGTTTCATATCTGGTATTTCAAATGAAATGAATAGCATTATAAATAAACTGTTCTCACATGCAAAATGTTTGACTTGTAAGACTAGCATGGACAAGATGATGCATTGTGGTATCTGAGGATCCATGAATTGACACTTTGCCATTAGGCACTGAAGAACACTTATTAGACAGCTGCAGATGGTGATCCTTATGTTTCATTCCCACACGCACACTGGTACATTGACAGGGGGCTCTTCCATATATACTCTTAGTAAGGTCAAGTGAATGCCACTTTACACATAAATGCTTTTATCATTAAACAGCTTTGAATATGTAAAAAAAACTCAGGAATGAGACTTTGCATCTGTTCCTTGTGTTGCTTTTTGAATTTGGAATGTTATCTCAGAGCTTTTCTGGAGATTAAAAATGTATTACAACATGTACTGTAAATTCACCTTCTTTCAATATGTGGTTTGTTGAGTAGATAATATTCATAATGCAATACTTATGTTTTTCTATTTAGGTAATTTAGCAATCAGTTGTGATGGGTAAAAGCAACATTTCAGAAACTTTAATTAACATTTAAAGGCACATGAGGAGAGGAAAGTAAGATGTAAAGTTCTTTGGAATATAAAGTGAATATGTAGAAATAATTATTGAAACAAATGTTTTATCATACCTACAGACTTTGTTCAGTTTTCCATCAGGGTCAACTGGAAGATCTTGTGTAGATGCCAATCTTCATAGACCTTAGGATGATAAAATACACTGTGCAGCCTTATTATAGCTGTATAGAATGATGCTTGAATATGTTTGAATATTATCTAACTTACTGTTTTCATGTTGAAAGCATAAATTTTACACCTAACAGTCCAAGGCGGGAATTTTTTCCTAAAATACTCAATCTGTTTAGCATATATGCAATGACATACAAGAACCAAACTATATATTTCTCTTTAAGTTCCACACTAAACATTTGTGTTATATGACCTCTTCCTACCTCCGGTTCTTCTCATTCTGAAAGAATTATACTATGAAAAGATCTGAACTTAAGCCTGCACATCCAAATGTATCATACTCATTCAGAGAGATATTGGACATTTAGCAAATGCAGATATTCTAGGCCCTGAAAATGAAGCTAGTTTATCAGTGGTCTTTCTGCATATTTTCAGCAGTTGGCAATTATAATTTATAAAAAGCTCGGCTAATAACATGAGTTTCAGATCAGATTTCATGTCACAATAAATCATATGCCATTAATAACATCTGCTAGCAGACTCACCTTGAAATTCATCTATATTTTAAGGAACCTGAGGTTTCTAACATTATCTTAAGGAAATTAATTACAAAAATATATAGTTTCAGTCCTTACGTGCTTTGGTACAGTGGTATTGAAAGAACTTGAAAAAAAGCAATGATTCTCTGGGCATAGAAAGACTATTCAGAGTGATTATGCATTTCTAAAAAAGAATGTAAAGACTTGAGCATAGTATTGTAATAGAGAGATTTTTTTTAACGTTACTTCTTTTGTGTAGTAAGAAAAAAATGTGGATTTCTATTTTTGTTGAATAGAATTTTCCAAATGATGTTAGTTCACAAATAGTTTGTTCCACTAACAGTTGTTACCATGTGGCAACGCTCCATAATATGTTGTAGCATCATTTTCCTGCAGTGTGTGAAAATAAAACCCTTTTATAGATGTCCATGAAACCACAAGACTTATTCTACCACTTTTTTCACCAGTGTGGAATTTTCTGTGTGATCGAAATGATTTAGGATCAGCAAGTCCAGCTCAGGTCAGATTTGTAGTGTGCTCCATAGTTAATAGTACTTACTCATTTGAAAATCCTGCATTGTCACTTGTGAATCTCTCTCGTGACTTTAAAAATTAATTCTTTTGTAGCTTTATGTTATTTTTCTCTTGCCCAATTTTCCAAAGTTTTGCACTCACACAGCTATCATTCAGTTTTGTAAAGCAGATCCTTGCCCTGAGGTTCTACTTTGAAAATGAATATGTAAAAAGTTCTCTCACTGAACAGAAACTGTGAGTTTAAGCTATGTGCAGGGGTCTTTTGAAACCCAAAGGTGTTGTATTTACTTCAGTGATGTGAATTAGGTTAAGTTTTGGGTTGGATATTCTTTTGCCTTAAATTCTGGTAATGATGACCCTCACATTCCTAAGAACATTCCTTGACATGCTGATGCCATGTTTCGTGTGTAAGTAGAACATACCAGTATGGAAACTCCTGATATGCTATACGTGTGTGTGAAAGCAGAATTTTTCTGTGCTTATTTACCTTCTCAGATTTAAGATGAGAACATACCACAAGGCTTAGAAGGACTTTTTAATCACTACTCACTAATATTGTAGAATACTGTCAAAGTAGATGACTAATTATTATGAACTCTGACACGTTTTGAAATTGTGCAGCGTTCATAGATTTTGGACACAAAGACTTAGTACTGACTTACTAAAAATAGAAAGAAATGAAATAAGGAGTGGATTTCTAAACTGCCTAGAGATGCTTAGACATTTAGGTCTTTGAAAAATCTCAGATTAAGTTAAGTATATGTAAATACTCATGAATTAAAAACCCATATTATCTGTTTCTTAAATCTTCAAATGACTTAGCAGCTACCTTGTGCCCTTTCTTTTCAATGAAGCACCTGTTTGTTTCAGATTGCTATTAAGCTGAAATCAAGTCTCTTTGTCAAATGGGTCTTCTCTGTTCAGAATCTTAAATTTCACTGAAAATCAGTTAATAAATGTCTTGGACGGGCTGGAGAGTTGGGCAGTGAGGAACCTCATGAAGTTCAACAAAGGCAAATGCAGGGTCCTGCACCTAGGGAGGAATAACCCCATGCACCAGTACAGGCTGAGGGCTGACCTGCTGGAAAGCAGCTCTGCGGAGAAGGACCTGGGAGTCTTGGTGGACAGCAGGTTAACCATTAGCAATGTGCACTTGTGGCCAAGAAGGCCAATGGTATCCTGGGGTGCATTAGAAGGAGTGTTGCCAGCAGGTCGAGGGAGGTGATCCTCCCCCTCTGCTCAGCCCTGGTGAGGCCACACCTGGAGTATTGTGTCCAGTTCTGGGCTCCCCAGTACAAGAGGGACATGGAGCTCCTGGAGCGGGTCCAGCGGAGGACTATGAAGATGATGAGGGGACTGGAGCATCTCTCATATGAGGAGAGGATGAGAGAGCTGGGCCTGTTTAATTTGGAGAAGAGAAGACTGAGAGGGGATCTTATCAATGCATACAAGTATCTGAAGAGAGGGTGTCAAGAGGATGGGGCCAGACTCTTTTTGGTGGTGCCAATAGTGACAGGCACAACGGGCACAAACTGAAACACAGGGAGTTCCAGCTGAATATGAGGGGACACTTCTTTACTGTGAGGGTGAGCACTGGAACGGGTTGCCCAGTCTCCTTCTTTGGAGATATACAAAACCAGCCTGGATGCGATCCTGGGCAATGTGCTGTAGGTGACCCTGCTTGGAAGGGGGGTTGGACTAGATGATCTCCAGAGGTCCCTTCCAACCTCAACCATTCTGTGATTCTGTGATTCTGTCTTAGGCACTTAAAAATATTATACTTGTAAGCTGCAATATGGAATGGCTCTATATGATTTTACAAATAGGGCTCAGCATAAATATCTTACAATGATTGTAAAATATTCATTACTTGTTCATAAAAATGGATCTTTTGGTGTTCCTTTTGGTGATGGTCAAATAGGAAAAGAATGGAAGTGAGAATACAGTAGCATCGTCACTTCTGTCTAAAGAATGAATCCAAATAAGCCTTTTTACGTAATTGTATCTTATGATCATTAGCACACACTATCAGAAGCCAGCACTGGCATTGCATTAAGATTTAAATATGTTCATAACAAACAGAATCTCAGCTGTCATGGTACCTACTCCACAGGTCTGAAGTGTGGAGAACCCTGTGTGCAAGACAGCAGGGTTCGCTTCCCAGCATCTCCTGCTTAAGATTAGGGTCAGACTTCCTGCTTTCAATGTGGAAAGGCTGTGTTAACCCCAGGGGGAAGAAAACTTGCAAAAGACAGCATTTCAAGTAACAGTATCATTAAACTAGGACATACTGTTGAAATAACGATTCAGTTAGGCCAAAATGCCCTGCAGGGAGATCTGTGTAAACATCATAGTCTCGATGCTGGGAATAACAGATGTATGAGTTATGTGACTAGAATATACACATGGAAACAAAGAAAACATTCAACAAAAAAAAAATCATTCAAGTTGATATTAACTATTCTAAAATAATATTCAGTTAAATTGGGCATGCTAATTTGACTCTATGGCACCCAATATCATACAAGATATTTCTTAGTCTTGGTAAACTAAAGTAGGATTTATAAATTGCATTTACAGTTTTAAGTATATCGTCTTTGAGATTTTCAAACATCAGTCAATTTTCGTCTTTTATGAAGAGGAAATCCGTATGCAGAAAAGGTTCCTATTCCTAGTAACTCAATTTGTATCATGTTCTTGACTATGTACTTCTGAGATTCCCTTTCAACTTGTTTACTTATGCTTTTATTTAATCTGGAAGGGCCACTAAAAGAAAAGATGAGGGAAATGGAAGGTAAATGAATCTTTAGCATGTTCTTCCATGTGTCACATCTGGAGCACTGGATAAAGCATCATAGTAAAGCATCTTGCCTGACCTCAAAATAAATAAATAAATAGATAAATAGATAGATAAATAAATAAATCCTGTCATGTAAACACTGTTACTGTATTGAAAAGCTGTGTCTTAAAAGATTTCTAGGCCAGCCTGGAAGCAAAGAAACTAGAATACAGTTAGGCTACTCGAATTTTGGAGATTCCCCAGATCACTTCGTGTTGAAAGCAAGTAGTAATTCTAGTTTGGTGAATGAACCCTACAGACTAAAAAAAAAAAAAAAAAAGGATTGTTTTAAGCTGTCTGCTTATTTTTGCGTAAGGCAACCTCAGTTTAAAACCAAAACGTTGTCATGGGGTGGATAAAATGCTACATTCTCAGACGTATTTAGCCTTTGTTTTAAAGTTGGCTTATTTTAGCTTTGAATTGAAAAGTCAAAATTTTTCAATTTGAATAGAACAAAACTATTTAGATATTTTCATTATTCTTCCAGTTTTTCAGCTTAAGTGATGTAGTCTCTTGGGTTGAACCACAAGTACATATTTAGAGTGAATAAATTAATAATCAACACACAGTTCCTAACTTGAATTGCAGACATTTCAACCTCTCCTCTTTCCTTCAACCTCTCCTCCCTTCCTTGTTGTGACAGAGCTGAGAATGCTTAAAAAGAAGGCACTGGCCCCACGCAGAGACCAGATTGCAGACATCTGTTACCTGTCGCATTGAACCCACAGGTTCCTTTTTGTAAAAGGATAAGACTCCAGGGAACAACACCTCTGAACTCAGGCAGTATTGCTGCAATAGTAGTCATCATAAGAAGCAACTCAAGGCAAGAAAACATATGACTGAGTCTGAAATATTTTCACATGATCTGGAGGTGGGTTGTAGTTACACAGCCTACTCTGCCTGGCTCTTGCTTATAATGCTTATAGGCAGAAAAAAAAAATAAAGAAGAATCAGCATGTTCTTTTGTCAGACTTCAAACACGGAGTAGCTCACCTTTAGAAAAACTGCCTGCAGTGTATCATGCATGCTTGAGTTCACTGAGCTGGGACAAAACTAATATGATTGTTTTGATACTATCTTGGAGCTATTCTCTCAACTTTACCTAGAGTTATTGAATCCTTAGCATAAGGATTATGCAGATACCTTCTTAATACAGTTTATATCTGCAAAAGATACAACAATATTATATATTTACCAGGTTTTCACAACAGCTCAAGGTTCTGTCACACTGCAGCTTGGGTTAACACATTAAATTATATTAAAAATGTTTGCTTTTCCTTACACATCTTTCTTTCATTCAAAATGTAGTAGTCCACAATATGTTCCCTAAAGAAGACACTTGGAGAATAATGCTGTTTCAGCCTGTTCATGTCTGTTGCCTATAGAGCAAAAGTGTGCATCTCCAGTATCTGCACCTTTCTCTGATTCAAGATTTCACAATTTTGTCATTTCTCTGTTCTGCAGTGGCTGTGGGAGAGTCTGGTGTGATTGGGGAACCTTAGGTTCAGACTCGTGAGGACCAGAGGCAGTGTGCTGTACAAATACATTCTAAGTAGAGGACTGGTAGTTCTGTGTGTCCGTTGTGATTTCAAACTACATCTTTGAAAACAGTGGACTGTATCAGACCCTATGTGGAGCAGTGATAGTTTCCTTCTCAGGGCGCTCAGCCATCAAGTTTACTACTGCTGGACTAAAATGGGTTCAGGTTTAGTATTACTATAATGGTAAGGGCTGTCTGCTCATTGGACACTTTCTTTGGAAGGGATTGTTGTGAAACGCTTGCCATTCTGGACTCTTAACAACAAACAAATAACTGAAATAGGCACTATTAATATTGAAAAGATATGTAATGATACCCAGTTGCTAAAGAAACAGTTGCAGTAGAAATTGTCAAGTAGAATGTATGTTAAAGGGTAAAAAATCATTGCATTGTCTCGGATAAAGGATTGTTCTACGTGGTGCACAGTAATATAAAGGAATTGGCCCAGCATGCTTTCTGCAAGTAACAAACTGTTGATTCACAACAGGTCTATCCGTATGCTATAGGCCAAGGTCAATAACATCTAATTTTCTTCAACTGATGTCAGGCTGGCAAAGGATTTTATTGAAGATGATGTTTCATTACTCAGAGCGGGTCATTGAACCTTTTCGATGGATTGAAGTGCCTGTTGGATGTTCTACACATTCTTTAATTAATTAAAAACTACCGCCTTTTATTGCAATGCTTTAAAGGCAAGCTTCACTATATAGGAATTAAATCTGAGTCTCTTCCACTGTATAGTCACACCATTTGAAATAAAAAATTAATAGTACAATGATAGAAAAGCTTTCTGACTACTTCCATTTGTAGTAAATTCACATGTGAAGAGAGTCTATAGTAGGTATGAGAAATGCTGTAACAAAACTGCAAAACAGCTTACTATTTGTTGCTTGCTGATAAAGTATGGTCAGGAGTTTTTATACAAATGAATAAAGTTATTTTCCCTGATTTTCATGAACACAAGTTAAATAAAATGCATTATGACACTTGAACTGGTGAGTATTAACAGTGTAAATTTGAAGCTGATTTTCAAACTTCCTTTTGGATCAACTAATCTTCAAATCTCTGAAGTAAATGGCAGAACTTTACATAAGTTTCATGTGGATATATTTCATGTTTATAACAGGTGCTGGGCTTTACAAACAGTTAAGCAGCAGCCCTCTCTAATATATATCACAAAACCAACAAAACATTCTTTCAAAATCCAGTCAAGGTTGCTAAGTGGCCACAGTGCACTTACATATAATATTATTGACAATATCCAAGCCATTAAAAGCAACAAAATGAATTGTTAAGGAATAAATTTTACACTTCCTATTTAATAAACATAAACACATTATTCTTTAGCACAAAAAAATTAAAATTTAATCAGAACATAAAATCCTTTACTCTTAACTGTGGGTGCTTTATGTTTTTTTTTTTTTTTTTTTTAATCCTTTAATTCCAGTAATTAAGCCCCTATTTTTAGAGAATGTCATTATCTGGGCATATACTCCAGTACCCATTGATAATGAGGAGAACCCAAATACTCCTTTAGTACTGCATGGACTGGTATGATACATAGCATGTGCTTTTACTTTTCTTGTGCCTGAAGTCATGAGAAATTGGGTCCTAGGTTCGCTTCAGATCCAGAATCTTAATATACCCCAAATTTCCCATTCTACACTCTGGAATTGCAGACCACTTTGTGTCATATTAGAGAGACTTAGGTAATTGGAAATAAATACCAAAATAATGTAAACAATCCCTCTAACCCGATACAAAACCTTAGTACTAATTTTCAAAATTAATTTTTGAATAGATTACCTGACCTGAAAAGTAATCCTTTCAACAAATGTCAGTCCCTAATTAAATATCCTATAGTTCTTATCTTTGCTAATTATATAGCTGAAGTGATTTTAAGTATTTAATATATGTAATAAAGAGCCTGTGCCACCATCTCCATCACTTCAGATAATATTTTCCATTTCCCTCTTTATTCTGTTTGAATGCGGTTTGCTTGGCTCATGTCTATGTATCAGTTTCATGCAAATATTCAGACTTCATTCTGATTTGATTTTAAGTCTCTTATTTTTATTGCAATAGGTTACATAGCCCTTTATAAGAAATGTGCAAAGCAAAAAGTATATACTCTTTCCAAACATATACTGTATAGTAAACTATAATTTGTATCTAACAAAATAAGATAAATCCTGTGGGTATCCTTCAGGTAAAGTTCTTACTGACTTTTGATGTATTTTGTAGTTTTATTAACATGGTATATATTATTCCAAATAAAATATTTTGAATATACTACTTTTTTTTTTGTATAACATAGACCAATGTCATATAATGCACTTGTATGATAGTTGTAGTGTGTTTTTATAATTGTATGATAGATGCAGTTGTATGATAGTACTTGCTGTTATAACTACATTGTGGCTAATGATGTCTTTGGAATAGTTCGAGGTGTTAGTTTTACTTGGAAAATGATAACTACTACTTTTTGTTACACCTGTTAAGAACATAAATATATAATCAAAATTGAGAAGTATTTATCTTAGTATTGATTCTCTTTAGAATCAATGTACCCAAATTATTATTGATATTTTATCTTATATTTAATCATATTTTCTCATATTTTTCATATTTTATTTTTAACCTTTATATTATACACTTATACCCAAATTATATACATTTATGTATCTTTGTGTATGTGGGTGTGTTTGTGAAATCACTACACATTTTGTAATTTTTTTGATAATTTTTTTGAAAACAAAGAACATCACCAAAGAAATATATTGGCTGAGTTGGTGATGTAAAGGAAATGGCTTATTCTGATAAGTGACACTGCTAGTATTGAAACCAAATTTAGCTAAAAGTAAAAAGTAGTTTAAAGTGATATTGCCTGCCTTTCTTTCAGTACATGTTACAGTCTGCCTAACAGGAGGTCTGATGTGTTTGGGGAATACTCTTTTGGTCATTTATGTCTTAAGACCCAGTCATATAATTTCATATGTTCTTGCCCTTCCTAAGACAGGCTTACTCGTATTAGGATATTTCTGTGCACTAGCATGACACTGAAAGAATACCTCTCTGCCTTCTCTTGTAACCATATCACTGAACGAATGGCAACTATTGATCTACATCTGCGTTTGAAGTGGATGATTAATGGATGTTCATTTGCTGTCTCACCAGTGGTCAGGGCACTAGAATTCTTTTCTTAACTTTTTTTTTCTGTTTTCAGATGAAGAAATTGTGGAAATTGAAAAAAAAAGGTTGCTAACCTGGTCCAACAAAAATTCTTTTTGTTGATTTAGAACTCTGCTCCATGCACTTCTGGAAATACACACTGTATGTGTGCTATCTGTCTCTGTCGAGTGCTCTGTAATGTTCTGTTTTGGGTAAAATGGGCTAAGATCAACATCAGGACTGTAAGGTGCATAGCAGATTGTGATGCCCTCTGTTCCAGCTCAAAAGGATCAGAAAATCTCTCTGTGGAAACTGCAAAGCGGGTTTGAAGAAACATGTGGGGAACAATATAGTTTTGATACAGTTTCTTCAAATAATAACAAATAATAATTACAGAATTCTGATTTCATTTATTGATCAGTGATTGTGAGGATGAGCTGGATGCTTGTGGCATGTCATTACATAAAGAGGATGCCAATAGAAAAAGCAGAAGAATATTGGACAAAAAGACTGTTACCTAGTAATTAATTTGAATTTATTAAGCGTGGCAAGTTTTCAAATTATATCCACTTTGAATCCATGGAAGTGTATTTAGATATATCAGCAACTAATATTGTTTTTTAGGTTAAAGAAATAATACAGTATTTTAAGACCATATTGAATTTACATTAAATTGTTTTCCTGATGTGCCTAAAATTCAGACCCAGGGTATCATTTGAATCCACGTGGCATAGGTAGGTGTGTGAAAAGTTGCATAGGATTTTGATTTAGTAGTCAGAGGGAGAGGCTGTATGTTAGATTTGCCTTTTTTTTTTTTTTTTTCAGATTAGGCTTAGGGAACAGCTGCAAGTCATATGGCTTCCTGTTTCTTGAGAACTTTCAGTTATGCTTTTTTTAATAAAGATTTGTCCATATGAGGAACAGCAAGGTCTGTTAACCTTTCTTGCAGCATGCTATTTCTGAGCCAATTATGAAGATGTCTAAAGGCATCAAATGCTCTTTGGAACAGTAACTTGTGATTTGGGAGTATAATGGCCAACTGAAGAACTTTCTCTGTGGTTAGAATATTTGTGCTCACAATATATTAAAAACAAGGGCAACATTGATTTTTTTTAAGAGCTAAAATACTTTTTCAATTTTTTTTCTTTTAGTTATGATGATATATTAATAACTACAGTAGCAGCAGAAGTAGAAGATTCTTAAGTGATTTGGATTTTGATAGTAAAGCCTTGAAGGCTGTGTTAAGCTGTCAATCTAGTTCTTTATTGAGATTTTGTTGATGTTCAAGAAAAAAGGATGTGTCTTAATAAGAGAAATATGTTCTTGCAGCTGACAACTCTGAATGAAATCTTCAATATGTTTAGCTGTTTTGATTTTGTAGAGAATTGCAGCATAAATGTTCTGTGAAAGTGATTTGGGAACACAAATTTAATTGTCAAATTGTTGTGGGCTTTTAAAACTTAAACCTGAGTGGATTGACCTGACTAAGTGGTGCTCATTTTTCAAAAAAATCCTTGCAAAGCAACCATGCCTCTGCAGCCATGGGACTGTCTTCATAGTATGAAGCACTCACCCAGGAAGAGGGAGATCAGGGGAGACAATTCCCCCTTCTGATGGGGGGCAATCAGATGCACTATGTTCACAACTACAACAGAAATGCAGAAAACAAGCAAGCAGGTGGGAATTTGACTCTGTCACCAGGTTGCCAGAGGACTAACCCTGTGAAGAGGTACTTTTGTATTGTTTGAAGTCTAGTAAAAGTCTGAGTTTTTCATTATATTGCTTAAATTACTAACAATACTTATCCACTACTTTATTCACATGAGCAAAATAAGTACCATGGAAACTGCACCCATCTGCTATGAAGGTGATAGTTTATGTGTAGCATTCCAGTAAGTGCATACCAGAACAAGAGATTCTCTGTCCCTTTTGTTACAAATAGGATAAGAAAACATAGACGCTAATCTAAAATATTTACAGTCTGGCGTATTTTATAAATGCACACAGCAGTTTTCCTTCTGTCTACCAAAGCTCCTTTGACATCATCCACAATGCCCAAAGACACTAAAATCATAGGATAGAGACATATACACATGATGCAGAACAGTCCCTGTTGAAGAGACATGCTAGATAGACACTGCAAAGGAGACAGCTAAGAATTACACAAAGAAGATGCCTGTCAGGGCTAATCTGAACTTGCTCTGACTCTTCCAGTTTCTCAAAATCATTCGTGGAAAGTCACAGCTGACCTCCTCTGTAATAAGCTGCTGGTCTGCTTCTAAGGTGGATGGCACTGCAGTATCTGTGTGGAGCACAAAACCATGTGTTTTTCTGTGGTTTAGAGTAGACTCAAACTACCTCAAGCACAAAGCAATACCCCTGTGGCTAACTTGCCTGTATTTCCAGAGCCATCTCAGTTAGCACTAACTTTGCAATCCTAGAAGCATGCTCCATTAGACTATAGAGACATCAAATAGGGGATAAAACATAATCATAGAATCATAGAATATCCCAAGTTGGATATGCACTGGTTGAATACACAAGCTAGTGGCCAGTAATCTCCCACAGTATACCACCTTCTAGGTCGTTACTAAAGGTGGTTTTTTTTTAGCTGTCTCAAGTGAAGGAAGTCTTTGGGATGAAATCTTAACTTGTAAGCCCGCTCTTGCTAAAAGGGACATTTATCTTATGCCTACCTTTTTCTTCCTCTGGCATCTTATGCTGTCTTTTGTTCTTCTTTCTGCTTTTGACTCCTTTTTTACTTGCCTTTCTTGACTTTACTTTGTTCCTTCACCTTATAAAATAATCAAGGATACAGATTTCAACAAAACTACACTCTTGGTTAAAAAGGATTTCAATTTTTATTATAAAGCTAAATTAAGAGCTGCTTAATGCTCATGGTTTAGTGTTTTAATAAAAAAAGGAAACGAGTAAGTTGACAGAGCAAGAGAGAAGTGCTTTTCAGCCATGTCTCTTACTCGAGGTCTTAAGCATTGATTTGTTTTCACTATTTATTATTTTTTTTGAAGTCTTTATTATATAATGTATATCTTTTTCATAACATTTTTCTTATTTCTGAAACTATAAGATGGCGTACAGCTGCATGTTGCATACACTTCTACCAGAATACTCTTTGAAAATTTAAAGCTAAGATCATGAGTGTGCAAGTTTGGTGCCCTGAGCTGGTAGTACTCTTAAACCTGTAGCCTGGAAGAGGACATATTCAGATCTGTGTCATGATTTTGGTATACAGTGTGAAGTCTGAGAGCACAACTAGAGATGAAAGCCCAATGCATCCTGAAAAAA
>VXAA01001524.1:21938-64987 GCA_013399115.1 Anseranas semipalmata | reverse complement strand
AAAAAAAAAGAAAAGAAATTGATGCCACTGCAGGCTAAATAACTATCTTCTTTTTCTAGAATGAATCACTTCTATGCTTTTTTGAGAGCACTTTGAAATATCTACCTATGTATGTTATCTTGTTCTATTCTCCAAGAACTTGGATTTGGGAATAAGCCTAAACCTTTTGGAATATATTAGTTCTAATAGGCCAGTCAGTGATTGTATTGTAATCCTAACCTATCTAATCCTGAGCTTTTATATTTTACACCTTTTATTACAAGGCATGCTATTGATCTTCACATTTATAAGTAAAAAAAATGCAGAGAGGCAGAGTTTATCATAAAACATTGACTTCATGGTTTGTTTAATTATCTCAAGTACTGTCTTGTACATTAAAATTAAGTAACCTTTCCATATTTTAGATAGATTGTCTTATTTTACACAGTACTGTTAATGTTCCATGTATAGTGACACAGAATATTGGACATTTTTTGATGGCTGGATACACCTTACCCACAAGCCACAGAGGTCAACATTTAACTATATCAAATAATATTTAAGGGAAATTAGTATCTTTATAGCTGAGGCTTTTCCTCAGAAAGAATATAAATGTTACTAAGAACCAGAATGACAGTTTTATGAATGAAGTAATTATTGACTTTCTTGACCAGTTTGATCCATCTTTCTAATGACAAGACACATAGGATTTTTGAAATTTTTTGTATGGATAGAATATCCAAATTTTTCTGACAGCTCAAGGCTTTATATTTTTATGACTTTTATCCAGTCTTATAGAATAGAAGAAAAGAATTATGTAACACATGGAAAGAAAAGAAACCTAAGTTCTTTACCTTATGAAATTCTGGATTGCCTGTGAGGGCAAAGTATTCTATTTTCTGGAGGGAGACAAAAATATGTAGCTAGTATATGTAGCAAAAATATGTAGCTCCCTCAGATGATAATGCTGGGCAGGAAATAGTTTCCCTGATTTGAGGACATTTTTCCTATTTAAAAAGAAAGGTAATTTGGGATTAAAAAAAAAAAATCTGGACCTTCTGAAGCCTCAGTGACAGAAAGGGGCCTTTGCCTCTCCCACAGCTGCTGTTGTCTTAAGAACTGCAGTGCTTGCTTGAAATGGGAGACTTCCAGCTTCAACGCACTAACATAGACTCAGCTTTTCCCTCTGTGCCTCTTTCACTTAAGTAAAGGATAACTTATTAAGTTAGTATATGGGCAAAGGGGTGGAATTTTTTGTTGTTTTGTTTTAATCTGCAATAGTGAATGTTTATTTATACAAAAAAAAAAAAAAAAAGAGCACCTGGACATCTTGAAACTGGTGGTTAAGATATAGGTCCATCTGAGAGACTTCTTCATTCTTTTCCTGCTGCCAGGGTGAAAACTCCAGCAAGTAACATTGAAAACCATGGCTAGAATTGGTAAGGTAAGAGCACTTGTCTGAGATGTTGGAGATACAGTTCAAGCCTTTAGTGCAAATATGGTACACATAAACTGTGTGTCCTAAATCCCAGTTGATGTACATTGACTCATCACAGATAGTTTATCTGTGGGATAGTTAAGGGTAGCAAAATGTGCTTTTTTTGTGTAGTTATAAGCTGAAATTCTGTCTGATAGCTAACAACTATCTTTAAATGAAAATTCCGTTAAAATTTGCTTTGTTTTACGTAGTTTTTAGTTTTAGTGAATCACAGAATCATAGAATGGCTTGGGTTGGAAGGGACCTTAAAGATCATCTGGTTCCAACCCCCCTGCCACCCACTAGGTATAATCAAAGACACTTAAAAATAATCCAAGTTAGCTCTACATAGAAGCCATAATATGTATCCTATAAGGATAAAAACAAAGGCAACAACCTGCATCAAAGTTTTTGACTGCAATGACCAGTGAGAAGTATTCAGTACCTCGTGAGCCCAATTGGATTACTTCATTCCAGGACAGACAAGTATGACCCCGTACTTGCTTACAAAGTAGATTCCTGTGTGTACTCACAAACTGTAACATTCTGCAGTACAGAAGGCCTCTGAAGATTTGAAGGTGAAATTTTGGTCTTCTGTGGTTGCCTTTTTTTTTTTTCCCCCCCTAGGTTGAAATATAGAATGTGAATTGTCTATTTTACAGAAAAAGTATATAGAGAAATGTGACTTTTGTCCCCACAGCTTATGATTTTGATAAAAAAGAGGAAAAGAATGCATTATCTAGTTTGTATGTATTGAGTATACACTTTCTACATTGGAAACTAGTGGAAACAGTTTAAATGTTTGCTAAATTCTAACTCACAGTAACAAAAATTGTACATAGAACATATTTGTTTCTTACAGTTTTAGAAACAGTTGATATCCTCATTTGTACTTCATAATCCACCACAGTGAAGGCGTAATAGACCATTAAAGAAACGGTGGGAAGTTAATTTTAATATGTAATGGTGTGAGGGGTTTTATTTTTTCCTTAATACAATGAAGCTTCTAACAATTTTATTTGCAAAGAAGATGATTATTTAATAAAGTGACAAACTGTCCCACTGATAGGATACATTAATTTTCTTCTAAAGCTGTTCCTTGTACTCCATAAGAAGGTGATAATTAGGTTTGCAGATTAGAATAACATAATCAGACCACTTGTGTGGATGCTTGTTAAAATATATTTTCCTCTTCATATAAGCCTCATAATAATTAAAAACTGTTTAAAAAGAAAACCATTCTTTTTCGGCATGGACTTTTTAAATGAATCCTAATAATATATCAAGTTATTCTTAAGCTAATTCAACTTTTTAAAAGGTTAATATTTGAAAAAGAATATGGGAAGTGATTAACTGATGAGTTTAAGTATTAGCATTAGGTTTTGCAGGAACACCTACAGTATAAAACAGCGCTCATTCATATCCTGATTTAATTTCTTCCACTGTCATTCCTGATTGTTCCATTTAATCTTTCTTAAGTCACATAAAATTATCTTGTATGTGTAAATTAACAACCATTTTCTAATTCCACTGCAAACTTAAAGCACTGTCAGGGAAAAAAAAAAAAAAAAAGATATTGGCAGTGATTAATTCTCTATTTTAAACAAAACTAAATGCAGTTACCACTGAGATAGAGCACACAGAGAATGGGATTTTTGGTGATTCTAGACTCCAGTAAAGGCAATAGAAAAATAACAATGAATTTGTAATGAGTGCTTCACATCTAAACAATCAGGTCTTTTGTCTATCACATTGAATCAGTGCAATATCCACTGACCTTAAGTTTTGAAACACTGAAGCCAATTTCCTTTGCTTGGGATTTGTTCAGTATTAAATACTTCTTAAAACTAACTTCCTGCCCTAAGCCCAAGGTGAGAAGTGCGCAGGCTAAGATCATTTAAAATGCTTTTAATTGTTCCAATTCCATCACTTTTAATAAGATTGAGTGGTTTTTGTTTGTTTATTTGTATAGTTGAAGCACCTAGAATGAAGTCTTATTCTGGGGAGGAAGAGGAACACAGTTGTTTGTTATTTTGTTTATGTTCACAACAGAAGTGAAATTAATCTTATACTAAAGAAGAAAAATTGTTTTTACAAGTATATCTTCTCGATATTCCATCCATTATGTTGTAAACTTTCAAGGTCTGAGATGTTTCATTAGAGCATTTATGATCAGTGTGTTGATAAAGGAGGCCTGATTTAAACACTGGAAGAACAACCTGTTCTGTCTAGAAATGATTTCAATTTCAAATAACTGAATGAAAAAAAAAAAAAAAAGTGTTACATTAGCAAGGGTTCACTGAGTTATTAAATATTGCAATCATCTAATTTGTACATACGTTCTTATAAGCCCTACTTTGTGTGCACAGTTCCATATATATATTTGATATACCAGCTTAATCAAATTCAGGTTGCTGTGGGGACATTTTTTATGAACAAGTGAAAAATAATCAGTTTCTTTTTATTACCATTATGGAAGAAGTGGAGGAATATTTTTTCTAGTGTGCTAAATATACATACTGAAAAGGACAAATGTTCAATCATTTACAGAGGGGTTGCAATACTGACTGATTTAACAGCACTAGATTAATATTATATACTCAGTCATGAAGGGATTTCTAAAATATATTTTTAATATCTTTTTTTTAATCATCCTTAAATATCAACCAAATTTCTTATCAGTTAAAGTAAATCATATGACAAAGATTATCCTGTGCTCTTGCCCAGATATTGATCAATAATATCTCTATGAGCCTACAGGTCAGTAATTTAAAAACAGTTGACCACAGCTTCCCTTTCTAAATAGACCATTCACAATAATCATCATTGTATATAGCTACTTTGAATGGCATTTTTGTGTAACATTTAGGTCTAGGTATTTTTGGTTGGACAAGGATAAGGCATCAAAAATGGCATTTTTTAAAAAACCTCTGAACTGCATAATTGCTCAAGGTGGCAGTCATTAGCTTAAAGTCCTTCTTTGTTCATGTAGAGGGAAAAAGTAACATAGGGCATATGTTCTAGGGGAAGGCATACATACAACCTTGGTCTCTAGAATCCAAAGCTCGATGAGGTGTAGGCCATGCTTGCTTCTTGTAACTTTTGGCTTTTATAAGTATTCAAATGGCTTAAGAGCAGCAGGAATATCCTCTGAAATGCTTTAGTGGATTTTGAACACAATCCACCTGCAAAATACCATAACTGAGACATTATTGGAGAAGCATGATGGCCTCCCATGAACATGGCTTGTTGGCTGCAAGCATTTCTCCATATAGTAATCTCTCCACAATGTAAAAGGACTTCTACGTGCAAGTAAGTGAAGAAACCCAGCTCTGTGTAGTATTGCCTCTACTGGCCTTACCTATATTGGAAATATTGCTAAGTTGCAATTAGATGCTTTATAGAGATCCAGATTCAATTCTAAACCATTTCTGAGCAGTAGAAAATTGAAAAAGAGAGAAAATGTCTACTGATCCATCTCCAGTTTTATTGTTTTCTTTAGAGGCCAGGCTTTGTCTTTTGAAACATACTTTGTGCTTAAACACCCTAGAAAACATTGAAAAATAACTAAGGAAGATAATTTAAATTTCAATGGTATTCGCATATTTGCACTATGTATATTAATAATTTCTCTTTTACAGTTCATGAATATGTAAGATGTAAATGATTTTCTAGAGAGCTTAGGAATAAAAAGATGTCCTCTGAAATTCATTCTAAGGCTTGGCTATCAAAGGATATTTTATCCTTTTTATTTATGCTAGAAACACATGAAGTGGTGACAAATGTGATGTAATGTGAGAGAAGAGTTGATGAAAGAGTCGAAATAGAATATAAACTGAACATTCTCTCTTGCCCCCTCTTACAACAAACTTTCTAATTGTTGTAAAATGCTTCCTCTATGGATTACATTGCTATTCTGAGTCTTCATGTTGCTACAGAGGACAAACAGAATGTGCTTTCCTAAACTGAAAAATATTTAGTGTTAGCAAAATTATTGTGGGACTTTAAATGTTAAGAGTAAATCTTAGAGAGTAGTAAAGGTTAGCAAGTTTATCAGGTCACCACATCTTTTTCTTATTACTTAGATTTTAAAGCATTCAAGTGTTAACCTTTCGAAAAGGAGAAAAAAAAAAAAAGGCCAGATGATTAGGAGATACTTAATTATCTGTTTCTTTAAGAAAGATATAGTCAGATCCAACCTCGTTCAACTGCCAACACTTGCATAAAGCTGCTGGAGCAAGCTTCTCTGAATACCCAATTGCATTGTCCTAATTTGAGATAAAATAATGCATCTAACTTTACAGTTATCTATAATTGATGGGCACTTATGAGTGTAATTCATTGAAATCTCACCTCTGGCCCAACCTCTGCCACTCCAGGAAGCAAGATTCATAGTACTTTTCTTTCTGGTTTTATCCAAATCATTGTGTAAGCTTTATAGGGGGGGTTAAGCAGTAAATTGTACACAATAAACATATAGAAGAAGCCTAGCATGAAGTAGAGCCTTTTAATAGCAGAGCCTGCATTTGTTTGTTTTCTCTTTACTTCTTTCAGGATATATAAATTGGAGGGGAAAAAAAAAAAAAAGAAAAGAAAAAAAAAACAGTGTTTGGTCCCCTGCTAAGCTTTTCTTCGAATGTCATCCATTTTCTAGAACTGTAAAAAATTGAAGAGCTTTTCTCTTTTGACCTGCTAATACATCTCAGTCACAGTTCACTGAGAAGCTGTGACAACATGCACACTGATAACAAGGCAGATTCATCCCCATTTTTTTAAATCTTAGCTATGTCAGAATTACTGTGACACATCTCAACAGGTTTAGAATAATGTAATTAATTTATATGAGATACTTTTGTTCACTTAATTAAACTAGTTACTTGTGAATATATCCAAACAGGACTTTTTATGTTCCTAATCTTAAGTTTTCATTCTGATTTTGTCAATACAAATTATTTAGTCTGTGTCTTATTGGATGATTTCATACAGTATTATTTCTAGGTTAAGTAAGCCAGCCTGTTGTTTGGCCTCTTGTTTGTAGAGGCCAAAAAGTGGTGTGATATACTAGTATGATTCCCTGTTCCATGCTCTCTTTCTACGTCAGTTTTGCAGAGTCCACAGGTCCAAAAGCAGTGTCAATGCTTTGGTTCTCTTGCACAGAGGCACAGCTATGAAAAAGGCCCAATAAGAGATCGTAGGCATTAAGTGATATTTGCTCTTTTCATAGGCATACAGAGTTGAGAGGAACAAGCTTGTGGTAGTGGTTCAGCTGGCAGCAGTGACTAATCAAAACTCTCTTAAAGCTGTTGAGGTTCAAATGCCACTTGAATTTAACTGTTCATTATATTTTATACTAATTTAGTTTAAGTGATATAATCTAATGTATGACTTTACTGATTAAAAATTAGTTAACCTTGATGTTGTTTGTCCTAACTGAAAAAAGATGACAATTGTGTTAAGACCATTTCCATTGACTCAGAAGAAACCTTTATGTACTGACTAGCAAAATTAATTAATTAATAAGTAAACCTATTAGAACATAATAAAACACATACATGCTTGGCCATGAGTTTAAGTATGAAGTTGCAAAATCACCTGTTACTAAAATCAAGGCAAGAGCTGTGCAATATATTGTTAAACTTTGTGTAGAACAGCACAGCTTGACTAACTGTTGACTAGGACAGCTGGTTTGTTTCTATCTCCAGAGAGGGGGAAGGGATTCTGCCTCTAATACATCCCATTGGTTTAGATCTCTCTCTCTCTTTTTTTTTTTAAGAATTTTCTGAAACCCCAAAATTACTTTTTTTTGTCTAACTCACTGAAAATCTATTTTATCTTCCATTTTTTACTGTACTAGGATTAGAAGATTTGAGCTTCTTTGGTTTTTTTTTTGTTTTTTTTTTTTCTAGTCAATGTTAAATATTGAAGATAATTATTACATCTCTGTGTGTGAATTTCTTTTGATTCAGCAGGAGTAACCCTGATAAAATGCTCAGTTTTTCAAAGATGCCCTTTCAAGATGCAAATTAACACAATTACCTTAGTTGAAAACATATTTTGGAGACATGCAATCAAAATAATAAACTAGTTAAGCAAAGCTTGCGTGTGCAATCACGTTTGGTAAATAAAAAATATTTTCTAATGAGAAACTTGATAGGATTTGCTTAGTGCAGGTTTTAAATCAGATTGTACAGTTTCAGTTTTATGCCATTGTAAAGGTGGGTGCTTCTCTTGTCTGTGTAACTAAGCAGAAGATAAAGACCAGCAATTCCAGAAATGGCTCAGGCAACATATCTAAAGAAGAAAAAATATCCAGGTCTTCCTCTTCACCCACACTCCACAAAATAATTATTTGGGAATACAGGACAGCAGGATAGGGAGGGATTAAGTCAGCACTCAGCAAACAGCAGATGCACAGGCTCAACTTAGTTCTTCACAATCCCCCGTCTGAGATGCAGAGCAAATAATGCTTCTTAGAGAGGGAAAAAGAACATAATTATTGTGATTAACCCCACAACAGTTCATCTTCACATGAAGCTAAAGCAGGCAGAGTCTTCACAGTGGCTCCCAGACAGCCAGGGGAAGAGGAACATTCCTTCAGATTCATACACTGTACAGCAGTGATGCCATGACTCTGTTTTCTATATGGGCACCAATCTGTGCGTTTAAGCCTTCTAGGGAGTCATAAAGCCGTTTGAAAAAGTAATTTATAAACAGTATTTGTCATGAATTTCCCATCAAATATTGTAAGATGGACTGGAAAAGCTGTGTGAATATAGTGAGTATTTGTTTGTAGGATCTGCATTGAGGGGTATTGTGTTGTATGTTTTTTTTTTTTTTTTAATTTTGATTTTTAAGTATGGTACTTTGTGACTTGAGTTTTAAGTGATTTTTAAAAAAATATTCTTACTGCACATCTCATCCCATTTAAACAGCAATTTAGAATATACGCTGTTTTGGTGTCATAAGCAGATCTGAAATCTGGGTTGCCCTACTTTCCTAATAACATTACAAGCAGAGTTTATTACTGGTTTGACTACAGAAAGCTAATTCCTAGTAAACATAGAGTAAGATTCCTAAGGAAGCTGCTGAAGCGGCAGTGCAAGCTTTGATATTGAAAGTGTGGGAGAGAGAGCTGATCATATTGAGTGAGAAAGAATGAGCCTCTTGTGATATCTGATAGAGAATGTGAGTTGACCAGATTATAGGATAACAAAAACTTTCCTCTTGTTTTTATGGAAACTGTGTCTGAGTGAGAAATGTAGGATTTCCTGTCTCACTAACCTATGCTAGTTAGGGGATCTGCTTTGTTTGATTATCCCAGATATATACATTCTCATTAAGTATCCTTCCAGAGGTTTATTGTGGATAGAAGAATCAAATCTATTAGTTTTCAATTTCTTTTTACTATAGTAACAGAAAACATATTTTTAATAAAATAGGCAGAGAGAATAACCTGAGGGAGTAGTTCAAACCCTCCTGACTTAGCATTGGCAATCCAATCCAAATGGATGGAAGATGGAGATCAGGAGCTATTAAACATTCTAGTCTACTTGCAACTTCCAGTACAGAAAGTGTCAGAACTACTCATGGTCAGGAACTAAAGGTAAAAATCTAGAAGAGGAACATTTCATTGTGTTTTCCTTATTTATGAAGATAGGAACTGAAGGAAACATCTGGAACATCAACTTCAATCCATTTCTGTCACAGATGACAGTGCAATAAAATTAGTTAGAAATGTCCACAGGTCATCAGATCCACAGTAGTGTTACATACTTCTTTACCTGCTATGAGACATTTAAGACAAATAATGAGAGACCCAAAGTCACATTGTGCAACGGAAAGAACACAGATGTGATCACAGGTACCAGCAGGCCTACGTCCCTGCAATATGAGGATTTTTTTTTTTCTTTCAAAAGAATAAGGCGGGAAAAAGCCCTGCCAGGTGAACCTAGAAAGCAGACTCTGGTCTGTGCTGCTAAAAGAGCAATAAAATGCCAGTGGTCCTCTGTCCTGTGGTAAAAATTCCCAGGTTAGCTGTTGATTTAGCTATTGATTTTGTGAACAGAAATGCTGCTACAGGTAACTTAGTGGCATCTGGAGTCCTGGCAAATTTCTAACCTAAATTTTCTTTATGTGTATATAGTGTATCTATAGTCAGAAAAGGGAAGGAGCAACTCTCCATCTGAGAAGGGTTATATATGTTATGTACCAAGAAGGAAAAAAAAAATCTTCAGAGAAAACCTAGGTGTTTGTTAGAAACATACCCCAATGATACAGTGCTTATATCACAGATTTCTGTATTGTAAAATTAATTTTTAAGTTTTAAAATTAGTCAAATCAAAGTCCCATCTATGCTGGTACTTCAATCTAATGCAGGTGTTTCATTCTTGTGGTAGAAGAAGGTGGAGTTTGCATGAAGAAATGAAATTAAAAGGAATTTCTTCTAAGACAAGAGAAAGACAGCATGTACTTCTTTAATGCTGTTAAACAAAACTGTTACAGAATTCTATTCCATTTTATCATTTCTTAAAATATTTTGTCATCTTGAGGCTTTTAGAATCCAAACAAGCCTATTGCTAGAAACCACTGTATATGGTTTCTGAATTTGTAGAAATCAGCCTTAACTGACACTGCCATATATTTGATGTCATATTACAAACTTCCCCAAAACAGGTGGCTTTTCACATCTGATCATATGCTCATAAACTCAGCTGACAGTCATTATCAGCTTCTTTCATGCTCTTCAAATATTCAGATAGCCTTTCCAATCATCTGGTGCTGCTTACAGCACCTGTCTACCTATGTAAAACACATTTACAATTGAAAAACTAAATGCTCTTATCTTGGCCCATCTTTTGACCTCTATTTGAATGAATCCCCACTTAGCCATGGGTTAATTAAATGCCAGATTTACCCATGTGAGGCATACAGAACTCTTAGTGAAGTGATTGACTTAGTGAAGTGAAGGGTTAAAGAAAAGAAAAGAAAGAAAAGAAAAGAAAAGAAAAGAAAAGAAAAGAAAAGAAAAGAAAAGAAAAGAAAAGAAAAGAAAAGAGAAAAGAAAAGGGAACATTCTTTTCCTTTAAGATATTATAAAGAAATTTGAATGTGTGTTTCTGACACTTCCCCTGTTGCAGTCAATCAGCTTTATTGATTTTGATGGAGTAATGCTCACTTACAGCAAGTGAAGATCTTATTTTCCAATAATAAAGTTGCAACTATTTTGGCCATCAGATGGAACATAGCCTCTATCAAGTTACGTTTTCTTTTTCCAGTATTACAGAAATAAATCCTTTTATTGTCCACTGAGATTTATCAGACAAAGCCTCTGCAAACAGGCAAATGTCAAGATGCTGAAAAATATAACATTTGTAAATAATACATCTGAGGTGCATTTCCAGTGACTCCTTCATTCCTTAGGCAGACTACATATTTATTGTATTCAGTTTCTGAAAAATAACTTATAGCTCCATTTTACTAGTGATTGTACATCCATAGGTGAACAAAATACTAACAAAAACTGTTCCATGAGCAGCCAAACTAATGAAGACTGATTTCCTACAGATGTATGTCCTGTGACCCTTAATGTCCTTGCTGTGATGATCCCAGTTTCACATATGGACTAGTTCCACATGCTGATCTGTGCTGTGTTTCCGATTAACCAATCAGTATTTGCTGATTTCTGGGCTTTGTTACAACTGGAAAAAATGCCAGACACTTTCTTTAAACTGCAATTATCTTGTTTGTGTACAGGCCATGTATCAATGAAAGAAGTAGTTAATTCTTTAAGGGCTCATCAACTATTTGGTGTTTTGTAATTTTGACTCTTCTTCATCCTCCCCACTCCCCAGTATAAATTTGTAGCCTTGTACAGTCGGATTCAGATAAATTTGGAATTTGATTGATCCACAGTATTGCATCCAATTTAGACATATTGTATGTGATAAAACTGTAAGGCCTTAGAGTAATTGACTCTTGAACATAATGAGTTATAATGCTGTCATTAAAGGACTGATTGGTTGTTCTATGCTATTGCAAAGAAATCCCGTGGAAAAGAACGTCTGGAAAGTGCAGATGTTCATCCATCGCAACTGGGGGTAGATTTGTTTCTTTTGATGTGTAATTGCAACTGATAATTGTATAGAAAAAAAAATCAGGATGTTAACATTTCAGATCTCTTTCTCTTAACATGCACATGACATCTCTATCCTAAAGCTGTGTTATCTCTGACTCGTGACACTATCCCTCTCACTAAGCTACCTTGCCCACACAGAAGTGATCATTTTCAATATGTCATAATTGTATCGTCCATGCTCTAGTGCCATCCACTGAAGTTCTGTTGTCTCTCTTTTCCCCTTTGCCAAGCCCAGGCTTCAGCATGTATCTTACCAATCATGTTCCTTCCAGGAGACTGGCTGACACCTAAAATTACCCTCAAAATAACCTTAGGATAGAGAGGTCATAATGCAGGTTACTTCCCAAGCCCCTGCAGAAAATTATTGGTGTTATGCTTCTTAACATATGAGGAATTTGAGGAATCTAAATAAATCTCCTAGTTATATTTAATGAAACATATGAAAGAATAAACTTCGTCAATGAATCATTCACTTGAAGTTGGTCATAATTGATTAGTAATAAAATGAACAAGCAGTGTCTTAAAATTTTGTTGGCGGTCTATTTAAGTCTATGTTTATGTCTGTAGACCTACATATCTATATCAGTGTACATCTGCTTGTGGTCTGGGTGTTCCTTGTAATGCTTCCTTGCAACAAACATACCTATAGAATCTCTTGTGTTAGCACATGGTAGGACATCTCTATGCTGTGCATTTAAAGTACTTTCCTGAACACGGGGGCTCTTATAATTTTTCTACAACTTAATCAGTAGATTCATGGGTACATTAAAAGGGAAATAACATTGTCTGGAAGAGAAGGAAGAAATAATTTTAACATCCTCTGATATAAAATAGAATTTCTGTCAATTTGATTGTTTTCAGTCCTAATTTCATTTACTAACCATTTTATCAGACACTGTCTTGTAACATGCCTCTTTTCCTCCTAAATATATTTAATGTCCTAACTGAAAGATTTTGGTGATTTCCTAAGTTATTTTTTGTTTCCTTTGACATCTGTCATTGTAAATAATTTGGAGCCTTTTACCCTGAGATCAAAAGAGGATGCCCCAGATTTCAGCTGGCCAAAGTAAGGTTAAAAAAAAAAAAAAAAGCAGCCAAGGTAATTTGTAATCTTCCTATGACTCTAGGGAACTACAAACTGCTTTAAGTTTGCTTAAGTTATAAACTCACGTTCACTCCTGTTTTAGTTGCTAAGTCCTTATAATGCCACCATAGCAGCTCCTGTCTCTATCACTAAGTCTACAGAAATACTGTGTAGCAGTTTTAATGGTTCTGATACTACAATTTATCTTCTAGATCCATAGTTCCTATTTTGTTGTTGTTGTTGTTGTTTTCTTGTTTCTGTCCGTCCATATCCATTTGTGATCTGTCCTTTTTGTCAGGAATAGTCTTTTTTTTCTATGTTAGTACAGAGTCTAGCCAAAGACACTAAATTCATGATTAGAAGTACTAGATAATAAGGTGAGAACTAGTATCACAGATCATATGAGACATGCAGTCATATATCAGTTTTGCTGTGTCTTCATTAGGACTGAAACAGTCTCCCACATTCTTTGGCTTTTTTTTTTTTGTATTCTGTTATGGAACAACATATTATTCAGGAATTAAAACTTAGTAAAATAAAATAATCTAATAAGTGAAATTTAATATAAGCCATGTTCACCTTGTTCAGATGCAACAACTTTTGTTAGTATGGTCCTGTGAAGGAACAGCTGTAAATTAACCATTTCCAGACAACAAGTGGTTGAACGCTTGGTTGCTGTTCTATGGGCAACTATCTGAGTACACAGTATCATCTTTTCTCTTTGATTGAACCTGTTCTCTGTTCTTGTGGAGTTATCAGCTCATCATCAACTAGTTTGATAAAACCTTACTGAATAAACTGTGTGGCTGGCCACACAATGTGTCTATCAATGTTTATTTGTCTATCAGTCTGTGTTATTTGTCTATCAAAATATGTAGACATGTAAATTCTATATATGTATATGATTATGAGTGCTTGCACACTTATGATGTAATGAGGGAACTTAAACTATTTCATAATTTGATGTTTTAAATAATCATTGCACTCAGGGAAGTTCTGCTGACAATGATAGCCAATATCAAAATTTTTTGTTTTAATTATATTTAATGTAATTTCATTTGTAATATTTTGTTTTTCTTATTATTGTATGTGCAATTCATTATATAATGTTCATTATATTATGTTCATTTATATAATGTTCATTATATAATGTTTTATTTTAGAACAGTTGAGTAGCTGGTTGTGGATAGAATTTGTGTATCAAAATGAAAATTCTCTGTAGTTTCTGCAGTATCCTCTGTTCTCTCTTCACTGCAACAGTGTATAATTTGAATCACCTTTCTACTTTTCAAGAGAGTATCACCAAGATGGGATAGATACCATTCTGAGAAAGCTTATAGAAGCGAACCCAAACTCTGAATAATACTAATTTAACTAGAATAGATCACATCAGATATGAAGGGATATACAATAGTTAAACTATGATTATTTTCCGTGTGAAGTTTCATAATTGTGATTAGACCTAATCATTCTGTTTTGAGCAGCCATAATGATTTCAGATTCTTGTTATGGAGCCATTTTATAGTGTTTCCAAAAAAACCTATAGAAAAAGGCTTTTGCAAAATTGTGAGAAGCTTTTACATTTATAGAGAATGAATTAGGCCCATTTTCTTTGCTGTTGACAAAGTACATTCCTTTTAATCTAGTCATTATAGGGAAAGTCAGCAAAAGCAGGGGAGGAAATACAGAGAGATTATAGGAAATGACTGTTTAAAATACATCTGCAAATGAGTAATGCTGGGCTTGTGTTGCAATACCCCATCAATTTTCCTAGAATTGTATGCTACAGATATGCTACACTGTGCATTTGTGTCTCATCTTTTTACAGTCTTAAAGGTGCTCCTCTATCACCAGACATCACAGCATCATATAATCAGAATTCAAGGCATGTGATTTGAACTTGATTTAATAGGATGGCACTGATTTCATACATTCATATATATTATTTAATTTAACATTGCTTAGAGCCCGTTGTTTACTATGAGGAAAATATGTCTTGGAAACTCCTAGAAATTCAAACAAATTAAAGATTTAGCTCAGAATTAATAATGTAATATATAGAAATAGTTGCTTAGTTTTTGATAGGCTGTGTAGGAATGCTGAATACACTTTTCTAGAGTAAGATGATTTCAATCTGGTTCTACAGGCACTGGCTTACTAAGTGCAATGGAAGGACTAAGTATTCCTAGTGATTATCTTCTGAAATTGTCATTGAAAACACTCTGACCTATTTTTAAGAAGTGACTTGTTCTGTTTTTTTTCCAAAATAACAAATCAATTAGTACCAATTACAAATTATTTCCCTCCAAAAACCCATTTAAAAATCAATCTTTTAAGCTTTAAGTCATTCATTCCTGCATTTTATTGAAGTAGACTCAAAATAGATACATATTTTTCATTTTTAAGTTTTGTAAACAAATTCATCCCTAGCCCAACTTTTAGTGGCAAGTTTAAATGTAGAACATATTTTTAAGAGCTAAAAATAAGAATTTATTGATAAGGAAAAGGCAGACAGTCTTTCACTGTAGTGTATCTGGACAAATAGTACTGTTGTAAGAGTAATAGATCTAGCTGAAGAAACTGTAGGAAGCAGAATACAGAGTTCCAGGACAAAATGCCAAATAGCTGTGAAGACTGACTATTTTTAAATAAAAGCAATGTTCACTCTGGAGTCCAAAGCTCCCTCTTTTAAAGCTAGAAATAAACATTTGTTAGTTTTTCCATTGTAAACCTTCATTTTTATGGGTTTATAATAGGGTCATAAAAAGTCATTCCTTGCTGAAACTTGACATCATAAAAGGCTAGGAAAGTCCTTTGGGTAAGTAATAAATAGATTAAAGGATGATGGAAAGGTATGCTTGCAGAACAAGCACACCAAAACGCAGACAAAATCTCACCCCCTTGTCCATTTGACTTGTACCCTTTAATCATAGTTCAAAGCTAAGCAGAATTTCTTCTTTGAAAGGTGTACTTATGGATGCAGGAGATACTTTTCCAATTCCTTCCCGAAGTAAATGGAGAAAACTCAGGGGGAGTGAACTTCTACAAGGACCTGGCTCCATCAGTAGGGTATGCTTGGAGGTCATAAGGCCTGTCTGAAACTCCCATCAATTCTGTACTGGTCCAATATATCTTCAAACCTTTAATTCCACTTTTTTGCTTTCTTCCTAATTCTAGCTCATTAAAAGCTGTAGTCAAGTGAATTTCATGAAAATGTAAAGTATGTCTTCCTTACTAGTAAAATACAGCTTTGCAAAAGCAAACAAAGCAAAAAATGCACATTCACAACACAAAAGCCTTGTGACCTAAATGAGAAAATTTATGATGGTGAGTTTTGTTGTGTACAAAATGACAGCATGGACAATGCTCCCTGGCATATCAATATAAAAAAGTATTTGTCCCCGTTTTTTTTTGTTTTTTTTTTTTCTGGATGCAAAAGAGAAAAAAAATCCATGTTTTTTTTGCGAGCATCTGTGAATTCTTTAAACAAATCACTGGCTATTCCTACATGAACTGTTATCCTTGGGTGTGATCTTGCATTCATTGCAAATAAATGGAAAAGAGGTACAAAAGCACATCACTGGTGCTGCTTTTAACTCTTCAGACATGTTCTTAGCAAGCAGCTACTAATAACTTGATTAGGTTTAGCCATCAATACACAAGCAAGCTGTGACAAAAGTCCTTGAGGCAATGTTCTGGAATTGTTTTATAGTTTCAGTTACCAAACTACTTAGATCATAAATGGAGACAAATCACTTTTAGAAATAAATAATGACAAATTTGAATTTGAAGCATCACTAATGCAAGCAAAACCTGTAATATATGCAATAAGCCGAAGATAAGGCAGGTTATCTGGCTTGTGCTTTGTAAGTGGTTGACCTGTACTGTTAATCTCAAAGACTGGAAACATGCATATGGAGAAGGCAGGTGATTCTATTATAAATTCAGCTCCATTGGATGTCCCTCTTCTTCTCTGCAATGTCATTTCTCCTTATCTTCATTCATTTTTTTAGTTTTTAAACATTATTACTCTGAGTTTGTATATGTTTATTACTTTTGTTTCTTAGTAACCTCCATTTATGTTGCTAATGGTCCATGACTGTTTAAACAATGTTATATGATCAAGGAGTATTAAAATCAGTTGCAAGAAACAGACTAATTTCTGGTAATTTCAGACTTCTTTTTATGATAATTTTATATGTGATAGCTGATCTACTTGTGAATTACTACGTGGTAAGGAGTGATCTGATAGTCACAGTATATTTTCAAAAAATGAGGCGTTTGCAATATTTAATATGTGAACTTCCTCTGATGGTGAATCATGCAACATGAGGAAGGTAGGTACAAAGGAAACTCCTGTTTGCTACAAAGGGCATTATTGTTTAATCTTATAGGTACTTTCTCAAGCCGTTCCATTATGGAAAGACTTGGTGTTGATAAGCAACACTATCAGCTAAATCTTCAGATAGACTAGGTTGGAATTATGCACATTTGAAATGCTAGTCCAAGAGATTCGAGGTTAAATACGTGTTTGGATGAATGATGACATGTGATGATTTAAAATTCATAGCAAAGTACTGTTAAGATGAGTTTCACACAAGAATCAGAATGTGGCTTTACCTTTCTATAACTACATCTCTGATTATGAATCTAGCAGAAGACAGCACAAATGAGAAATCATACTGGAGGAGCATTTGATAAAGAAGGAGTTGTTTATTAAGCAAAGTTAGATGATGTTTTTTCCCATAGTAATGCCAGTTCCCAGTTCAGCATAACATAATGCAACTATGTAATAACAAAGATAATTAAAACTGCCAGAAGAAAAACCGTTAGATAAATGTGAAAGATACTAAGATGAAGTATGGAAATAGCCCAGTAGTTAGCACAATACAATGTAGTGAAGCAACATTCATTCCATGTGGGTATTCACAACCTCAAATACTAATTGAATTAATTATTAATTAGGTATCAACTTTTCCACTTCCAAAAATGTCGGGAGAAGAAGGAGGGAGGAGCAATTTTTTTTTTAAAATCTTAGTTTGTGCCTTCCAAAGACAAGTGATGCTAAAGACAGAAATAAAGTCAGGCTATCTGTTCTAGTGCAGGTGTCTCAGTGCCAAAAAGGTATATCATGCCCAGTAATTCAGGGAGGTAATCTGAATCCTTCTAAAATTACTATTTCTGAGATCTGCTTATATAGATACTAGGTAAATATAGGAGATCTCAGTAATATCCATGGCACTTACCAAAACATCCAGCAAAAACAAAGGATTGTCCCAATGTATTCATTTGGCTTTTGGCCACTTACCTTACTAAGACATGCTTTATTTTGGAAGGGCCATCCTTGTTAGCATGGCCAATTAAGGAAGGAAACTAAGAAGGAGTTCCAGAATATTTTAATTAGCAAAGGCCTAGTCTAAACTGAATGCCTAAGGATTCAGTAACGCAACTCTAAGTAAATGTTATTTATGAAGAATAATGAAGCATTTGCTGTTGTCCTCTTAGTGGTAACCTTTCTGGGAAATTTCCTTTTAGTTAGACAACAGTGCATTTTATATCTTTCATACATGGGAGAATCAGAAATAAAAGATTTATTAAGCAAGCTTCAGCATGTCCATTTGATGTTTTACTATTATAGCATGAATTTCTTCAGAAGAGATATAGATTAGCTCATCCCCACTTAGAGAAGAAACCAGTTAATGCAATGCCAGATCAAGTTTATTATATCAGTGATGTGAATGTTACAAAAACCCAAAGGCAGGCAATAGTATTTGCATTTAATGAAACAGTGATTTTTGTAATGTAGCTAACTAAGGGAAAGAAAGATCTTATGCCAATAAAAATCTCATCAGGTGATGGCTTTGACAGAGCATCTCAGTATCCTTGTCACCCAGAGCTGTCGTAAACAAACTACTGATGAGACAATAATAATAATTAACATATTGTTAATGGGACATAGGCGCTCACAGCTATTTTTCAGCTACAGTGAGTTGAAAGAATGCCAGGCAGTGCATGTGGCATAACATCATGACATGCTTCTTTTTTTATTTGCTGTGGTAGCTGTTGGATCTCTTCTTATTCTCAGCTGCAGACCTTTGCTGTAATCTGATAGTATTCATTTTTCTCCTCAAAGAAACCATAATATGGTAACCAAAGAAATCATAATATTTAGAAATATTCAGTGGATCACAATCTCATGTATTGCACTTTCAAAAGCTGTATGTTTTTTGAAGCTGGTTTGCCAAGTCAAAATTTTCTCCTTCATTCCACAGATATAATATAATAATAAAACATTGTTACTTGAAGATTAGCCTTATCTACAAAATAATCTTTGTGCTGATAAAACTGGTGTAATTAATAAATAAATAAATCTTGAGGCGTTATATGTAGCAGAAGGCCTCAGCAGATTTCCTTTCTTCTTTCCATGACTTGGATGAATGGAGCTTCAAACATGGATGTTAGTGACCATAGATCATTTTTGGCTAAAATGATGGGCTATTTGGCTGATAGCCTGAACCTGTTTCCCCTCTGGGACTTTTGGCATCAATGTTAAAGAACTGTGGTTTGTTTTTCCATGGGTGACTTAGGCAAATAATGAAACACATTCCACCGAGTGTTCTTAGGGAATAGGCACAGAAAACTAATATTGGCTTTTGTCTTGAGTTACTATGTCACCACCTAATCTCTGATAGTAAAAAGAAGTACCACCTCTTTGCCTTTTCTTTGTCAAGATATTACCTGACTGGCATTTTCTCCTTTCAAATGTGGTTTAAATCTGTCCAGATGCCATATCTTTACTTCTTTTCTAATCCCCTCATGCCTCCTTCACCTTGACTTCCTAAATCTCTTTTCTAAACAACGTGTTCAGACATGCAGACTCCAACTATTTGAAAATAAACTGATGAATAAATTTGAAATAAGTGTAAATTGGATGAGAGTCTTACCCTCTCAGGTGATCACACAATAATATTATTCTCACCCTTAGTCCTTAGTGTTCCTCCCTTTTTTGTATGAAATTTGGCCTGCTCCTTGCAAAAGCTCCCCATGCAAATAGGAATAGACTGACACTGAGTTACAGGTGACTCACAGAACACATTTTTTTTTAATTGGCAAATATCATTGATATTGTCATAAAAAAAAATTTGATGTGTTTGAATATTTCTGAAGTCTCAATTCTAAATTCCTGTCATTATCAGAAAAGTTTGCTTTCAGTTGCAAATATGTTTACTTCTCTTTATTGTTGTAGAGAAAGTGTTAAAGGTTTGAACACTCACTTAGGCAAAGTAGCAAAGGACAAATATAAAATACCCAAATAAATATATATATATATATATATATTTCCAAATTACATACTTTTTGAGGCCTGACACACAATTTTTTAATATTAAAGTTGGCAATACCACTGTTCCAATTTGGAAAACACCATTATATAACAAATAATAACATTGGCATTCTCTCAGAAATCCTTCCAGAGAATAGAAGCCTCTTATCTGATCAATAATGTGGAAAAAAAAATATTTCTATTAAATGTAAGGGGTTTCTGATTCATAGACCATCTTTTTGTTTTGTTTCTGACACAGTTATGTCCTGTTCTATGAAGGAGGTTTCTCACTGCTGTAGGAATAAGAAGAGTAACAACAAAAATGTTCCCTTAAAAATTAGATTTTTTTGTTTTCATGGCCATCTGATAGTGACTTGCATCTAGATTTTGAAAAATAAATTCTTAAAGTTATGCTTGTAAATACCTTTAAATAACCCTGCTTGAAGGCTTAGAGTAACTGGAGTACCTGGTAAGTCAGCTCTCTTTAATGTCAGAGTGTTTATTTGGAAGATGTATACTCATGTAGTCAGGTAAATGTTTCCAGTGTGTGGGATGGAGAGCACAGTTGAGCAAGGCTCCATTCTAAACAGGTCTTCAAACTTCTAGTATAGTTTCAGGAGATAACAACAGACATATAGATGCATCAGACAAGCCTACGTGCACAGCTTTACCACCCAGTCCTAAGGAACTAATGTGCGCTAACTAATGTGCAGTAAGTGACATCTTGCCGCGACTGTGTAATACAGTAATGTACTTTGTAGAGCACAGATCCTGACATGGGCTAGATTATACTGTGTACTTCACACATTCTACGCTCCTATAAGTTGGCCAGGTATGGCATTACAAATCTTGACCTTTCTGAGAAGGCATCTAGGTGACTCATCTGTGAGTCCAGCAACATGAAACAGCCACAGCTTTCCCCTGAGGTCTCCCACAGAGGTACAACAGTTTGGAAGCAAGGCAGGTCTGGGCTTGGACTCATAGGCAAGAGATGATATTGATGTAAGCACAAACTAATGTGCAGCTAGAAGTTACTTAGATCTTCTAAACATATGACACTTTGATTGATGTAAGTTACATCAATTCATTTTAAACATGATATCTTCTCTAACTGTATATAATTAATTTAAATTGATTATTTTGCACTTAAAGAAGAAGGCATCACAGAAAGATAGGTAACATCAGGGCTCTAGTTCACAGAGATTTAAATTGAGATGTTATATCATCTTTCTGGATTTAGGTTAGCTTACGGAATGATCTGTACAGAGTTTTAACACCAGAAAGAATGATGTATGAATTTCAATTTAATGCTGTTTCTGGTAGAAAGCCAAAAGAGGTTACATATTTGTCACAAAATATGGGTTTTGTTTGTTTGTTTTTTTAATTTATCTAGATAACTAATGTGAAATTATTATGTGCTTTGAGGTTTCTTGCTAATAATTATATTATTTTCAGAGTTTTCCTTGGTCCCACTTCTATGCAGGCTATTGCAAGGGATTTTTGTATCTGTTTTTCTTATAAAAAATGAAAGAATATTTTTTGTTTGTCTGTACTTTTTTTGTTTTTTTTTTGTTTGTTTGTTTGTTTTGTTTTGTTTTGTTTTTTTTTAGCAATATCAAGAGCTTGAGTGAGATGTAGAAAGTAATTTCCCTAAGGAAAGACTTTATTTTAGGGTTACAACTTTATAAAGTTGGAAAAAAAACTACAGACATATTTTTGGGGAAGTTCTCAGAAATTATCTGATACTATTATAATTACTCAAGTGGAAAAAAGATTGAATCTATGGAAAAATATAACTTTCCATTAGACTTAAAAATGAGAGGTGCTGAATAGCATTGTACAAAACAGCCCTATATCAAATCACACTGCTTGGACTTGACAATATTTTACCCCAACTAGCCACTGTTTTTGCACAGGTGCAAATAGTTACTCCAGGAGAGCAGGCTAGTGGAGGATAAGCCATGCATCTCCTCACTACCTTGAAAGATGAAGGCTTTTATAGATTACTCTCACTGGCACTACAATACTATCAAATTGCATTTTGCAAACAAAGATATCAGATTTATATGAATGCACAAGCAAGCATTAATGCTGATAGAAAGCACCATATCTCTCTTTGCTGACACATGAGCTTGAAACAATATGACATTGTCTTCCCTCAGCCTAAACAGCTCACCGGGCTTGACAAGGACTCTAATAGAAGACGAGCAGTTCTGCATCGTAAGGCTTTTGATGGAAAACATAAAAGTACTGCTCTGTCTGACCGTTCTCTAAACATGCTAGAAAAATGACAGCTTGTCAAAATTAAGTGCCATGTTGTTCACATGAAAACAAAGCAAACATGATGAAAGTTTTTAGCAATAGGCATGGATTTAGTTTAGACTGTTTTGCCAGCACCTTGCAACTATACATTAATGATACTTTATTCAACCAATTGCTTGTGCATAAAGAAAGAAGATGAGTTGGCTAGGCTGAAATTCGATCAGTTCTTTTAAAAATGTCTTTTCTTCTCTCTAAACCATAGAGGATAGATAACTGTCTGTGTTAAAGAGATGGCTGTAAAATCCAGACTGAATTAAGACACATACACTGAGAGCCCACGCTGTGGGTGTTGGCTTTTGGAGCTCTTTGATTACATCAGTGACAGAAACATTCTTTAAATCTTATGGTTATGAAAAAAAGTTGGAAAATGTGACCTGGCATAACCAATACTTTTTCTGTCTTTGTCTCTTGACAGCTTGAAACAATTATTCTGAGAAGTGCGAATTATCCTATTTTCACTTTGTAAACGAAAAAAAGTGCAAAAGAAAAGCTACGTATATTGTGATAGATTCATTTGATATTTCCAATTTCTTCATTTTTCTACTCTTTAATCTAAAATTGATTTTATTCTGTAAATTATTTTTTGCCTTCCCATACTTTATGGACTATTTACTTAATGTTCAACATTTAAATTCAAATGTTGTTACTAATCTTTAACTTCAGGGTTTAATAACATTCCTTTCAAGAAAAGGGAATTAGGCCTTTGAATTTGTCTGAGTCCCACAAGACATTTTTAGTAAAATCCAAGGCTTGCCTTAGTTATGAGAGAAGCTGCCAGATTTTATTGACATACTAATAATCCCAAATGGGAAAATTTGTAATGAGTACATCCTTTTAGATGAGTGTTTTGTGCCCTTGAGATGTCTGGTTATGTAACTTAAACATTCAGGGACTGTAATACAGAAGGAAACATCAGCAGCAAGACAGAAATCTGGCTCTGATATTAAAAGAGTTTTGTGTGCTCTGCAATGAAAAAGAAACAATAGGCAACATTATTCTCCTTTTTGTGTACTGTTCTTAATCCAGATGTTTACCTTTACTGCTCTAAAGTTTGTTTGTTTCCTAATGCTCTTTGTGTTGGTGCTTGATTATATCTTACCTGCATCTTTTATTCCAGTTAGTCAAAGTTAGATGATGTGGAGAACTGCAAATATTTTATCATAATCATCATCGTAAATCACAGGCTATAAGATCTGCCTTCTGTTTAGAGGAATCAGCTTTTTTATTGACTGTCTTCCATAATTAATAGCACTTTACTTTGTAAATCAAATTATCCCACTTTTTCTGTAAAGATTTAGCATGAGATCATTTTTTAAAACACTAAATGACCTTGACAAAAATGAGGGATCAATAACATGTTGATTAGCAGTTTGTTTTCTGTAATATTGAAAGTTTCCCTTGTCATTAGTTTTTCCTGTTGCAAGACTTGTAGAGGTTGAAGGTCATTGATAGCTCCTGGCAATGCTATTTTCCATGAACAGTTGATTCTACTTATGTCTAACACTGATGGATTCACTTAGGCATGTGTATAGATTTTGCTAATGTGTCTTTTAATCTACACTTCTTTAAATTACAAGATTCTGGGGGAAGAATGCTTGTCAGCTATTTTTCCAGAAGTAAATACAGTTTTGGTTTTAGCGGGAGAGAACTTAGGTTCTGACTGTTCTCTCAGATTTACCTCAGTGTTGCCATGGCTAAAAACTGTGCCGATCTCTGGAAAAAATATGTGGTGTGGTGATAAAAGCAACAGACATTGAGGTGTAGATTCAGCCTTCGTAAGAACAGACTTTCCAGGTGTTATTAATTCTTCTCTGTCTTTATTCTTCATTTATAAATAATAGCAATGTAATTGCAATATCTAAGGGCCTCAGTTAAAATGGTGATGAAGGGTAAGAGGATACTGTAGGCTAAGTAAATACTCAAGGTAGACATAGGTACTTGTTCTAATTAATGAAAGACTAGCAATTTTATCAGCTAGGAAATGGCAATAAGAGACATTTGTTCCTGTCTCAAGTAGTCATTAAGCGTCAATACTTTCCACTGAATGAAAAGACTTAAGAAAGCAAATCTAGAATACTCCTGACATTTTCAGTCATCTTCTTAGACCTTGAATTTGGATGTTAAATTCACTGGAATTTCCTCAGGCTGTGTTCTTCTACGTCTTTTTCAGACGTTTTCAGTATAGATCCATGCCTGGAGTGGGAGCTCCAGGATGTCAGAGTTATTTACAGGGCCAGTGATCCATACGAACACATACAAGAATGCAGTGTCTTTCCCAGCTCCTCCATAAACACCATCAACACTCACATAAGGGTGAACACAGAAGGCCCAATACTTTTCCTCCTCTCTGGCTGATCAGGACTGATGTTAGTGGAATATACACATTCCCTCACCCTCTTGAATAACAGTTCTGCTCATTTCACAGGTCTGTCAAATACTTCCCTAGGCTTCAAGTATCTCCCATATCCATGCCCAGATCCTATGGTCAGCTATAAGGCAACCAGGTTGCTCAGGGCTTTATGCAATCTGGCCCCGAAAACGTGAGAGGATGGAGATTGCACAGCTTCTCTAGGCAAACTGTTCTGCTGCCTTCATGCCTTCTGGTGCCTTCAGGTGTCTTTGGTGAAAAAAAATAAAATAAAATAAGAATAACTATATATCTTATCTGATTCTCTTATTTCAATTTATGGCTTTTGTTTCTTCCTGTCACCATGCATCATCATGAAGAGCCTGGCTTCATCATCTCAATAGCTTCCCTGTAGGCACTGGCAGGTTACTATCAGGTCCTCCTAAAACTGTCTCCTTTCCAGGCTAAACCAAACCCAGTTCTCTCAGCCTCTCCTCATAGGACAAATGGTCAAGGCGTGACAATCTTGATCACTTCTGCTGGACTTGCAGAACTTGTTTTCCCTTGGTGGTAGGATTGCCTGTGCTCTGTTCTTCACTGTTGAGGTTTCTTGGTTCTTCTGCCTGTCATTGCACTTCTAATCTGCACTAGGTCTTTGTGTTTAGTTTGATTAGTCTTCAGTCACATAACCTAAACCTTGTGCCAGAAGCCCGTGGTCAATTGGACTTGACACAGTGTCCTCCCAGAGGGTAAATTAGGCCAGGACACTGCATTACTTTCAACAGAGGCCTTAATGCCTAAGAAGCCATGCTAAAAGTGATATTACCAGCTATGAAAACTTTTTTCATCACTTGAAAACAAACCCACCACACAACATGCACAAGCATCTTTTTCTCAATTGCATGACATGAGCTTGGGGATTTTGTTCAAAAGAGGAATTTTAGAAAATTAAGAAGACAGTGAGTTCAACAGCCATCTCCATGCTCCCAAGTGCTGAGTGTCTCAGCAGAGTTGTAGTTTAGGTGGTTTTGTCGCATTGTCCCCCATGGTCAAATCACCTATCCTGGCTACATCTCCTACAGTGTCTTAAGGCTGCCAGGATGCACTGTGTGAGTCTGGCTGGAGGGGTGGCTGCACTGACAGTGCCTACAGCACCTGCCCTCTAAGCACACTGCTTGTCTCAGAGAATAAATTCCACTTTCTCGCATTCTCTAAGCACAGAAAAGAAAGAAAGAAAGAAAGAAAGAAAGAAAGAAAGAAAGAAAGAAAGAAAAAGAGAGAAAGAGAGAAAAAGAGAAAGAGAGAAAGAGAGAAAAAGGTCTATTTACATCAACTTTAAAACCATTTCCATCAGGAGGATTTGTTGCCAGTGCTTCTGATAACTTCTGATAATTGTTAGGACTTGTAATGCTTCTATTTTGTTGATACCATGGTGCTTTATGTACATTGGTGAGATTGATCATTTTCTGTTTTATCTGGAACATGAAACTTCTGCTCATATATTGATCAACTGAGAATGGTGATCAGCTCTGAAAATTCAGTCATTTATTCAAACTCTTAACTATGGGTAACTTTGGGTATCTGTTTACACGTCATCAGCAAAGCTTTGAAAAGAACCTGGGTTCTTTTGGGGTAAAATATTCTGCTTTAGAACAAAGAAACAGCAGGAACAGGTAAGTGAAGAAGAGATTCTTTATATAGAGCTCACTTTCTTAGCATAATCACACTTAAAAATAACCAGATTGATTTTTTTTTTTTTTTTTTTTTNGTGGTTTTTTTTTTTTTTTTTTTTTTGCTCTCTGGCTAAAACCAAAGGAAAAAAGTTTTAAAAACATATACACTATACCAAGTAAAGAACACTAATCAGACTTTAAAGAGTGCATTAAGTTAATACCTTGAATGATAAAGACTGAGATCCTGACCCCAACTGAAATTGGTGTGAATTTTACTTCTGAACTAGAGGGTCAGATTTCTTTCTAGATACAAGATATTAGGGTGTAAGTTCCTTTACCAGCTATTGGTATATAAGTGTATTGTAAATGCCTAAAATAATTACCAAATTATGTACTTTGTGAATAGTATTAGTTCCTGTACAAAACTGTTGTTAAATGGGGGTGAGATAAGGATACAAAACTGAACATCGAAGATATAATTATTTCAAAGTAATATCTAAAGGTTTAGTTTCTTTAACTGCATTTAGGTTTCAGTATTTTTTTAATGTAACAGAAGATTAGAAATATATTGATTGGAGGCAATCTATAATATGCTACATGAATGCCAAAATGCATTTTATGCATATTCTGTCCCTAATATTTTCTTATAAGCATGTTACATAAACTAAAAGTGTACAGCCTGCACAGGTGTACAGCCAATGAAAACCACTTATCTATAGTTATAACTACTATTGTATATTTTTATGTCCAAAACTTTTATACAGAACTAAGTAGTTATTTCTCACAGTAACTTAAGGTCTTTGTCAGGGATCTGTAAAAAAAAAAAAAAAACCAACACATTGCTAGGAAAGTTTTCATCTTATAAAAATTGGAAGAGTGGTAAATAATAATGAAGAAATGTCAATAAAGTAGTTGTCTGGATGATTGTTCTATATATATTTTATAAATAGCTAAATGTAGTGTCAAACATCTGGAAATCACAAATGTAGGTCGTGTGGTGAGAGAACACTGACTTGGGAAAGGACTAAGGGACCAGGTCATGCCTGGTAATGAGCTGAACAGGAGATTTTGAGTGTGATTCTGTGGTTTAGAGAGCAGATATGGTCCTTAGCTTTATGAGCAGGGGAATCATGCTTATAAGTAGGAAGATGATTCTTTAAACTTTATGTGGTATTCGTTAGACCATTGCTGTGATGATGTATAGAATTCTACTATCCAGTCTTCAGAAAGAATGTTGTAAATTGAAAAGTTTTCTGAAAAAAAAAAAGCTGCAAAAGTTGGGAAAAGTCATCATATAGCTGAATCTTAATCATTTATCATAAAAAGGAGAAGTTTAAAATAGTAGATGATCATAGGAAATATCTGTATGAGATGTCATTTAATTGCAAAAATGTTGTTTGGTTTAGTAAAGGAAGGTATTACAAGGCACAGAAGCTGGAAGGAGATAGATTTGATGTAGGAATGAAGAAAGAAAGGCTCATCAATAGTATTAATGAACAGGTGAAAGAATTGTCTCACAGTTCATTGCTACCACATTTCATTGAGAAGAAACATAACAAGGGGAAAAGGATCCCACAATAAGAATACCAAAAGCAAACAAATGTCCCTCCTAGAATATCAAACCCATGGCTATTATCTTACAATGGTATGAACTCCCAAATCATGTGGAAAAGCAGAGGAGATACTTCCTTTAATTCTGATTTACATCTTGCATACCCAAAGAGAAAGGACAAGAACCACTTTTGCAAAATATTTTGAGAGGACATTTTTTGTGATACTTTTCCAGGTGCTTTTTTTTTTTTTTTTTTTCCTGTGGCATTGATTTCTTTGATACATCTTTTCACCAGATCTCATTCTCTGCCAAAGATGAGTGTCATTAAGAAGACTTTAAGACTCCATTTTTAAGGTGTGTAACCATTACTCCACACAACCATAATTGATATTTTCAAAGTGACATGCACATAGGAACCTAAGTTCTATTGATTTTCATTACAGCGCTGTTTGGAGTGATCTAAAAAACTTCACCAAACCAAGTAAATTGTTTCAGGGATAGAGCAAAGCTGTTAGAACATCAGGGGAACTCTGGGTGCTCTCTAGCTGTCACCTAGTGGTGATCCCACTACCAACAGCTCACCAGAGACTAAAGCTGTGTTTTGGGAATTGCCACTGTCATGAAGTTCCGTTTGTCCTTCTGTAGAGCACTGCTGTTTGGGTTTAACATCTGAATTTAGATGATCCGTTAAAAGGATCAATTTCTTAATCTTTATTTAGGACTCTGTCAACTCTTCTTTTGATTTGAGGACTGTTTGTCACTCATCTAAACAAGGGTTGCAGTCTAGATATGCAACTCTAAAAGAAAAAAGAATGGTTACTTACTATAGAAACTATAGAAACATCTTCAAACCACTTGTTTTAGTAGAGCCACACCTCCCCACCACCACCCCTTTTCCTGTTTCATTCTTCCTAATAATTCTTGAATTAGAGAAAAAAACCTGTGGCGATGTGGCAGTTGTGGCCGTGACTCTTATATTTGTGTAACCCTCTGAAGGGTGAGTATGAGGCCATAGGTAAAATGCATCATGTTTCCCAGCAGACAGCAGTCTTCATGTGCATAATTTACAGTATGGATCCATTCACAGCAACTGATAAGTAGTAAGTGTTTTTTACAATGCTCAGAGTAACTAAAGAATAGTTACTAGGTAATTTAAAAAAAAAAAAAAGAAGTTCAGTGAATGTTAAAGGTGTAAAAGTAATGTTTTATTTGCCGTGTTATGATGGACTGTGTACCTTTATCAGAGAAAATGTGTGTAAACAATAAAATGGAATGCTTAGATCAGAGTGTAGCTCTCCCTGACCAAGAACACAGCACAGGTTCTGTGATCTGAGAGGAAAGCCTTTTGTGACTTCAGTGTGTAAAATTAAGGGGGCTTTCTTGTGCACTCCTAGTAGAGGGAGGGAAAACCATTTGGGTCCAGCAAACATCTGGTAGCTCAGCAATGACAAAAAAGTACTGATTGGTTCTGACAGCTGCCTGCTTCACAGTGGTATTTAACCAGAACTATTTGAAACAGATTGATATGAATAATGAAGGATTGCATGATGTATGACAGAAATAAACTTCACCACAATTTAACTCATTAACAAAAAAACAATGTTTCCTATATGAGAAAAATCCTTATTTACCTCATTTGTGATACTTCATTTTTAATAACCTGACAGCAAATAAGATTTTTATAATAATTTTCTCCTTCAGGTATTGCAAGTATTTCACTGTGAAATAGGTTGAATGGGATGTCATTGTCCTTTAACAAGTGCTGCTGATGGATGTGGTCCATTTAAATGTACAACAGAGAGCTGAACTAGATAACGAACTTATTATTACTCTCCGAGGATTACACGTTAGTCCCAAAGGAGTGCAGTAAGCTAGAGAAAATCCATATCTACTGGCTAAACAATAGCCAGAAGGCTGACTGGAGATATTGATTTACTTTCTAGGCCATTTAGACCTTAATGGTGGAGAAAAGCTGAAGTGCTGTTTACTTTTCTGCCAGAATCGACCAAACAACCAGTCCATTTTTTACAGACTTTTGATTGATTTCGCTTAGAGGAATTAGAGGTGATTTATTTTTAAGCTGAAAGCAACTCGTAAATATCTCCCACTACACAGGTTCCCTGAGAGTAAATGTTAAGTGGAAATACTTACTGAGAAATACTTTGTTGCAAATCAATGTGAGCAGGTAATACTCCTTGGTAGCAACAGTCAGGTGTTGGACACCTTTCTCAAGGGTGGTCAAGACTCTGTACAGCGTGATACATAATGCTTTTAGAAGCATCAACTTTTGCGAACTGGTATGAATCTGATTGCTTGGCTGAATTTGTGCCAGCTGTGCCCTGCTGACTTAGAAAAGGACCGTGGTGGTGGGAGCATAAGTGGTGCTCAAGGTCGGTAGTGAGCAGCGTTAATATTTGATGGATGAAAATGGTAATTTATCACATGACAATTGTACATGATACTTCATACTCACAGCAAATCTCTGACAACTCAGAGAAGAAACAGGCTAAGATTTTAGAATGAAGCATTTTCAAAATTGGACAAACTTTAAGAAACACTGCTGAGCACACTGCCACATATAGAGACACAGCTAAACACAACATAATATGTTCGTTATTTCCTGGGTGGAAAAAAAATACATATATATATACGTATATGTATATATACATATACGTATATATATATGTAAAAATATATATGTAAAAATACACACACACACACACGCACATATATATATATATATATATATAGGATTTAGGTTTATACAAAAGACTGTCTGGTATATTAGGGTTGTGAATATAAAAGATGGGTTACCAAAATCAAAGGAAAAAAAAATCTTTTGCATGTTCTGGTAGAACGTAAAAAGGTAGAACTGGTATGTTAATAGTATTCCTGCATGGAGATAAAAGACACAATTTTATATTAGTTACAAACACATGGTCTATAATTACTACTTAGGAAAATTCTGCAGGAATAGTTTGTTGAAATCTGCTTGCAAAGATAAGACCTTTTTTCAGAAAGTGTTGCGTAGTTCTGCCTTACCATAACAGCCTGTTGCCTCATGAAAGCAGTGCTGTTTTCACTAGTTTGGCTTTTTCCCTCTTCCCCACCCCCTTCCGTGAAGGGAGTTGCAATTGGTTAATGCACTGCTTATATCTTAACACAGAAACATGTACCTGTTACCGGAAAACTATACTTACACTCAGCTCTAGGACTTGCACAATGTGTAAATATGGATCTTTTCAATCTGAAAGTTGTGTTTCAAATCCTGCTTGTGTCTTATGTCACCTCTCCTACCATCCAACTCATTAATCCTATGCTGATTCATTTGATTTAACCTCAGCATCATGCTACGTAGCTGAAGACTGATAGGAAAAATAAATGTTCCAGTATCCCTTTCCCTATATAATAACATAGCAGTAATCATTTGTACTGCCCCTTTGTGTTTGTAGACTGATGTAAAGGAACTACAGAAAAGCTGAGAATCTCAGCATATACTTCATCTTACTTCTTCACTCAACATTAAAATGAAAAATGATGGATTAGTCTGTGCTCCCAGTTGATAGGCTCTGCTGCAAAGTTTGCTCCACCTAATTTTTTTTAATACAAGTCCTTTGTAGTCAGCATGCTAAGATTTTACTTAGTATATGCAGTTGTGAAGTCCTAAACAGAAAATTTTACAGGCTGTTTCATACATGGTTTCTCTGAGTTTTTTTTGTTTGTTAAGATTTTCAGAAGTTCACTTGCCCATTCTCAGAAGTAACAATGTAGAAACATATTTTATGTTTTTTATTACTTTTCTTCAGTCCTAAAAACTTTATGGCAGAATACATTTTGAAGACCTGTTTTAGATGCTAGGCTTATGTACTTTAATATACTCTTTAAGCTTTTTTTTTTTTTCTTTTTTGAAAGAAAGCCAAGCCTGCAAGCTAAATTCTGTGAGCTTTATACAGCTATGTGTGTCAGTGGAAGTGTTGCCTGCAGTTCTCATGAAACTATAGTGAAACAGCATTTTATGTACTGACAATTTGTATTATCAGTATCCTTACTGATATGTTCACAATTCACAAAAAGCTGTGCATGTATGTTAACAAAAGATGTGCATCTGATGCTTTCTGTATATCAAATAACATTTGTCTAGGTAGAATAATTGTACCAGTTTAATTTAGGATTTTTCTGTTTTTTTCTTTTTTTTGGATTTGTCTTTTTGTTGTTACTTTTTAAATTCAAGCTATAGAATGATTAACCTGGAACAGTAGATAGAGTAGATATATTTTAACTTTAATTTGAGTGGCTTATTTTGGCTTAGTTTATATCAGTTAGAAAATGATTAACTAAACTAAAATTATCAACTTTTATACTGGAATAGAGCCCCAATTCTGCAAACATCGAAGTGCTTCATTTTATCTGTATATATGAGTAGCTCTTTTGATTTACATTTCTTAGCTTAAAAGTGAACACCCAACAATCTGTACTTGTTTATTTAAGTTTAGAAAACCGGTTAAACTAGTGCAATTTTCAAGTCAACCAGTCTTTGGAATCCCACAAATTCAAAGAAATCAGATCAATGACTCAGATGACAGTATCCTTATTTAACATGTTTGATTTCCTTATCAAGTTTTAGTCCTAAAGTATTACTGTATTACTGACTTGAACGCAAAGAATGATTGCTTCCATTTGTCTCAGGAGCTGAAAAGCAGTGAGTAAAGATGAAGTTCATTTAAATCTAAATCTGGTTTGTTGTGTTGTTTTTTTTTTTTTTTCCTTGCAAGTAAAGTGCATTAGAAAAGAAAACAACAGCTGGTAGCATGGAGCTGTGATAGATTTTAAAAAGCAGGGGTGAAGTAATGATTAGAAATGCAATATGGAGCTGTAGTATAAGAAAGAAAACTGAAGGCACTGAACAAGACAAATATAATTTAGGTTGAAGCACAGGTCTAATTACTAGGCTTACTTGATAGCTTAGAATTATCACCCATAAAGGTTGATTCCTCACCAGTTCTCTGGCTGCAGAAAAAAAAAATCCTACTAGACATTGGTGCTAAATTTAATCATTGCTGTAGCATACGATTATCTAAAAATTAGAAAGGCAGACGATTTCTTGAAGTGATCTTTGTGTATATCCCTGTGAAAAGGGGCTATATCAATAGACTTCCCCAAAGCAGAATGTATATAATCACTGGCAGATTCCATAGAAGGCACATAGGGAACCATTTTATGGATTTATTTTAAGTATGCTTTTGAAAAGATATCGATTTCTTCTTGATTGCATGTATTTTAAATTGTAATGGAGCACAGGAATTAAAAAAAAAAATAAGTGTTCTCACCACATTCTAACAAGTGAAACAAACGACATGCGGCTGCATAGCACACAGGTGTTTGAGCAGCTATTTGCTTATCGTCCAACAAGACCTTTGATGGAATGACTTGGTCACACAGTTCTGTATAGAGGAGCAAAAAGACGTCAATATTCTATTCTAATATCTCAGCTTTACTCTTGGCCTGGCAGCCTGCCTCATCCTTTTAGGTGCTGCTCAGTGTAGAAAGTTTTCTAGATTTGTATTTTGAAGGGCAAGGTGGTAAGTAGTTATAGTTATGGAATTTATTATTTATACAGCCACCATGTGCATTTTCGATGCTAAGTCCTGATTTCTACTGAGTAAAGACCTTCTGTCACACTAAAATACATTCTGAAGTCTCTGCACATTTACAGAGCAGCATTTTTAACCACAGCTGATGACTTTTTCCATGGAAAAAAAAAATGTTGTCTAAAAATATAGACTTGCATATAGAGCATTAACAGTATTTTCAGGTTTCTGAAACAATTTTCAGATTGTTTAATCAGTGGTCTTTTAAAAACAAAACTTATCGCATCCTACCCTACAAAATAGAAAGGAATGTACTGTTATTTGATAACTATGAACCTTCATTTCACAAAGAGAATGAGGCTTGGCACATGTTTCACAAGGTTCACCTGCCTGTTCTTTCCTGCATGGCCTGTACCTGAGAACTGGCAGTTATGTTGTAACTGTTCTGTAGGAAGTAAGTAAGCACAGTGCCCATACATCTTCTGGATAGAAGATGGGTTACATGTGAATTTTATCTGAACTTTCTCAGAAGAGGCTAGAGAGTAGGAACAGCTTATGTTGGGTTTTGTATTTAAGGCGCTATAGGGAACGCAAGCGGACTGGGTTCAATTTGAAATTCAGTTCCTGGGCTCTTCTGTGGTAAGTTACTAAAAGTCTTAGGTATATAGATGATTAAATGCCTTGTCCCACCTAACTACTTTAGTAAGGGTATGGTTTTTAAATTCTCCTTCTGTAATTAAAATGATGAATAATGAGACTTCATTTATCTTTTGTTGTTGTTGTTGTTTGTTTTTCTTGTTCTCTCTTCACTTTTTTTTTTTCTTTTTCTTTCCTTTTTCTTTTTTTCTATTTAGGTGTAAATACTTTGAAACAAGACAGGTTTTCAGTTTGAAATTATACACCTAAATGTAGGCTTTTAAAGGAACTTGGGTACACATGAACCAGATGTCAATGCTCTTGTTTTAGTCAGTGGAGAGCCAGTTATTTCTCTCGGTGAAGCCTGGAGAGCAGTTCTGCCTACTCAGCTCCAGTGAATCACACCTTCAGTTTCATTGAGTAGATGTCTTTTGTCTTCAATGGGAATACAACTGTCGAGTTCAAAGGCAGACAAACACATTGACATGCCTAAATCTGGTGTTACGCTGAATCACATTCTTAGAAGTGGTCCTCTCATGGGGGTGGAATCGGGAGGCAATGAAGCTTGAAAAGGGCGAGGCTTCCTAAACTCATAAATCTGCTCTTTCAACAGAAGAAGCTTTAAAGTCCTATGAATCCCAGTCAGACAGGCAGAGATGTTTAGTCCTGCCCCAATCCTGTCAGGCTTAAATATTTCTGGAGGGATCCTAAGGAGAAAAGATTTTGTCAAAAAAGATTTTCTCCTACAGAGTATGATGTTTCTCCCATGTTTTCACTTAAGAGTTGCTCACTGTTCCTTTACAACATTTGACTGCTAATTTTTTTTTTCTTAATCTCCTCTTTGTGTCCTACTTGGGAGTGGTATAAAGCATGGTGTTTCAAGGGAATGGAGGTATTCTTTTGGCCAGAATTGAATAGCAGTATTGAGATTCTTTGTTCTTTCAGTGGGAGTTAAAATATTGGGTAGAGAAAAAGATAAATTAATTACATATATACATCTACTTTACAGGGAAACAAAACTGTTTTATATGTTTGTTTGTTTATTTCTAAAATAGAGCTACAACCGTGCATGTGAAGCAGCCAGTGAGGAGCTCTTTGCAAACCTGACCCTGAACCTCTGAACTGCCTTAACAATGGTCTCATTAATTTAAGTACTACTCAGTGTCATATCTGCTTTTACATACCCATATTAGCGGGTAAGGGGAAGGAAAATTGTTTTATTCGTCTGACATAATTTAAAGATGAAATGTGAAGGTCTATGACCTTGCTCTGAGATAGTAGGTCTATTATAGCATATACAGAGAGGTGTTTTTTAACAGAGCTTTGTTGGTTCTCTAGTACGACCAAGGCTGGTAAATGTGGAACTGTTTATAGACTTTATTTTTGTTCGAGATAAAAATCCTCTTCAGATTAATGAGTCATTGGTGCCTCAGCATCTGCTGCCTAGACTCGGGAATTTGGGAAGGAAACTGAAGGGAAATATGGGGATAAAAGTAAGTAAAATGTTAAAAGCAGGAATCTTCATGATGGGGAATGGACACAAAGGATTTAAGTGTTACAGGAATGTTCATTTACAGGAACTAAATGACAAATTAAATGAAGGTACTTTTTAGGTAAACTTTGAGAAACTAAACTGTTGGGGGTTTTTGGTCTTACTAATAACTATTTTAAAAACACAATATATTAAACAGCAAGTGTCAGAATTCCTTATTTAAATCAGATGTTTCTGTAACAGGTCAGAAGCTGTACCCTATTACAGAGGAATACCTTGTAAACTGTTATCAGGCAGGTATCACACTGTTTTATAATAGCTGGTTTTTATACCAGGTGCTGTAGGTTAACCTCCTATGATTTGTCTCAGTGGAGTGTACCACGTTTCTATAATTCTAGGAGAAATATATTATCTTTTTTCTTTTCTTATGAACATCCTGTTGCATGTTGGCACAAAACAGATGCAGACTGAGGTCATTGAGTTTCCCCTGCATTCTAATATCTAGCACAAAACTCTGAGTCTCTTAAAATGATTGGAGGTGCTGTTCGTATTGTGATATAGGCACTTTTTATTTGTATTTGGGGATAAAATTCTCTTCTGTATGGTAGTAGACTTCTACTCTCCACTGGAGTCTGTAGTGTGAGGAAGGTATGTGAAAAAGGCATTACAGGTAATCCAGTGAAAATAGGTTTCAAAGATAACAAGTTATGGATATGACTGTCGTCCAGGTTAGGATGTTTTCTGATTACCATGTTTTTCTCATAGCCCTAACAGAGGGAGTGCTTCCAATCTGGCTTTTTCTTGACAATCTAGACAAATAAAATTCTGATCAGTAGCCCAACAAAACCAGGAAACAATGCTTGGACCTCTGGTGTATTTTTTGCAGCTTTTGTCTGCAAAAATACAGATAATAAATGATGTTCTGGAACATCAGTTCCTGTCTAGAATCTGTGGACTGACTGGTACTCATATTTGGACTGTTGTACAGAGTTTTCAATCCAAATGGAAAGTTGGAGCTTGGGATAGGAGTGGTGAGACATTTATTGAGGAGAAATAGATAATCCAGCAAAAATAGTTAGAGAAAAGAGGAAATGTGTTTGGGACCAGAAACTTAAGAACATAAAAATATCCATCCACTGTCAGCCAAAAGGTCTGTCTAGCCATGTGCTCTTTCTCCAGTGCCTTCTACCAATGAGTATAAGAGAAGAACAGGGTAACATGTAATAATATTTCCATATTCATGGCACTTTTGTTATGTGGACTTCAGTGGCTAATTCTTCCACAAATCTCTTCAATCATTTTTGAAACAATATAAAGTTTTGGCATCCTGCTGCAAATAGTTTAACATCTTAATTGCATGCTCTGTAAATAATCCTCTTGTTTGTTCTATCTACTGCCTCCTAGCTCCTTTTTATCTTTTGTAGCTTTTCCTTGGGAGAGGTGGTGAATAGTCATTCCCTATTCATCCTTCCCATAGCATACATGATTTTAGAGAGCTACCTGTCTAAAATCTCCCTCATTTATCACCTTTCCAGGCTGGCGAGTTAAAAAAATGTTCAATATTTTGATTGTTTCTTTCTCCATACTTCTTGAAGTTCAGTTATAGTCTTCTTCCCAGCACACACCATACCTTCCCTTTGGGGAGGGGGAAACTGCACATAGTATTCACCATCACAACACCATTCATGCAAATGCTATTAATCATTGCTCTGACACTTCATTTAACTACCTATTGTAAGCCCAAGACCTTGTCCCTGAGACCTCGTCACTGTTTGTAAAATTAGAATTATTTTTCTCTTTCCTCTATGCATCGCTTTAGATTTATCCACATTAAATTTCATCTACATTTTTATAGCCTGATCACTCAGTACAGTGAGGTCTTTTTGCAACTCTTCATGATTTCTGTTTATTACTGAAAGTGGTCCAAATGTGTCCCAGAGTGGGTTCTTGGAGGGCTATGAGGGCACAGCTGAAGGCAGGAGTAGAATGGAATGGGCAAGGTGGAAGGATGGTGGTGACAGCTGTAACAGACTGTGGACAGTTGGGAGAAAACCGGGCCCAGAGAAGTGGTGCAGGTGGATGGACAGCAGAGACTGCAGAACAGATGCATACAGAAGTGCAAGCTACAGTGCAAAACTGTATTGTAAAGCCTGAGAAAAAATGGAGTCAAATGCAGCTTTGCAGTGGTATCTGTAGAACTAATGAATGTCAGGAAGAGACAATCTCAAAATGCTGCTTAATGATATAAGCTTTTATGTGGTAACTTTCCAACTCCTTGTGGTATCATTATATAAGAATGTGAAAATTTTAGTTATTTTACTTTGTTAAACTGGAGCTGTCCTTTCAGAATTGTAACTTTTCTGCACTTATCTACAGTCTTTGCTTATGCTGTGTGCTGTAAGAGATTAACACTTAGATTTGCCTTAAGAACAGTTGGTAATGGAAAAAGAAAAAATTGACAAAGATGTCTCTATTAAAATCATGCCAGTCACACATAAATCTCTTATGGATGTGCATCTCCACTGGCTATTTCCTTACCTTTGCGTATGATTCATTATAAAGCAGAACAGGAATTATATGATTGTTAAGACAGAAGTGGAAAGAAAAGAAGAACATTAGAAAAAGTCATACATTCTTATTAATATATATTATATGCTGCAATGAAATCATTTTTACCTAAGTATAAAATTACCTAGATAATAGATTTATGAACAGTGAGAAAAGATGGAAAATATGTTGTCTATTGAAAACTTCTGTTAGAAGGATAGGACTTGATAAAAATATGCTTTATATTGAATTGTACAAAGCATGAAAATATTTTTTATCAATGGAAGTTTTATTTATTTTATCAGATATTTAGCATCTATTTAATTACATAAAAATCCAATGTATCAGCACATTTTATTACCAGGAATAAAAAGCACAGTCACCATGACATACAATCTGCTGTAAATTTTACTTATCTTATTCTTGAATGTATGTTTCACAGGCTGGGACTCAACAAACCAAAAGCAGCAATTTCAGACACAACTTAGAAAACTTTTCTAAGACCTAAGAAAAATCAGATGGTTGAGTTACAGGTGCTTTTACTCCCAATTGCAGGAACAGATCTCTGCAACTGCTTGTATTTCGATTGTTCCTTGGTGCAGACTTTTATTTTTCCTCACATTGGGAACCAGCACTAGAGCTTCTATTGTCTTTTTTAAAATGTGGTACGAAGTTGCAAACTAATAAAGCAGGACACAGCCACAAAAACTTAAAAAACAAACAAACAAACAAAAAAGTATATGTAGCCATAAATCTGTCTAATCTTTTTTTTTTTTTTTCCTCCCCATATTGCTTCATGCTTCATGGCATAAATGGCCACTAACTGTCTCGATTAAAATAAATAATAATAAGCCTACCTTAGAGCTAGCTTATTCTCAGCTGTATACTACATGGATATTTACATTGTTCTCTGAAGTGTCTTGTACAAACCACTGTCAGTGGCAGAATATTGGAACAGATGTTCAGCTTTTTTTGCCCAGTATGATGTTTCCTATGATCCCAGTTTCATTTTCAGACCTTATTATCTGTATTTTCAGTCTTCAGAAATGTGTGTTTTTGCTTAGGCCCCCTTTAGGTTTCTTTTCTTTTTCTTCTCCATTTTATCATCATTTTTCTTTCAGCATTGCAGAACTTCAATGCATTTTGAAAGTAGGTTCCTATCTTTTTCTCATTCTTCTCTTTCTTTGATTCCTCTATTTTCCCTGATGATGATATCCATTTTTTTTTCTACATATACCTGTCAACCACTTTCTCCCCTTGGACTCTTCACGGTTTCTTCATTGTGGAAATACATCTCTGTCTCACACCTCCATTTCTGCACATTTCTCTGGCATTTTTGATTCCCTGCAAAGGGGGTTCTACACATTTTTCCAAATTTTCCACATTTTTGGAACAGAAGAATTTTGTCCTCTGTTTTGGAGTGAAAAAGGGAGAAAAGGGATCCAGAGAGACCTGTTGCTTTAAATACTTAGCACTGAAGTATGCGGCCTCTGAGCACCTTCCAGAAATGTGGTGAATGGAATGATAAGCATCCTCGCTATAGGGCTTCTTTCCTACTGTTTTGTTTTGTTTTTTTTTTTTTCTCCTGTGGATTTTTTTTTCTTTTTCAATTCACATTCTGTACACTGTTGTTCATGAGCACTGCTCTTAGAATGGGAGCTTTATGTTTGGAGCTTATATGAGTTTATAATACAGGCTGAGACCAATTCTTGACACTTACTGGCAAACAGACAGTACTTCTGCAATGTAATTGCAACAGCTTAAAAAAATCTTTTGAGCAGACAGTGCTTAGGGATCTGGGGGACCAGTATAGTTTATGGAGGAAACAAAGTGCTACGTGTCCAGGAGCAGGCATTCTTGCACAGATCTGTGGTAGAGATTGCTTTCCAGCAGTGCACTTTTCAAGGAATTTAGCTTACGAGTATTAAGAACTCATGTAGTTTCATGGGCAAAAATCTCTATTGTTTTTATAGATAACAGGATAAAAGATGATAGAACTGGAGACAAAAATTTATTCTTTCTCTGCCAGAAGAGAATATTGAAAGTAAAGCTTTCCCAGAGTGTATTCCCAATTGGTCATAGCATAGTTAAATTCTGTATGTATTTTCACACAGATGGCCAGAAGCATATTATTGACGCAAGGCCATCCTTGTGCTATATTTAAAATCTCTGCTCTGAAAGTGTAGCAGTATTAAAACAGTTCAAAGTATATGTTATCAAACACAATTAATATAAGCAAATATACATGTTTTTCTTCAGTCATTTTCAAAAATGGTCAAAGTATTTCAGCTGAAATTTTATGAAAATTGCAGTCATAAATTCACTGATGTAGACATTTTTAACTCAAGTCATTGAAGCTTGACACTGCATAATTAAAATTAAGTGGAAATAAATATAAATATAATAAATATAAATAGTAGATATATGAATAAGAAATGTAAATAAAACACAGTGGAAAGTGTGACAAACTTAGAAATGTAACAATAAGTGATTGCCCCAATCTCTAGTCCCTTAAAGCCTGAATATGACTTTGTTTTTCATGTTTAAAAATACTCCTTTTTTATTGTCTATCCTCCTTTTATTAGCATCCTATTGCTGGTCTATTGTTCTGCACATTCTGACAGTGTGCACACTGTAATGAAGTATATGTGCTCTTCAGGTGTAGAATAAAGTATTTACTATTTCCATATTTAGATACGGGACAATTTTTCAATTATATGTCTTGTAATTGCTTAATCAGAAAGGTTATATAAAATAGTTTTAGCAGTAGGGGGGTTTCTGATTAACTGATAATGGAGCAAACCCATATCACAGACTATTTTGATCATTTTGCCTTGATTACCAAACATTAGCCTGAACTTTTGCAAGAAACATATCCAAGTTTCTAAGTCTGATTCTTATCTGCAGTACAGAAGCACAGTAAAAAATGGCAGTACTAGCCCTTCCATACTGTTTTGCTGATTTGTTTCATCTCTGTTTAAGAAGCTCGTTCCACTTAATAGAAAATTGACCAATACTTGACTGTGTGGAACACTGCCAGTGAAGAAAGTATGTAGGCTCTTGAAGGAAATTTGGTTTTGTTGATCCTGCATCCATAGACTGTATATATTTTGACATACTGTAATCCAATAGCAGCATTAGATAGGATTGGGTCAGCCTTTAATCACGATTGATGTTTTATTTATATTGTATTTTCAAACAAGAAGTTAAGAGTTTAGCTATGCACTTTGAAGCATATGCAAAAACGCTTTCCTGTAAAATAATCTATTCCCTTTCCTAATCTAACAAAAAGTGTTGTAAAGAAAAGTGCTACTGTATGNTTGTTTTTTTTGTTTTTTTTTTTTTTTTTTTTTTTTTTTTTTTTTTACTGGAATACGCTTCATCTTTGTTTTGGTCATCTCTTATTAAAAGACGGAACAATTCAAAATTATCAGCCCCTCTAGGGTGGAAAAAATAGACATAACAGCAGCCCATGATTCAGTGTCTTACAGTTTCCATGCTGCAAAATTGTCATTAAATATGTATTTTTTTTACCATTCTAAAATTTACTTATACCATTGTGAAAGAAATTAGAAGTTTATTAATCTTCTGAATTGACTCTTTATCTATTTACTACTGTCTTGATAAGTAGATGAGTTTTACCTGTTTGAAAGAGTAACACCAGCAGAAGATAGGAATTTAGAGATTTTTTGATTATTAGAAAAAACAGAATATTTGCTATAATAATAATGATTGATCTTGTATATGGAAAGTTGAGTATAATTTGTCTTTATTTCTTACATTTAACTATGCGTTGTATGTATAAGAAAAGATGAAATATAATTTTCTGTTCAATAAAAATTATAGTGCATTTGAATAGAAACATGCGATCTAATCTATTTAATGGCTGGAAAGGGAGTTGGTAAATCCTTCTGAAAATCAACAATAAAATTGTTTGCATCTCTATCTGTCTATGTGCTGGAATACTTGCCAAGTAGGTTGTTAAGTATCCTTAAAAACAGAAGTGTAGTCAGCTAGAGAAAGGAGGACAGGCTCACAAGACTACATATTTTTGGCCTAATAGACTTTTATATGGTGTATTACAATGACAGGAAATACATCTGCCATCAAAAACTCACCTGATGAATGCACTTAATCTTCTGTGATATAATTCTACACGGTTTTGACTTATAGATTTACACTTTCTAATAAACTACTGTCAGTGCTGGGTTTTGATTTTCTGAACTCCAGATACATGAATCTGAAACCATAGATTCTGAATGACTCTAAGATATATCTATCTATTTTATCTCTGTGCAACTCAAAGAGTTTATTATATACCGTGTTAAGAAGTCAATTTAAAGCAGGCTTTCCAATAAAGAAAAAGAAAAGATGCTTCTTTTGTAGTAAAATAACCAAATAGCAAGAGGAAAGGCTCTCAAAGGACAAAAATGCAAAGGCTTGTTTATCTTAATAGTATAAAAAGAAATGACAAAGTATTTTTCTGAATTCTTACATCAGTTTTTCCTATTGTTTCATTATTCATCATTCCTGTGTAGAAAGTAGCAGAAAAATAACAGCGTGCAGATTTTTCAAAGGGACCCAACAGAAATTCAGTACTTTGTACACTCTTGTTTGGAAATGAAAGGACTATACATTTCTCTATAAACATTGGTATAAATAGAGCAGTTGATCCCAGGCCAGCATGTCAGTGTGCTAACAAATCTTCAGGTATAGAAGGAACCTACATCAGACCACTTCCAGTCACGGTCTCTTGGTGTGTGGAAGCTGAATCTGGTCTGAGCCCTTCTGTTTGTTGGAGCTCTTTCAAGAATTTCATTTACCCCAGAGCAGTATGGTTAGAAACCATCCTCAGAAACAGTTTCCAAACATTTTCAGATTTTCCGTGAAAAAAAA
>VXAA01001524.1:3404-14836 GCA_013399115.1 Anseranas semipalmata | reverse complement strand
CCCCCCCTTTTTTTTTCCTTGCTAATCAGTGTGATGGAATTCAGCTAGACTTAATCAATATTTCTCTGGAAGGAATTGCCATTCTGAACATCCCAAGCATGCATGGTGGATCGAATCTTTGGGGAGAGACAAAGAAAAGACGTAGCCATCGTCGGACAGAAAAGAAGAGGTCAGATAAAAGAACCACTGTTACAGATGCCAAGGAACTGAAGTTTGTATGCCAAGGTAAGCTTACAGATTAATATAGGCTATCTGGCTCCATAAAGTCAACTCAGTTGTATAATTGCCCTTGCGTTGCCTCTTGTCAAGCGAAAGGATAGACAGCTCTTAGCTATTTCTTTTCTTGTGCATTTAGGTTTTCTGATGGGAATCGCTGGAGCAAAGGCATAAACAAAGACGTGCTGACAATTACAATCTATATACTTGCAAACCTGCCTTTTTTAGATGGGATGTTACCTGTTAAGCAGACTAAGCACACCATGTGGCACTGTTTGCTACTATGATATTCAGTCTAGAAGTACCTGGAGTTTTTGGAGTCAGAAAATGCTTACTGAGCATTTTAAATGCTTATAATTGTCCGTGTGCATAAAACTTGGGGATAATCATGCCCTGTTTCTAACAGACTTTGTCCTGAGGCTGTGGGAAAATTACTTTAGGGTAACAAGAGCAAGCTGCCTATATATTTTATGTTACCATATTGTGATGCTGTGTGCCGTCCTTCATTGTATATGCTGTAGCTTGCTTGCATGAGCGTGATCCTTCCTTCAGGACTCATTACTTTCCTGGTGATTAAGAGGATTTGTTCCTTAAATTTTATTATAACCATAACTTTCAACAAACCTTTATGGTAAATAGTGATCTCTATTCTACTTCACAGAATCTGAATACTAGGTGTTTTAACACATCATTAGATATCACAAGTTGTGGTGATTTTAAAATAATGTTCTGTTCACACCAACAGATGAACAAACCAGATTTTGAAAACTCTTTTTTTTTTTTTTTTTTTCCTCCCCCCTCTTTACTTTTTATTCTATGGAAATAGCATCTCCTCCTTTAGTGGTTCTGGCATCCATAGACTTAATAAAGGTCAGAACTTTAACCGTCTGATGTTATTGTGGTCCTTTTACTAGTTTTGGATATCTTATTTCTTGCATTTCATCACCAGTAATTTTTAAATCACTAGTTATATCTTAATTAATATGTGGTTTTAATACAGCTAACTTACCTGGATGACTAAAGTTTAGGAATGAAGTAGTTTTCTATGACTTTGAGGCTGCAATAGGACCCCAAATTTGCTGTGTTTTAGCAATTTCATGTATTCTCAGTGTCTCAAGGTAGTTTACCAATACACTCTGTCACGTGAAGTCTTATCAGCTGCTAAGCTTCTGCTGCTTCTGCACACACTACTATCTCTGTATTCTGTCCCAGCATTCAAGAGATGGAGGCAGGCTAATGGATAGTGGACTCACCAAAATGTTTCCTTTTGTGTTGCTTCTGAACACAGGGAGATGGGAGGCTTGACCTTTTTGATAGTAGTGAAGCAATTTATTATCATCTCTTTAATTGTTGGAGTTATGTATGTGTTTAATACATAAATAATAGTGATTTCAAATGAGTGACTGTTTTTGGTGCTGATATTAAAAGGGTGTTGCTATACATTTCAATTTTCCTGGACAGGAAAAAAAAATAAAATAATATTATCAAAGACTTAATAAAAATATCAAAGTGATTAGAAGATCCTACATTATCTATAGAAGTGTTCAGAATGCAAACGTTAAGTACCTTAATGTAGAAACTATGTGCTGTGGATGGAACTATTTTCACCCAAAGGCTAGTTTCAAAGCAGAGGTTGACTCCTCAATATCATAAGCTGGAGCACCTGTATCCTGTCACTGAGTGATGGTTAGTATTATCAGTTACATCTACAGTAGCATTTTAGTGCTTAACAGGAGTATGTTTCTGAAGTGGCTTTCCCAACTGGCCATGTTTGTTGCACTTCATTTTGCACCGGAGGACTTTGATTGAGACCTTCCAAAGAAGTAACCTTTTCAATGCCCTGCTGCTGTCCTCCCCCTGCTCTTGTATGTGTCACCTAATATGAGCCAAGTATAGTCAGCATGCTCATCGCTTCGGGAAAAAGGATCAAACTTCTGCCACATCTTTTTTCTTTTTTACCTTCCCTGAATGTTCATACAGACATGTATATCTCTCTGAACCTACTCCCATCTTTTTTTCCCCATTTACTGTTGTCAAAGTGTAAGTAGTCCGTTGAAGCCAAAACTCTTGTAGTTTCCATGCCTTCCCATTGTCTACCTGTGTATACTCAATCCACAATTTTGGACTTCAACAAATTGGACACCTTTTTGGAAAACAACCTGATTGCATGCCCATAGTCTGAAAAATAATATATTGAAATGTAGCAATTTAAAATGTGCATTGCTTAAATACATTCCCTACTTGTCTCATGCATGTACACTGAAGAGCAAGATTTACCACTGGTAGCATATAAGGATGTGTGTCTGTGCGTATCATGTATATTTCTATTGAACTGCTAACTGGCTTTGATATTTTCATATAAAAACACATATGACAACATATTTGTGCAATTAACTTATAACTCATTAGAAAGAAAACCTTATTTAGCTATAGTGTACTAAATATTATCCTATTCTTCGTTAATGGAAGCAAATACTGCAGTTTTCAATTCGGTTCCTATGCAGAAATGCAGAAGTATAGAGGGCCTTTCAACAAATGTTATTAGGGAAAGAACTGGTTTTTTTTGTGTTTTATTTTTTTTAACTACTCTAATTTTAATTTCTAATTTATCATTATAATTTCTATTGCACAAGATCAATGCATCAGAAAAAAAATGTTTAACTACAGATATGTGACAGTCCATGAAGGTAGATGATTTGATTAATACCTTGACTTTATGAATCTGACACTTGCAGCATTTCTATTTGTTTTGTTTTAAAATCTCCCAGCATATACATATCTATGATATATCTATCCACAATCAATTTTTTTAAGTGCAGTTTATAGTTATAACTTTGAACTATCCTTGAACATTTTTGGACAGGAATTTTGTTTGGATATACACAGATATTGATAAATGCCAAAAATTGCTGCTTTGAATAGATGAACATACTGCATATAAACTGAAGTATGAGTTGAGAAACATAAATGTAAGTAACTAAGCTACCTGCTGTTTGGAAATGACATCCAAAACATAAGATGAATCATGACAACATATCTTCCTTGAAAGAGATGCCACTTACGTTAGGTGTTAAACAGCAAAACTTTCTTCCTCACAGAGAAACTAAATAAAACTTTAAAACCTCTTGTGAGAAAAGGAAATTATTCTTTTGAAAATTTCTCTATTAAACTTTTTGCTGAGGGGAGTAGGATTCCTTTGGGGGGAATGTTGTTATGCTTTGTTTTGCTTTCATTGCTGAAGTTCAGTTGGAGCCCTGTCCAGAAATTGAGACATTTAAGGTTTTAGATCTGTCATCATTTTGGCTAGGATAGAGTTAATTTTCTTCAAAGAAGCTCATACAATGCTGTGTTTTGGATTTTTGATGAAAATAGTGGTGATAACACACGGATGTTTTAGTTGTTGCAAAGCAGTGCTTCCGCAGAGCAGTGCTTCCACAGAGCCAAGGACTTTTCTTGTGCTCCTTGCACTGCCCTGCCAGCAGGAGGCTGGGGGTGCACCAGGAGCTGGGGCGGGGGACACAGCCAGGACAGGTGACCTAGGCTGACCAAAGGGACATCCCACACCAGCAATAAAAGCTGGGGTAAAGAAGGAGGAAGGGGGGGACTTTCAGAGTGATGGCATTTGTCTTCCCGAGAAACTGTTACACATGATGAGCCCTGCTTTCCTGGGAGTGGCTGAATGCCTGACTGCTAATGGGAAGCAGCAAATGGATTCCTTGTTTTGCTTTGCTTGTGCACGCAGCTTTTGCTTTACCTAGCGAACTGTCTTTGTCTCAACCCATGAGTTCTTGCATTTTTACCTTTCCCATTCTCTCCCCGTCCCACCTGAGGAGAGTGAGTAAGCGGCTGCGTGGTGCTCAGCTGCCTGTCGGTTTAAACCGCAACAATAATCTCTTAAGACTTCATTGCAAACATCTACGTAACTTATTTTCGCAAGAGTAGTTTCAGTCACCTTGATGGACTCATTCCTGAAGGCAGCATCTATGAACTATTAATGGGTGAAACCTTTAGACTATAAATATTTCAGTACAATACTTCCTTCTTATTTTGTACATCACCAGGCACACTGATACTTAACCAAGTAGTTAACAAGTTGATCTGTGCAGCTTGTTAAAAGAGCTGCAGTGAGCTATTGCTCAGCAACGTGCCAGACTACTAGACCATTTCAACACAATGTGCATTCATGTCACAGCATCTAGACATAAACCAAGCTTACCGATATGATTCAGTAACTCTGTGTGGAAATCCTGGTTAATAACTGCATTATGACTTTCTGAATGGAAATGTAAAAGTTTTAGAAATAGTGAACTGTCTGTATACACATTACTCTACAGTCAAAAGCAGGGGACATGCAGGGAGTGTGAAGGCCTCAGAACACTTAAAAATGTCCATACATAGTGGAAAAGGAGAAAATACCTTTTTCATTAGGTGTCAAATTCCATTCTACAGGGGAAGGGAAATATCCTATCCCAAATTTTCATATAGCAGGGGATTCCTGGCAAGAATTCTCAAAACAATTTGTCAGCTTTGTGGGCTAGCACGTTGATTACATTTGTGGAGGTCTTTCAAAAACTACACTTTGGTCATGTGACTTTTTCCTTGCTGTTTATAATTCCCTAAATATTATGAATTTTGAGATCTCTAAATATGAATTAATTACATTGGAGAAGTTAAAAATTGTGTTCCAGTTCAGCATAGAGTATAAATTCAGTATCAGTAGAAGTTTAGGTTATTTATGATATGGTACAAGGAATGTATAAGTCTACAATTATGGCAAGCTATGTAATAGTTAGATTACCTTATCACTCTAATTTTTTTATCTTGTTTAGGCATTTTTGGGCAACATAACCATTAACACATTATCAGGAGGAAAAATAACTAAATATAACTATATCCTAGCTGGTCTGTGAAATTCTATCGAACTTAGAAAAACAATGTTGTTTAGACAGAGCATCTAAGTAAAATCATTTAATTACTTGCTTCTTTGACAATCCTAAGTAGGTATTTTTGTGCATATAGCTTGAAGAAAACAAATACTATTGATGTAATCCAGTTCTACCAATTTTAGTAATCAGTGTTGTAGGTTATTTGTGTTACTTTAAAGAAAGGAAGATAAGGCAAATGAGCAAATTACCTTAAGTTTATATTAAAAAAAAAAAATCTGTTCAACAACTAAAGGTAATACATTTGATATTCAGAATTCCAGAAAGCAGAAATATGTCTACCCAATGAAAACCAGTGACTAAATCAGTTAAACAACAAAGGAAATAATTAGTAATTCCACACTGTTGTGGGCTAGGCTCAAAATCATTAGATAGCTTGCAAAACACTTAAGGTTCTTTTTCAGGAAGAGTCTGTACACAAACTGAGGTATGCACCCAAAAGCAAAGATTCAAGCAGGGCATCTATACTGGAAATACCTTGCTGGTTAATATATATAAAGGTTTATATTTCTGTGAAGGATAATAGAAAAAGAACAGTGAACCTGAGAAAAGAGAAAGCACCAAACAGAGTAATAGAAAATCTGTTAATGCATTTCTTAGGAAAAGTGAAGAGCAAGACAGCTTTTTCAGCTGAATTCTGTCTATCAAACTGTTAGCTAACCAAAGAGACTGCCTTCAGTTCCAGTCTTCCTATATTTAAGGAAAAAGGTCTTTTGTCTGTAATGGTAAGAAAAAAGTATGAAGAAAGAAAATCTAACATTGGTTTTCTTTTTCCTTATGAAAGCAACCCAAGAAGACCTACAAGTTGTCTAATGTACGGATCAGAAAAAAAGTAGAAAACAAGTTTCCTTAATAAGCAGTAAAATAGGTTAAATTTAGAGGGATTATGGTAGATAATCCTCAGATCCCAGAAAAGGTAAAATGGAAGGAGTATCCGTATGCATGCTTGTATGCCTGTTTAAATAGAACTAATCACTGATGACACGTATAAGGTCAATGCATTAAGTGTGTGAAGTTCAGGAGAAGAATCCAGTATTATTTAAATGTAAAGTACTATAAAACTTATGGAACTTGTTTATAGTGTGAAAATTTAGGAAACATACATATGATGAGTTACAATGTTATGTGAATCTGAAATGCTTTCAATGTTTCACTCACATATCCCCTTCATTTAGTGATATACCTGAATTTCTTTGCTTGGAAAATAACACAAAATTATCCTTGTATGAAATTCTCATTTCTTCCTAAATTTTCCTTAATTGCTCTGAAGATAACCACATTTCTCAAGTTTTTTTGGCACATTATTTTCTGTCCTTGATGGAAACTAGGAAGACAGAAAAATCCCCTAAATATAAATAAGTTAACCCTTCTAATCCAGATATTACTTCAAACATTTGAAATGTATATCTAAATTTATTCAAACTGGTTTTATTTTTCTTTTTTTCCTGTCCAAGCATGCACCATGGCTATTCCAAATATCTTAAGTCATAAACTGGAGCTCTAGCCTAAACTTCACATTCTTGTTAAAATTATGTGAGTGTGTGCTGTTGACAGTAAATCAAATGCTTGTGAGACCTGTCAAACTTAGGGCGCCATTAACTTTAGCGTCTAAAAACCAACTTATAGTAGTAAATAGGTAGAGTCAACTCAAGGTAAGTGTTTATCCCATGCTCAAAGGTCTAAGATGGGTAGAATAAAATGCTCACTGGAGGTATGTCTCTCTCCATTTATTGTAAGTGGAGCTTAAGTAATATGCCAGGTGAGACATCTCACTTCCAGCTGACTAGGTGTTGAGATAAATTTCTTTACATGCTGCACGTGGCAAGAGTTCATTAAATACACAAACAGTCCTTGGAGCAGGAATGGGAACCAGGCACTGCTCTGCCAGATGAGCCTCGCTCAGCTGAAGCATGTTCTCTTTTATGGATCCAATGCTGATCTGTCCCACATCTTTCATGAACGCTGTAGTCACTAAGTTACCGTGCGGAAAACCTGTCTTTCCAGTGTATGTGCAAATCCTGGTTGGAGTATAGCTTCCAGGTGTTGGGCACTTGAGCTGGGGAACACCTGTTTGGGGGATTATAGTATAGGCAATGTTGGGAATTCTGTGGAGTTATGTACTGCCCCTTCTTTAATTTGGACTGTGTTATTTTGTCACCTTTTAAAAAATCTGAATGTTCTGCTGAATATCCCATTTCCTTTGTCAGCACTTGTGTTGCGGCACTCAGCCATTGTGCATTGCCTCATTTATCAGCAGAATAGCAGCAATTGGCCACTGCACTAGGCGTTTTGTTCCACATCTCCACTCAATACTCAATAGGCACTGGGAGCTGCTGTCTCGCCACGAACAGCTGCATGGAGTAGTTCATCAGTGTATGAGGTGGTCATCATTGAATTTGCAACCTCACCAAAGCCAACAAGGGCAAGGAACCTTTGCCAGTTTGCTCACATGGAAGCATCTGTTCCTGTAAATCCAGGACCTGCTGCTTTGCTAAAGTCAGGATGCAACTGTAAGTTGTTTCCATTGATACAGTAGTTCCCAGGTTTTGGTGGTTCCTCTAATAGTTGTGGAGCAGAACGCTTCATATTGCGATGTGTTGCCACTAGTCAACAGTATCTTATATCTGTGGAGACAGTAATACAATAATAAGGAGGAAAGAAATAAATGTCACTTTTTTTTTTTTTTTTTTTACAATAACAAAGTCCTACTTATTTTCTTTTATTTTAAGCGATGGTTTGTGAGTTTAGACATGGTGTAGAGGTGAGAAAGGTGCTGAGCTACTTAACATGACAAAGTATTGGCTATAGTAAATGTGCACAGAAAGTCTTCCCAATATAGAGGTAATTTTCCTAGCTCAGAACTTCGATTTTGGCTGACTATCTGGGGGTAAGTTGGTATTCAAATGCCTTTGCACTGTATTAGCTACTGATGATTGTGTGGATTTAACCCCTCTTTTTTACTGCATGAACACATTTACTGGAACAACATTTTCAGATATCAAGAAGGGGCAAATGGCACTTTGTCCTATCCATTTACTTAAATTGTGCATTGCATCAATTTGTTTGTAAGATCTGAAAGGAAATATTCATTTTACCAAGCTGTTAAAGACAGCAGAGTTTTCCCAATAGGAGAATGTACTACTGGACTGTCACATTTTGATTATGCCAATAAAAAAAAGCCTTTTCCCCCGTTCCTCCCCTACAGCAGCAGAACGTTAGGATACCCTCTTTTCTTCTATATACCTTTATTACTCACGAGGTGCTGTATTCAGAAAGAGCCTTATTCACGCAAGTACGTCCATCAGCCTGGGGGATGGAGTCCATAACTCACAACACACTTTGAATCTTTTAGAAATATAAATACAATTCCTTGTTGCTGTGAAATACTGATTTTTTTATTGTTAGAAGGAAGTAGTAGGACCTTGAAAAATGGATTGATAGTCTGATTTGGTTTTATATTTATAAAGCATGTATATATGTTTCTGTGCAATATAGATCATAGTAGAAAAACAATTTCCTTTTATTTACAAGGCAATTGAGATTGTCATTGTATTATACCTTTTGGTGCACAGAATGTTCATTTTCTTTCAAACGTTATTCATCAAAAGAGGATAATTATGGTGTATTTCATAGACTGCCAGAAGGAAAATGTATCTTTGAAAAGTTTCATTTCCCTTAAGTTGCTCATTTTCTATAGGAAGACAGAGCTATTAAGTAACATACCCATGACAAAGATTGATTAAAATGGCATAAAGGACTATCTTATCGCTAAGTACGGGGATTTACACGTATAACTCCTATGACTTTAAATGCAGTAGGTAAAATTAACTCTAGCTATTGTATAAAAAAAGCCCAAGTAAATTGGTTTGTACAGAGAACTAGGTGAAGGTGGGAGGAATAGCATGTTAAGTACCAACCAAAAAGTAGGAAATTACTCATTGTTTTAGGGTACACCGATAGCATAGCATGCAAACTATCAAGCCAAGCTCTGCATCAGCAGCATTCATGCAATATTCTGCTGGGACTCTCTTTGGCTGCTAAACAGTAAACACATCACCTTGCTGATGTGACTAAGCTTCTTAGGAAAGGTCTTCATCCAGCTAGTTGGAGCAGTTCAGGCTACAATGCATGCTGCAGCATCCGAAGTAAATTTAGGCTGTGTCTGCTCTACCAGGAACAAGGGATATGCTCTTATATACACCTTGTGCAGGGCCTATGGCTTACACAGGTGTCTGTGGAAGGCTAGTGTGACCTCTTCCACAATAGACCCTGTACTTAAATCTGCTTTGCTGGGAGCCCTTCATGATCTAGTACCTTATTCACCCAGGTAAATGAGTGCTTACCTCTATAGCAGCCAAATTATTAGTGAAGATGTGGTAAATGATAAGGGATGTGAATGGAATATCCAAAGATATGATACATATCATTTTCATTGTAGGAAAACTGATCGGCTTATGCGGGTTTTTTTCCACTCCATTTTTAGTACTGAAGGCTACAGGTGTGCTGGTATTTATCTATGTAAAGACTTGACTTTCACTTGAAAATACACCTTGCAGGATGTAAAGGTCTATAATAATTAGCTCTTGTATGCACAAATGGAGAAGCTCAACTTTGCCTTTCTTGAACTCTAGTGTTTCTTCCTTCTGGTCTTTTCTCTGACCATAGCTTTGCTACTGTGCTTTGCAGCTTGCCCAGCAGAGTGGCAATAGCATGGTGTGGTGAGTCTAGAACTCAGTTTGCTAACACAGAAGACAAGTAATTGTTATTTAAAATTCACTGTACTATCCTTAAAATGTGAGTATTTGTAGAAGAGCATTGGGATATAGCTCCTTTTGGGGATAATTCCACTGAAATTGTCAGATTTATATCAAGGAGCAATAACGTGCCATAGCTCATGGCAGCATTTCATATGTTCTACACCTCTGAATGTGTATGAGGAAAAAATAACAAGTTTCAGAGGAAAAAATATGTGTATATAAATATTTAAAAATGTATGTTTAATTGACATTTTAGGTTTTGTAATCACAAATATGTGCCTTCTCCTCTACTTCAGCCACAATTCCATAACAAACATATAAATAAAAAAAAAATTCTTTGTTGGATATATCTTCTACATTGTATATTGATTTATGTTCATAAACCTTTTTTTTTCAAAACAATAAATTCTCATATTTTTTTTTCTCATATAGCATGATTAACACTACTGCAGAAGTGTTAAACCTGTCTGAGAACAGAAACTAGCCCCCATCTTAGTTATAAAAAACTATCTTCTATTATGGTACTTTGATACAGAGTTTTTCTTTAATTAACAAAGTGAAAACATCTGTTACTGTCTCAACATAGTTTTTGAGTTTCATATCAGTTTTATAATTCACGTGTTTCTCTGCTTCTGAAGTTTTTCAGATATAAATTATTTGTAAATGTTACTGTTCTTCCGAAAGCTTACAAAAAGTCAGCAATTAACTAACTACAACAGGTGTTTCCTTTCATGGGGAAAGGAATGCATATGATTATTGTAATTTAGATTCCTGTGTGAGTTAAGAAATTGGTCTGTTATTAGAAAACATTGCAAGCACATGGAAAATTATAAAAATGAAGTGGAAAGGTTGGATAAACTTAAGACTGAGACAGTTTTAACCCTTCCAGGCTCTCTGAATGTCGTGAGTGAGTGCTATCTCCCCCAGCAATCCTAGATGTGACTAGATTTATGCATATATGGTTTAGATTTGCAGTAATATTTTCTGATGCCAAACATATGTTTTTGTATTTTGACCTTTGTGCAGAAAGCTGCAATAACCATTCTGTAATATTCAATTTGTTTAATGGCAGACAAGTATTCCCTAGGAATGTCTGATAGCATATTACTCAAATTGTTTGCTCATTTAACCCTGCCCCAGGTGCCTAAATCTTTAGATTAAAGATACAGAAATAAAAGTAGAATACCCTATCATTTTTGGCTGCTGTAACACATAATCATACCCTCTGATCCATTCTAGTTTTCTATTACTTGTTACTAGAAAATTTCAAGTTCCTTGAGTGTTCCTTGAGTCTGCTATATTTAAACAAACAAATAAAAAATTCTACATTTGTTCTGTGTTTTTTTTTCCACTCACTCTGCAAAGACTTATGTTAACCAAAGCATTCAAATATACTTGAACTAAAAATACATACTGGAATCATGCAAGTATTTTACTAGTGACGAATTACACTGCAAGGAGAGATTTTTTTTTTTCATGCTTGGTGTTATGATCAATTTAAAGATTCTTTTTTTTT
>VXAA01001523.1:968727-1025091 GCA_013399115.1 Anseranas semipalmata | reverse complement strand
CCCCCAAGTAATTAACCATTTAAATTAGTATGTTAGTAATTGAATTGAAATGCAGGCATCAGACCTGAATTCTCTTGTTTCACACATCACAAGAGCCATAGGCATCTGGCAAAGGATGCTGACAAACTGACCTTCTTGTGTTACTTCCTTATGCTTCCTCTGAGAATGCCACGTTCTTTTAATAGGTATTTCAATGCAATCATAGATCCTTTTTTTTTTTTTTCTTCTTGGAGATGAACCAGAGGCAGTTCCATTGCTAAATCAATTAGAAAGAAAACTACAGGTGCTCTTGTAATGCTGTTCACTGGAAGACAGATTTCCTGATAAATCAGTTCTTCTGACACACTGTTAATGAGAAATTAAGAACCGCATTGTAGTCTGGGCCTGGGCCTGACTGACTTAAATTTCTTTTCTTTCATCGTTGAGTGTACAATACATTGGAGGAGAGGAAAAAAAATAGTAACTTCTAGCAGAAAATGAGTGTAGATTTTTTTCTAATGTGTGCATTTACATATCAATCTGGACACAGATAGATTGTAAATATGCTGATAGGACTTTCCTTTGCCAACTTCAAGAATGCGCAAAAATATTTCCTCTAATTATTAGCAACTAAACCATCTTGTCAAAATATTGTGAAGTAAAGTTTTGAAGGGAGGTGACAGAAATAAACATGCAGCATCTTACCAACAAGTCGGGAGAAGACAGAAGAGCTGCAACATGGGGTCAACCCCTAGATATAGCATACCTATTTTAAACTGTTATCTTCTCCTATCTTAGGCTTTGACCATGTCTGTGAGTTGCTATGTCAATGAAGTTTTAGTCAGCTGTGTTGGGTGCCCTGATGTATGAGTGTGGAGGTTCTGATCCAGCAAAGTCCAAAATTACTTGTAAGAGCTGTGGAGTGTCTAGTGTCAGCTGTGATGGGAAGTGAAAATGTTCAAATGCTCTATCTCTCTGCTTGTGACTGTAGAATATATGACTAGGCATCAAAATGGATCTGTTGTGCAGTTATTGGATCACATCAAGTGGAAAGTAGTCTCAGCCTTCAAAACCAAAAGTCATGCTCTTGCCTTGCCTGTTTCACTGGGAAGTTACCCTTCACAGTCAGATTGGGAAAGGAGAAGCAGGATCCCTCAGCTGTCACAGTTCATGGTCACAGTGCAAACACACCTTCTCCAGCACTTAGACATGAAATGCCAGTGTGAAGTATAATAGCTGAGAAGTCAGCACCTGTTCCCTTTTGTTGTGCCTGGTGCAACCTTCATGTAGAAGGTGAGGTTTGCAGCTGAAGCTGATAAGGTATTCAACCACTGCAGCAGAAATTTCTAGTCTGTATGTCTGTCTAACAATGTCTCAGGGAATTTTGCTGTGACTCCCCTTCCCCCTGCCAAGGGCAGTGAGCAGGTTGTGCTGGCCCTAGCTAGCTAGAATCTCTCGCAGCAGAAGTTGGACTCTGCACTGGACTATCAGATGATACCTATTCGTCATAACTTTATGATAGCAGCTGTAATTGATTAGCTGTTCATTGGCAGCCTGGTCTCAGAAGATTATTTTTCTTTTACACATAATTACTTTTCCCCATGAAATTTCACAAAGGCAGTGCATATGCAAATATGTGCACACACATGCACTTATTCTATTTTTTAAAAAAATCTTTATTTGCTGTTTCATTAGGATATGGATAGATAATCTGCATGTCTCTAGTGATTCATTCTGGCTTTGTTTTCAAAGTCTGTTGATCTCATGTTTTACTAGATGGACTGCTTGCTGTCAGTCCTTCCTTTCCTTGCTACATCTCTTTGTCAAACACAAAGAATACCTTTTCACAAAGTGGAACTGGATTTTTTTTTCGGATACAGTAGGTATTCAAAGTCATGCTCCCTAACAGAGCAGAGTAGGTCAATAGCTAAAGGTCTTCGTGTTTTGCTAATGTAGACTAGAAGAGCACTGCTGAAGCCAGCAGAACTGAATTGGTTTGTATCAAATAAGGATGCACTTGATATGTTTGAGGATGCAGTGAACGCTTTTGAAATGTAAGCTAGTTGGACTTTTTTTTTCTGGTGACTATTTCACTCAGTCACACCTCATGTGCAGTTAATATTATGTTCATGATGGACTAAACCATACTCTGCTACCAATCAAATCTACATGGACCTGACTTTATGGGAATGGCAAGCTTATGAATATTAAACAGTCTTTTGTTTCTATTTCTGAGGTCAAAGGTAGGAGCTAAGTTGCTAGATCAATAGGCTAATCTTTAAATATGTGCCAAACTGTGGCCTGCCAGCACAAAGTAATTGACCAGTCAACACAAGCTGGACCCCACCAGAAATTGTGTGCTTTACCTCATGATTAATTTATGCAAGCTCAAGATAGTCTGTCTGACCTTTACTAATTAGTTATGAGGCAAAATCTCAGACAAGTGGGACTCTGCATCCAGACAAATTGCCGCAAGTCTCTGCTGCTCCTCTGTGGGGAGTGGTTTGTGCAGTGCTAATGGGGTTCTGGCTGCATCCTCAGTTGAACAAGTTCCTCTCTCCATAAAAATGTTGTGCAAATTAGAAAAAAGAAAATAAATAAGACATTCTAGGATGATATTTTAATCTGAGTAGAAGCACTAAAGAAAGCGTGGTGGAGGAGCCCTCATCACCCCTGATGTACGAGTGCCAAGCAAGACTGTCCTCTTTTGCTCCAACACCTGGGGTGGTGTCGTACGATTCGTGTCTACTTGATAATGCCCATTTTTCTCTGCCACTCCCTCTGAATATGTACAGTTTGCACTATTTAAAGGCCTGCCCATCACCTCGCTAAGTTCACTAATGAAATCTCTGCTAACGTCATCAGCATCAGGAAAATCCCCCCAGTAGTTCCATGTTGTACAATAAACCATCCAAGCCCCATTGCCAGGGGCTGCATTCCCTAGCAGCAAAGCAGCAAGGTCCTACCAGTCTTCACACCTCCAGCTAGAAGCCCTTTGGTTCTTGGCCCTTATAAACTGTCTGCTCACCACACTGACATGCACCCAATGATGGTGAACATCTAATGTTTCACAGGAAAACATACATCCTTTTCTGTCACGGGGAAGATTAGATGGTGATCTCTCATCTCTTTTCTCGTTTTAATCTCCTGGTGTACATCCTCCCTCACCAATGAGCAGCTTTGCATAATAGCAAGTCACTGCTTAAAATAAAATAATTTAGTTGCAAACCACCAATAATGTTGTATGGTGACAAAAAGCATGATGCCATACAAAGCAAAACACCCGAGGGGGGGGAGATCAAAGAAAAGGCAAAGCAAAGAAAATCATAATGTGTGTTAAAGACAAATCTTATGTCATGACCTTAAAAAACTCCAGCTGGGATTCTGCTATTCAGAATAGGCCTTGGAAATGATTTTCAAAGGTTAGCTGCATGTGAAAAAGGAACAAAACAAAGTTTGATCATCTAGGGATTTGCAAACATGTTCGTGGGAGCCACCAGAAGGCCCTGTACAAATGACCTGAAAGGAGGGAGAAATAGTTCAGCTTTCCAACCAAGCAAGCAGGAGTGAATGTTCTGTAAACTTTTGAATATCAAAGGAGGCCTTTTAAAATGAAGCCCTACTTCACAGGAAGCCAATTTAATGAACACACACCAGAGGAAAAAAAAAAAATTACAAGGCTGGAATACATTACTTAGTGAGATCACTCCATTTTGAGGCCTGCCATTTTCCAAAGACTTTTCTGTGTGGGTCAAGGAACAACTTCTGATCCAAACCCCACAGTACAATTAGTAAGATGAGAGAAAGAAGCTCAGGTTCAGAAAAGACCTGGATTAATGTGTAACATTTGAGAATGCACCTGGAGCCAGCTGCTGCTAGAAAAACAGTAGACACTTGGCATGCAATAATCCTTTCAGCAGGTTTAATGAAGCTTCGTCTCAGATGGTCCCTTCTGGCTTATAATTTCTTATTACTCTTCATCCTTGCTGATTTGCCTATTGCTGATGAAAAGCTACTACTACAGTTCATAAAAGCTGGGATGGAGTTCGGGCTTGTTTTCTGATGCATCTTTTCAGGTGGACAAAGATACAAAGAAGCCTTAGGAAGCAGTCTTAGAGATAGGCACCTTGAGTGCAATGGTTCCAGGTTGGTGAAGGGGAAATTACATTCCCATCGGTTCAGCACCACATGGTCCTAAGCGCCAGCAACTTCCATTTATGTCTAAGTTAAATGCAAAAGCAGGAGGAAAAATCAGGTACTATTAATTTCACTGTTTTTCATTTCCACATTCTGGAACTCCAGGTGGTAGGACTATTTATGTTCTCTTGGAGTTTCATTTTGTAAAAAGGAACCTCAGATACATCAATTTTTGAGCAGTGAAAGGCTGGTGCCCATGCCTGACCTGTGCAAGATTTCTGCACGTCTTACTGCCAGAGCATTTTGTTCAAGTCTGAAGTACAAATGGGTTCTCCGAAGGGTTAGACACATTCATGTCTCTTAATAGTAGCCTTGTCGTTACTTCCAAGTCCAGGTGTCTCTGCGCCACAAATTACAATAAATCAGGAAACTGTGCTGAGGAAAAAAAATCTCTCAATATGTCCTCATTATTATATTTCTCAATTAACTCTAGGCTGCTGCTGGAGTTGGGAGGCTGAACTAGTTGGACTCAGCTCCACCCCAGTTTGTTGCCTATGTCCACCATACATGTGAAACTTTTAGAGAAAATAATCTGGTTTTGATATAGAGAGCCTGACACAGGCAGGAACAATGTAACTAAGCAGGAAATATAGGGGCAGAATCACAAATATGATGGGAGATAAAGATGAAAAAGAGTTATGTCAGTATAGATCCACTGAAGGCAATGAAAACGTGCTGATTTACACCAACTATAGTCTTTACTAAGGTAACAGTATAAAAGTATCACTGGGAGTATAACAAATGTTTCTTTCTAGACACCATGGATTACAGCCAGCCATGGTTGTGAGTTGCATGTGCTTACACCAGGGCTTAATTTGGCACAATAGCTATAAACATGATATGGCTTAGCAAATGATTTATGTTGTCTTTGTAGGTAGCTGACAGCAGAGATCACAGAATCACAGAGTGGTTGAGGTTGGAGTGGTGAGGTACAAAAAGAGAACCGAGTGGAATCTCGGATGGTACGGCTATGCTAATCTGTACAACAATATTTGTGTTGTCTAACTCCACCAGTGTAAGCAAAGAACGCAGAGGAAATGCATGACCAGAGCCTTAAAGATCCCTGGATCAGGGATGGGCATGTTGTTTTGTCTTGTGATCAGCTGTTCCCCCATGAAGGGCATTGGAAAGGATACCTCTCCGGGCGCGATCAGATGAGATGTTCTCCCGGTACAGGCTACCAGACTTGGCAGATTTGTCAGTGTGTTTCCAGTCTGGCTCCTCTTCTCCTGCATCTATAGTGGGAGTGGGTTTGTCCTTTGGTTCACAGCTTGAGAAGAGAAGGTTGGGAAAATCCTCTGTTCTAAGAAAAACTGGTGCAAACTGGCATTGCTATGGTTTCCCTTGAGATGTTTGGATGGCCCCCTGTGTCCTGAAAATGAACCACCAGAGCTGAGCTTTTTGGTCATACCATCTACCCTGGTATCATGTAGGGGCGTAACAAGTTGGACAAATCCAAAGAAGCAGCTCTGGATCAGCAGGAAGCAGTGAAAATGGAGTGTGCCATAGATGCTGTGAAGGAGTGAACAACCAGTGCATATCTGAAAACTAGAAGCATGTAAAAAATAGCAGTAGTTCAGATCCATCACTTCCTAAACAAAGGGTGTGGTAAAGATGACCTGGTTGGCTGTTGAATATCTTGTGACCTCGTTCTTCTACACAGAATTGACTCAGTTTGCAAGCAACAACACTGACCTGGAAAACAAGCTGCTTTTCATGTTTTAAATTATCCAGCTATATCTATATCCAGAAAATATTTTGAAGAGAAAAATATCCAGAAAGAGTTCTATTTCAAAGTTATTAACTCTTTTAAATCATACAAACAAAAAAAACCAAAAACAACAACAAAAAAAATGCATCTGGCAGGTAGCCATGGACAGAGACAGGACTGTGGTCCTGATGAACTGTGTGTTCCCACATTAGTAACTCTCACTGTGTTGCTTTGCCTTGGAGAGTAACAACCAGGACAAGACTGATGGCTGAATTGGCCCTCAGAAGCACAGAGAAGACATAAATGGGATCTGAAGAACTCGAGTTGGAGTGTATGCTCTGCACACGGGGAAATGAAGGCAGCTTTCTTTGCAGACAAAGCAGATCTATAATTATAGATATATAGCTATTATTAATACAAGAAGGTGGAGGGAGAATATATGTGGAGAATATTTCCAGTCATTAAAGCATGTACTAGAATAGTTAGTAGTGCTGTGGTTGGCACACTGTGAACTTCCCATGTTTTATCTCTGAAATGATTTGAGATCACCCATCTGCTTCTGTTCTGCAAGCTGGCTGCTCCTTGTGAAAGAAATTGCTTTGTGTATCCCATCAGGACATAGCTTGAAATATTAGCTTGCACTGTTGGCTTTCTCCAATATGAGTAGGCACCACCAAAGGATTCACGCGTGGTCTAATGTGCTGTGGCATAGGAACCTGCCCAGAACAACCTTCCATGCTGTGAATATAAGGAAACATATTCAACAACAGAAGCTGGAGTTAGATTTTTTTTTTTCATTTTTGATTTTTCACTTTTTCTTGTTATAACTGGTATTTCCAGGCTGAGAGAACAAGGGAGTGAGAAGGGAAAATGGGCAGGGAAGGGGAGACGATGTTTAGCATGCACTCCTCACTTCTGACATCCTTGTCTCATTTGTGTCTCTCTTCTTTGTGTGGAGTCTGTCTAAATGTCTCTACAGTGACATTCGCTAAAGACTTTCTCATGTATGATTCTGTTCTCTCCTGTCTACGTTATTTGACCTGACATTTTCCGTGCCAAATGGCGTCTGCCTTAGGCTGAATTGTTAAAACTTTCAGGATGGATGAGGAGAGGAAGTACAACTGTTATTATATGTAAAGATAAAAAAAATGTGGTGTTTTTTTTTATTATTATTATTTTTTCCTAGTAATTAAAAATCAAAATTCTCCTTACCAAGTTGAGGAAGGTAGCAAGTCCAGCATATTCTGCATGATTTCAACCCTTTTAATTCTACAGGATGACAGCACCATGTCTTTCCAACTTCTCTGTTTTTAAGGAGAAAACTACTAAAACTAGCCAAAGTAACCTCAAAATCAATGTTCGGTTTTTTTTTTTTTTTTTTTTTTTTTTTAATTTGGTTACAAATCCTCAGAAAATTGCATCTGCAGGGTGCTCAGTGCTGATCAGGTCTGCAGATACTGAGCAGGACTTCTGTCATGTCATGATACTGCAGAGCTTGGCTCTTCTGGGTGTTCAAGATGATGCCAATTAGTACTAAAGCAACATGCCAAAAAGGGCAGAAAACATTTATAGGGCAGATCAGAGGTGTTAGGTCCCCAGGGTGGGTTCCTGTATCACATGGCAGGGCTGCGTGCACACCTGGTAAAGGAAGTGGCTGAAGCGACGAGCCCAGGGCTGTTTCTCCTAAGGTCTCTTGCTCTTCTGTTTGCACAGAGGTGGGTCAAAACCAAAATACAAATGGGAAGTCACAAATTCGAGGGCAGTTTCAAAGCATCTAAGGAATTAGCAGGCTAAACGTGTTTTGGTGGCTGTAGTTTTTAATCACTGTTTTCTCTTTCTAAAGACTCTTTTATGGTCTCGGAAAAGACTATAAAAATGATTCATCAAAAGAAACCCAACCGGCCCACAACATATATGCTAGCAAGCAAACAGCATTAGGTAGGAATAAAGACAATAAATGTATATCCTAACTCTTGTTTTTATGTGTTTGTAATTTTGTGCAAGACAAACTGCTGAGTCCCCCCCACCACCACCACCAATCTTTAACTTGCTTCTTGATTTTAAGAAAAAGGTTAAGAAAAGCTCCTTCTAATTCCTCGCTCTGAGTGCTCCGCATTCAATTAAATATGCATCAGGTCAGTTTTTTTCCACTGTGAGGCACAGGAGAACATGTTAAAGGATTATTTTGTCATTGTGGGTGTGAGATAAATTGTGAATAAAAATGAGGTGTGTGTGTGAGGGGGAAGAATCATGCAGTAAGAGGAGTAAGGAATTACTCCCTCAAAAGAAGCTTCCAAATCTCTCTCTAATCTTAGCCTCTCCACTGTGTCCCCTGCTACTGCAACACCTCCCCTCCTCTGCCCCCTTTCCTTCTCATTGACCTCCTATGCTGGGAAGATGAACAACATCAGAAGATAAACCAGGACTCTACAGTCCAAGCTGAACACTTTGACAGTACTCAAATTATTTGCCTTAATGATCGTGGTGTCCCCACAGCAGAAGTTCCTGTTACATAGTGAAGAGGCCGGTAGCCATGGTCATGCTTCCACTTTTCTGATTAAAAATTGGAAGTGAAGCAAGGTCTGCCTGGTCTGAGCAGTCTCTCCAGGATTGAGTGGCTATTGACCAAGGGTCAGTGGCTTTGAACAAGGACCTCAGGGTGTTTTTAGGGTTCAGTTCAAATGTTATTTTGTGGATGGGCATCTGCCCAGTAGTCTATGTCTAATGCAAGTCAAAAACTAGGAAATGTATTAGAGGTTGAGACTGAAGGTGTGGGCATTTTACTGTGGGCAGGTGTGTGTCTCCTATGGGTGTGGAAAGAGGGTATGTTTGTCCGTATGAAGTTTTCAGTTGGTGTTGATGGTCTTGTATTCAGTATCTAAACAGTTTCACTGAACATAAGTAAGACCAATGGCCTTGCCACAGGACTAACCCTCCCAGGTCCCTTGGGATCCTGGTGTGGGGTTCCCTGCATGCTACTGTAGTGCAGCTGTTGAAGCAAATGTGAACGTAAGCAAAATGAGGAAGTCCATCTAAAGCACAGGTGATCAGGAGCAAGCAAAAAGCTTGAAAAAACGTATGTAATCTTGAGTTCTTGTTTTCTTTTAAAGAATAGTGGCAATTTTTTTTTTGTTATTATTTTTATTTTTTTAACACAAGCAAAATGCCTAAGGTTGATTTTGTGCTTGCACTGGCTTATTCTGACTTGGTTGTTGTTCCATCTTTTTGCTTCAGCAACTTTAATTTCATTTTATTTTTTTCTGAGTTTCAAGTCAATATGAAATCAATGATATTTGGAAATTTGAGGTATCATTGAAAATCTCAGCCCAATTAATTTTTTCAGAGCAAGAGGAGGGGCTTGGGTTACACCAGATAGTTGAATGCAGGTCTTCCCTGTCTTAAAAAATATATGCTAATGTCTCCATCCCACAAACAAACTAATATAGCAACCAGGTTAGACAGACAGACTCTCTCCATAACGCTTGGTCCAATTTTTTGGCTTTTCTTCTCTTACCTTGTCTTCTAGTACTAGCAAGAACTCTATTCTTCTTACCTCAGTGATGTTCTACAGATATCTTTCCACCTAAGGTCATCACTGGTCTTATTAGAACAGAGGTTTCAATTTCTGTTTGCTAGTACCGATAGGCATTTCCTGATGCTTGCTTTTCACTTGTATTTTTCATCTTTCAACCTCTATATTCATTCTCTTTCTCACTTAATCAAATTAATGCCCTCCTCTGCTAATGCTGTGTCCATTATTTGTAAAGAATTTTTAAAAATAAAATACTAGGGAGAATGAGAAAGAGGCACAGGGTAGATAATGTTCCTCAGTTATCTCAGACTCAATTTCACCACCAAATGTAATGCAGAGTGCAAATACCCTTCACTTTGATTTGTGATATGGCAGCTCTTGGAAGGGTCTGGAGGGAGAGGTGCTGTGTATACGTTTAATTAGGGCCCTAAATTGCAAACACTCTCCACAAACAAGGCAGAGGCAGGAGGCAAATGAAGGTCTAAAGATGTGAATAAAACTAGATGGTACCATGCACTAGGTCAGTAGTCAAGAAAAACTAAAATGAAGCTTGCTGACTACCAAACCAGACTTTGGTCCTGTCTTGCCCAAGCTGCACAACAGTGGTCATCCTCAGCTTCATTTGGAAAACCCATTGTGGAACAAGCTGGAATTAAATAAGTACCACAGCTCGCATCCCATATCTCCTGCATTTGGAGAGAAAAGTATGCTTATACAAGAGCACAGTTTTTACTGTTCTTACACTTCCCCGCTCTCAGCTAAAGATATTACTGTTATTCTCACAGTATTTATTTATAAAGAAAATTTATTCTGGTTGGGGGGGGTGACATTTATGCTGATTTTACCACAGCCTTTTCACTGCCTGTGTCTTTTATTATAGCTGTATTTCTTTCATTGCCTGCTGTTCATCCCCTCTTAGAAGTAAAATATTTTAGCAAGCTGACCATCTGATGAAACATTTTTTCTGCTAGGTTCAGAATATATTTATGAAGTAGCATTGGAGGAGTGAAGGCATATAACATTTTCAGACAGTGTGTCACAGTATAAGGGTGATGTAGGTTTATGGGAGATATAAGAGAAAGGAGGGAATCACTTCCTTAGGGTGATTAAGCAGATTTTATTTATAGCACAAACTGGACACATGCAAATTGAGTATCCATTAAACACAGCATTGCTTTAGATTTCAGGCAGCTGGAGATGAATGCTTTGGTATTAATTTTCACCTAACATAGAAATGTTAGATCAAGTTAAGGTTTAGTATGTATCAAGTGTTCTTAAGTTAAAAAAAAAAAAAAAGCAAGAAAAACAGAGAAGCTGCAATTATTCTTAGAGAAACTACTGCAAGTACAATAAAATGAAAATGCAAAGTCAAATTTCAAGAAAAGTAAACCATCTAAGGGAAGGAAGTGCAAAGCAGGACCAAGCAATTTAAGCTCTGCCCTCTAGTTTTTCTCATTGTTTTTTTTTTTTTTTTCCCCACACCATTAGGGTAACTGGTGAGAAATGGGAGAAGGCAGGTCTTTGCCTTCATCTTGCCTCTCCCTTCATCCTCAGGCTCATTTCCCAGCAAAGTCATCTGTGCTCCCCACTGATGCCACTGTGCAGGGAAAGGGGAGCAGCTGGGGCTCACCCTTCCTGTGCAGGAGGCATCAGGTGAAGTGCACAGCCCAGGAAAGAGGCATGTTCACCCAAGGATCTGACCTGAGGTCCCAGGAGAGACAAAGTGGATGAGACCTCTCCTGGGTCTGGCACAGAAGCTGCTAAATAGAGTGAGTGGGAGAAATGAATAAAAGTGAAGGAATGAATAAAAGGCAGCCTGGACCAGACCTAGTGATGAGTGCGCAGTCACGGTGCCCACTGCTCTTCCATGCATATTGTGAAACTGCTTTTTGCCCACATCAAACCAAATACAGAAAACCCAGCATGGGACTGTGGCTTAGAGTGAATTTACTTGTCTGATGGCAGAACAGGGACTTAAAAAACGTCTTCTCTGGTGGGCCTCAGGGCTGCCCCCAGCTCATGGCTTTTCCTATGCTAAATCCCATTGTCATCACCCTGAGCTGCTGCTTTCTGTAAGGGAACAGATTCTGGGAGCAAGGGCAACAGGATCCTTCCCTCACTTGCATATGCACAGATTAGGTGCATTTCTTGAGAGTTAGACCCATGTTTCTGAGGGAGCAAATAGGTAAGCATGAAGCAGGCTGGCATTTACGTCTTTTATTCAGCACCAAGTGCTTTGCACATATTCCACTTCACCATCTTCCCAGTCTTTTTTGCAAGAACAAAGTATGCTGAAGTGTAGGAGATAAAAATCTCACTGGCTTTACAGGTTTCAATTAAATATATCTATTAATGTTATCCTCATGTGCTTATTTATAAAACAGAATTTATTCTTTTCTGCAAGTCATTCACACAGCTGCTGCTACTGCTATGAAATGCTTTCCTTGACTGCATATTTTAGTATCAGCATATTTCTTTAGCTACTTTCCATTCGTCCCACCTTAGAAATAAAATATTTCATTGAAATGTCCATCTGATAAAATATTCCCCCTTAGACATATATTTACTCAAAAAGTATTTGAAAAGTAAATTTGTATAATATTTAAGGCAGAAGGTGGTGCCAACAGCAGTAAATTAGTGGCAGGCTAACCTGCAGGTTTGTAGGCATTCTCTCCCTGCAATAATATACAGTATGTCGTTGTTAGTAGCGATATACGTACTCCTATAGATCCCAATTCCAGCAAGACTTATGCGCATGATTTGAATGGAGTCAAGTGCTCTAGTTATCCAAACTGGAATAGGTTTTAAGTACATACTTGCAGGCTGAAGCTTCCTTGGGCCACTTGGAGTCTCACAAAACCGCATCCTTTATGAGTTCCCAAACTGCGTGAAGAGCAGAAAAGCTTCAGTTAAATACAGAAGAGACTATTTATTACATATTAAGTTGGGGTTCATTGCAAACTTATGGCTTTTAATTTAAAACACACTGCATTTTGGATTCAGAGTTCAACTGCATCCTGAGCCCCTTAGCAGAAGTTCCCATCGACCCACAGGACTTTCACCGGGTGCCCAAGGCAATCAGCTGCCAGTGCCTGCATCTCAGTGCTGCAGGCGAGTTATCCTCCCCTTTGGCTGCATTACAAAGTCTGAAGTCTGGATTGTTTCTTGCTCATTACTCAAGGGAGAAAGAACCAAGGCATGCCTGTAGCTGAGGCTGGAGGAGTGGCTAGCAGTTCACTGTGCACAGCTCTGTGGTGCACAGATCCCTGCTCTAATTCATTCACCGGCTCTAAAGCTTCTTTCTATAGTCTCAGCTGCATGTCCACTTGGTCCAAATTGGTATAGCCACGTGGCTTGAGTGGTGCAAGATCTGCTCCCCGATGTGCTGTAATGAGACTTCAGCGTGACTGAACAAGAAGTTCATGAACACTTGAATATTGTGAATGTGACACACGTTATGAATTATATGGGCCAGAATAAAATGCAAGGATTTACCTCACTGTACAGGAGCCCATTTCCACAATCTCCTGCTTAATGTATTACATGTGCTGACCAAGGAAGCCTGAAAACACAAGGGGATTGAGTGCAGCGAAAAGCTGCCATAGCTGTACTGCTGGCTCTCAGGGTTGCTTTTGTGGGCATTTTGGCATCTGGGGACTGTTTGTGTATTACAGCAAACAAGGGACTCATTTATGTCTGACCAGCATTTGTGGAAGGCTTTGCAAAAGGCATAAGCTGTGTGTGTTATTTTAGCCCCTAAGTTGGCTCATTACATGGTAAATAAAAGCTCTAGGAACTGGACAAGAAAAATACAAATGGATTCAAAGGTAAATATCTCACATCCACTGCTCTTTGCTAAAATCCTTGTTACAGTGGCAGAGCATGGAAAGAGGCTTTTCTCTTTATACACAAATCCTTTTGCTGCTGTGATTTTTTTTCCTGATGTGACCTGAATTAGGCTTTACCTAAGAAGGAGCAAAGAGATTTTGCCTCTCAAAGTAGCGAAGTGCCATGTGTTCTCTCTCTAGCGCTGTCTTGGCCTTCCCAGAGGCAGCAGCTGCTGGTGCCCCTCCATTTGGCAACTGCTGCCTTTCACGGCATTTCATTTGGGGTCCTGTGGATCTCACATCCCAGGCCTTGTCCTTACAAGTATGAAAATATGACCAGTGCAGGAATAACGTGGTTTATTCCTAAAGCCCAAAGTGCTTTGCAGGTTACCTGGAGTCATTTGCAAAGCAGAATGTAAAACTGGGGTGAAGACCTAGAGCATTTTTTCACTCTTCTTAACTGTTTGTGCTGGTAGGAGACAGCCCATGTCCTGCAAATACCATGAACCTTATTGTATATTACTTTAATTATGACAACACTTGGGTGCAAGACTCTTCTTACTGCTCCAGCTCTTCAATTTTCCATGGACTCTTTCCTCAGAAGGCTAAATCTGCAGCAGGGTATGCTAATATTTCAGGCTGACAACACTTGGTATAGAAGGCAGCCTCCTGTTGCTGAAGGTACCAACTGGAGCACCCTGGCCCAGGACTTGGGGCTTTCTCCTTCCCCGGGTCATGGGTGACAGCAGCAGTCAGCACAGCCCTCCCTCATGTCCTACTCTCTCTGCCTCTGGTGTTGGGTAGAGCAGAATCAGTGCTCAGTGTCCCCAGGCATGCTGCTGTCACTTCTGCCTTCCTGCCTCCCTTGTTGTGGCTGACCAGTGGGATTTGTCTTGCTCTATAACTAAAGAACGGTGCAATGTCACCCTTTAGTGATAGTTTTTGCTGGAGTTAATGGGCTGAGCAACAGGGAAGTTAAATATCATCTTGTGTGGTACTTCTGAGCATGGTCTTGGTAGCTCAAGTCTGCATTAACTCAGAGCTCCTGCTTTCCTAGATTGCTTCTCTTTTCTCTGTTGTAACCTCAGTGTATCTTTTTAAAGCTCAATGATACTGGAATGCTTAATGTTCTCTCTCCTTTTCTCTTTATACTGGTTATCCCAACCCTTCTCGCTCTCAGTGAGTGAGGAGCCAGCAGATTAGATCTGTGTAGCAGCAGAGCTCCCTTCCCAGGGGTACGCTGCATTCACCTGTCCACGCCCCTGTTTAACGTGTAATCCTCTGTTTCTGACAAATTAATCTTCTCTGTGCGCAAGCACCAACTGTGACATTACAAGCAGAGGATTACGCTTGCAGGCAGGGAAGAGGTAGCAGAGGAACGTGCAGTTTAAACATCCCTTGAAATTCCTGTTTCTCATGTATCTTAGTAACAAAGAATTATAGAAGGATGAAAAATGAGAATTTCTAAGATTAATGTAAGATAGCACTTACCAAGTGCTGTTTGACAGCCTCTGTAAAGTTTTGTTGTTGCCATGCAAAGCCACCAAGTAAGTGAATATTGCTTCTTTGAAAACCTAGTTGGGAACATCTCTTTGAAACAGTTTTGGGGCTTTGAAGGAAGTTTTAAATAAAAAGCACATTTTGATGCTAGAATGAGAAAATGGATATAATTTTTTTTTCTTCAGTGCTTGTTTTCATGTGGTCAACCAGAGTGACCCAGACATCTTGCCTGCTGGCAGTGTGCCTGCCTCCAGCGTGGGTCACTGTCACTGGGCTCAGGTGTCATAAAACCTGATGTGGATGGGGACATCGGCCAGATTCAGAGCACTTCCTTACATTTGTACTGCCTTTCCTTGCCTTTACTGCCTCCCAATCATGCCTGTCAACACACTTCTAGCATTAAATTCAGTTCAGCCATGGGTCCCTGGGGGGTTAAGGCCATGGTTTGTGGCACAGGTATAGGTGAGAACCTCAGATGTCCACTCTAGTTTGCTCTGTCAAAGGGAGCTAAGGCATGCTTCTGGCTACTCTCTGCTTCTCCCCTCCCCTGGGCTTTTTGAACAGAAGGGGATTAACAGGATTTGCTGCAAGGTGCCTGCTGCCTCTGTTACAATTTCTGTAGTTCTCATTAATGTCATGAAAGCCCTTTTTTGCCTTGCAGCCACTGACAGCAGTTCATTGAGGGTGGAAGCAAGAGTCTCCTGAAGTGAAACTTAGTGTCTTAGAAGTTTTATAGAATTGGAGTGTTCTGGTCACAAATATCTTTAGCTGTGTCCTTGATGTGTATTAGTGCAATACTTATGCACTCAACATCATGGTACCCAGAGTAATGCTCCACTGTAATGTGGATCAGCATGACACAGGTATTACTGATAGAATCAGAATATCCTGAGTTGGAAGGGACCAATAAGGATCATTGAGTCCAACTCCTGGCTGAACACAGGATGACCCCAAAATAAAACTATATGTCTGAGAGCATTGTCCAAACACTTCTTGAACTCCAGCAGGCTTGCTGCTGTGACCACTTCCCTGGGCAGCCTGTTCCAGTGCCCAACCACCCTCTCGGTGAAGAACCTTTTCCTAACATCCAACCTGACCCTCCCCTGTCCCAGCTCCATGCCATTCCCTCATGCCCTGTCACTGGTCACCAGAGAGCAGAGATCAGCGCCTGCCCCCCGCTCCCCTCGTGAGGAAGCTGCAGGCCGCCATGAGGCCTCCCCTCAGCCTCCTCTGCTCTGGGCTGAACAAACGAAGTGACTTCAGTCATTCCTCATACGTCTTCCCCTGTAGACCCTTCACCATCTTCATAGCCTTCCTTTGGACGCTCTCTAATAGCTTTATATCTTTCTTATATTTTGGTGCCCCAAACTGCACACAGTACTTGAGGTGAGGCCACAGCATGCTTGAGATAATATCTCATCTTCGGCCTTTTGCTTCTAGCTCTCCTGTTAAAGCCCAACTGAATTATCCTAGACTGAAATAATCACTGGCTTAGTATCTATCCAATAATTTATATGAGGGAGAAAGGGTGATTTTACTCCATTTTGTAGTACAATACCCATATCTTATTGGTCCCCTATTCCCATGCCAATCAGTTTGTGTCTTTTCAGTGGCAGGATGTGAAAGAAAGACTAAATATTGAATAGGCATAGGCAGCATCTAATTGATAAAAATATTTGTCCTTGGATACAGCTGGACACACTGGAGGGTAAGGTTGGGGATACTCAAACAGAGGGAGAGTATTCCTGATGCTGATCGCAACTAAGGAGAACACCATCCAGAGTCTATAATGATTGAAATAGGCAGCAAGTATAGTGCAAAACCAATTCTAGTTCAACTGTCTGTTTGTACTCTTAACTATCTGGAACATCTATTATTTGGGATGACATTTTTAATTTCACCATTGGTATATTTCTGCAAAACTCTGGAAAAATTCCTTGTACTATATTTTAAGATGCATTTTAATTAATAACTGCTTTTGAAATGAAACCCTTTGTCTTCAAGCAGGAGGAGAGAAAAAGAAAAGCCATAGATCGTAAATATTTTTTAAAATGCTGCGATGCATTAATATATTCAGTTTTTTCTTAATAAAGATTTTGATTATTAAAAATACAAATTGTCTGATTAATTATAAATTATAATTTGATTTATAAGATGGTGTTACATATTAAATAATGCCAGATGGTGCCATGAGGGCATTAGCTCCCTGTAATAGATTCTGGATGACAAGGGAATTAAAAGAGGACAGAGGCTGGGAACCAAATTAAACAAGCAATGAAAACTCTGCCAGAATAAAAACCATTCCCAAAGCATTTTCCTTTCTCTCTTTTTAAAAGTTAAACATTTTTTTAAAATCTAATTTTTGTTATGATTTCAGCCTTTATGATTACAGCAGAATTCCAAATACAACATGGATTAAATTTTCAATAACTTCACATGCCTTATAAGCTTCCTGCAATATGTTTACATTTTTTTACTAAAGAACCAAAAGCTATTGTTGATCCATACCAACATTTAAAACACACTTCTTTTGCTGAATGTTAGATCAGCCAGGTTTGTTACTCGTACTACTCCTAGCTAGGAAAGTTCCCTTTCCCTACCTTAGCACTAGTGGCAGAGGTACATCATTACCATAATGTACAGTTTCTCTTTCTATGCAGAATTAAATGAATTAACTGGCTTTACTTATAGACATGCTTATGTATAAACATAAATTATAGACGGAGTGGTCTAATACTACTAAAGTGAATGGAAAAACTTCCTCTCCTAAATGTGTGAGAGGGAAAAAAAAGAATAGATTATGTAAATACATAGACTGAAATTCCAGTGATATAGACATATTTTAGCACTGAAGGGAGGGCATTAGTACTTTCAGTGTTGACTTTTAATAGAAGTTGTCTGTGTTAAACTCATGTGAGGAAGGGAATTCTGCTTCTGCACTGACATGAATACCTCTTCTCCTGGCCCTCAGTTCTGATTTCATGTTGGTTCAGTGTATTTAAATATCTGCCATCTCCTATGCTTTCCTTTGCCATGGTTATTTCCACCATATCTTCCATCTTGAAGGAATATTCTAGAGGCAACTAAAATATGCATCTTTTAATTGCATGCTTTATTTTGAGGGGTATTCATTAAGAGGTTTGTTCGTTAAGAGAACTTGTTTGTTCTTTGCCCAGTGAACTATTGCCATTATGTTAGCACTGCATATTGACGTAGTAATATCCTCCAGAGCATCCTACAGGTTGCTGCCCCACCAAGGATATTTTGATACTTCTCATTTTCAAAATTTCTAGTTTTAAGTTTGGTGTCCTTATTTGATGTCATTGGCTGAACGTCTACAGAAACTTTCCTTTTCCATCTTGCTGGAATTTCCATGGATTCTGCTGTACCAGAAATGCAGAGAGGGGTGTATGAGAGACTGACAGTTTTGTAAAATAATTCTTGTTAAAATGTGCAATAAGCATCTGAGGAGCCTGAGGATGTCTTTAGGCTTATGTGGTGCTTTTACCCTGCTGGGCAGCTGAACTTAGAAAGTTACACACTTAGAAAGTGTGTCTTTCCCCTGGGGACTGTGCTTCCTTCTATTTGTGTTTTTTTTTCTGTTGTTGTTTGTTTGTTTATTTGGTTGGGTTTTTTTGTTTTGTTTTGTTTTGTTGTTGTTGTTTTGTTTTGATTAAGAGAACAGTGAAATAGTTGGCTATCTTTCTTGAACTCAGCCTCATGTATTTTATATTGAAATATCTGATTCAAGAGCATCAGTTTCTTTTTTCTTGTGTTCTTGATGTTCTTGTTTTGATATATGATCTTTCTATTGAACAATGACTGATGACTTCTGGTTCTGCCTAATATGCAATGTTTATAAATGAATCAGAAAAGCAGCGTTGCACATATTTGCATGAGAAGATAATGTAATGAAGTTGAACCAATTTTATCTCTGAAATTCCCTGTTTAAAGTGCACTGGTCTTCAGTGTAAGATGATGTAAAACATGCTGAGCCTGGATATTTTTTTAAGCTTGGATTTTCCACTGTAGGTAATTCCAATATTTCCAAATTTCTTTTGGTACTGAGTACCAAAAGTTATTGTAACACAAAAGGTATGAAGAATGGGAGGATTTTTCTTTTTCTTTTTCTTTTTTTTTTCCCTCTTCCTGGTAAGGTTAAAACTTTTTGTTTGTTTGTTTTATATTATGATATAGTTTTAGTATAATAAACAGTTCAGTCACTGAATTTCAGTCACTAAAAAAAATCTAATAATTCTGGTACAAACATGGAAAAAAATGATAAATTTCAATATTCCAAAAGTATAGATGAAAATCTCTCTCTCTTTTTTTTTTTTTTTTCATTCCTTTTTAAGAAGTGTGTGCTTGCAAGTTCTTAAGTAGTAATTTTCATTTAGTCTCCAGATGGCATAGGACTTAAACATTTCTGCTCAGGCTCTCTATACCAAAGGCAGTAGCATGATCTCTTCAACTTTACGCCATACAGTTTTTAACAACTTTTATTTATTTATTATATTTATATACATTATTTATATATATATATTTCTATATATTTATTATAGTTTTACAAATGACTTCTCTCTGATACTGTTAAGCTTCAGGTAAAGAAAAATAATTTAATCTTTGCCACACTTGGAGGGTGTTTCCTGAAAATGCCCAGCCTCAAATTATGATCTTGTCTGAAGAGAATCTCACAAGATCTACTTGATCTAGTCTAGAGACACAAGTTGCTTTTAGGAAACCTCTGCTTTGCCTCAGCAGCGTGCATGTGTACATACTTGCATATATGTTTTCATACATACAACTCAAGTAATTAGTACTTAAAACCAGTCCTCTCACAAAACAAACAAACAAACAAAAATATCACCTTTATTTCAGCAGCAAAGAATGATGGTAAGTGTCTGTCACACAATAAGTTTTAACCTAGAGTTTCCTTCCATCTTGGAACTTCATCTCTGTGATTTCTTCAGGAGCTGCTCTTTTTCCTCCTGCCTCCAATTTCATTAGGTGTAGGGTCTCTGTGTCTTATTTTCAAATACCTATATACTTAAAGGGCTCTGAGTCAGCTAAGAAAAGGAATAAGAGCAGGCAAACATAACAACATTGTGACCCATCATTTGACATTCTGATCCTGGCCTGTATTACCAAACAAATGCTCCCATGCTAGTGAAGCTGGACTGCTTGAGACAGCTGCAGTGCAGTTCAAAGGGACTGGAGTCTTTGATTTGCTTCCTTCTGTGTACATGGTTCATCTGTGGAGAAGAGGCACCCCATGTATTAGAGGCAAGCATAGGTCAGCAAGATAAAATGGACTGGAAGGGAACTCTGCCTGGTATATTGCCTGAGCATTTCCAGTTGCTCTCCTAAGGCTATTGCAGTGGTAAGGGGTGAGAAGGGGGAAATAAAAAGGATAGGAAGTATTGCAAGGATTCAGTATAAAAGGAGACTGAAAACATTGGAGAAGTGAAGTTGAAAGGAAAAATTGAGAAAGGATGACAGATATCTGAAGAAAGGTTGCCCAGTTGCTCCTGTTTCCATTTTCTTGTATTATATAATCAAGCTATAATTAAGCTCTCCAGAAGCATATTAAAACTGACTAAAGGAAATGCGTGTCTTCTGTTTTCTTTTATTACATTAAGTATGGCATAACGAACTTATGGAATGCCATCCTGAAGGGAGGTAGGGAGGAAGGGAGGCTTTTATCTCAATCATGTGGACCAGTTTTATTGTGGACATGTCTCTCTTAAAATGATCACATCTTTAGTTTTCAGGAGTAATCTTTTAGTCAGCTCAGGTTAGGAAAAATGTTTTGTTTACTCCACAGAGGTACCTTTTACAGACATATCTATGAACTACTCAAGTGTAGCTACCAGATGAGGAAGACTATTGATCCCATTTACAGCTGCTATTCATATATCACAAGTAAAGTCCACAAGGATTTCTCCCTTTCCACCATAATTAGTTTCAAGATCTCTTCCTGAAAATGTTCTCTAGGAGAAGACAATTGTTAAAATTGTCTCTAATTTCCTCTACCAAAGGAAAAAAAAAAAAAGGAGGAAAAAAAAAAAAAAAAAAAAAACTGTGGAAATTTAAGTTCCATCTTTTTAAATTTAACTTCCCATATTTAGAATAAATTAATTGTAAGTTAAGATATAAAATATTTGAACTGAAAATAGCCCAGTATTGTTATTCTTACTCTGGTATTTTTTGTTCATGAGTATTTTTGATACTATCAGTCTTCAGATGTATAAAAATGTTTCAAATTGCCAGTTTTGCCAGTTCTTTAAACAACATGAAAATCTATTAGTGTCTGCTTCCAAAGGCATGCACGTAAACTGCAAGCTATGAAGAAGTTGGGAAAATAGAGAAATTACTCCCAAGTAAAGTTTAATTGTATGTTTTTTCCCTTCGTGTTTATCAGCTGTAGAGGGGAAACATCTCTGAATAGTTTTGCTCAGGTATGTAACTCTGTTGAGAGAATTGTTCTTACACAAAGATTGATCTAGACTGGGGCTTTAAAAACAGAAATTTGACAAAACATGAAAGATTGTTGAACTAAACGTGCAATTAATTTAACTTGTATTTCTAACACACACAATACCAGCCATAATTTTTTAACCTCCCCTGCTTTCCCTCTCTATTCATTGCACATTTAAATTCATTATGGAAAAAAAAATTAGGAAAAAAATCCCTGATAGTTATTTTTATGATCAAACACCTTTTCCAATTAGTCTTGGCACCTCACTATAATCACGATGAATGTTATTAATTCAGCAGTCTACATCCTATTAAGGGTTTCATCACAGTAGTGTGTTCAGGAACTTAATGGCTTTTGCATATTAATGCCGTAGCCAGTGGTCCATTACTGCTGCATACTATCATGTGTTTGCACTCATACATGTACATACAAACATAAAAATATGATTGCATACAAATCCTGATCAGATGAATGCAAGGCTATGAAACGGTATTTTGAATGTAAGCAATCATTTTAAGTAAATTTATTATACGTTGGAAGTGTTCTTCTCATAACAAAAGATACAGTGCCATGAGAAATCAGTAGGATATCAGGGCAACAAAGAAAAAGAAACCAGGAGTGGTAGTTGCTAGGCGTGGTGCTCAGGCATTGAGGATCTATAAGCTTATGGTAAATGCACACCTTAGGTATATAACTGTGAGGGTATTTTAAATAAGAGTGATTAAAAACAGGGAGATGAGCAGTCAGTCCATTGATTATGATTTAAATTGTCCCACTAATAACCACCAATATTTAATGTCTATATCTTAGCTTAAATTATCTCTATTTCTTCTTCCATGCTATCTTGCTTTTTTTTTTTTTTTTTAATTTAGTCAAACTTTCTTCTGTCTTTGGATTTTAAATATCTGGAGTATCTCCTGCAAACTGCTTCACAACCTCTATTCTACTAAAGCTCTTGAACATTCCTGGCAGTTTGGCAATCCTCAAGAGCACTGCCTTTTGTATGTCTTTCTAAGGATTCAGCAACACACACCAAAAAAGAACACAAACCAGTATGTCCTGATAATGTTACTGCTGCAAGTCTTGAGCAGGCTTTGACTTGGAGTGAACAGTCCTTGCACTTCAAACCTGAGCTCTTTCCCTGTCTTCCAAAAGGAGCATTATGCAAGATCTATTTAGATATTATGCCCTCATCAGAAAGCACATTTAGAGCTGAGCAATGAAATAGTCCTTGTATCACTAATTAAAATTCAGTGGTGAGGTTGTTTAATTACTCCCTCCACTGAAAATTCTTACTTTACTTTTCACATTTATTCTGGTAATAACGTGTTGAAGAGCTCATCAGGCTCTGAAGGAAGGCAACAATTTTTCTCATGTACATAATCATTAAACTGACAAATAGGCACAGCACTATACAGTTATCAATATTAGCACCACAGCCCCATCACTATTAAAACTCTTTGCAGCAGGGGATTAAAGTGCATAATGGGGGAAAAAATGGTGGGAAGCAACTAAGTTTGAGATCCTTCCCTCCTAGCAGCCACCTCAAATCAATTCATACTGAACACTCCTCCTTCCTCTACAAAAGCAAGATAAATAAGTGCATTTGACTCTGGAAAAAAAAAAAAAAAAAAAGCCTTATTTGCTTTTTCTTTGTGGTTTAGGCTAAAATGATTTCCTTTCTTTTTCCTCCATTTTTTTTCATTCATGATCTTAAGACTTCAAAACCGATAGATGAATCTGTCTGCCTGCTGTGGACTGCTTTGAAATTCAGTCACCGGCTCTCACTTCCAGTGAAATAAGTGGTGTGGAGGGGAGAATTCCCAAATTACCTTGTTGAATCTTGACTTGGGTGAAATAACTGGTTCACAGCTGCCCAGGCGTCTTCTCTGACTTCAGAGAATCAGAGTGCACAGGAGAGACCACCCAATTTCACAAGAATAGGCTTGCCATCCGCAGACTGCCTCTGTGATCTGTATAAATAGGCCCTTCTCATCAGGTGAAGTTTTCAGGAGTGTCTAGTTTTGCTATACCAGGGAGAGGCAGAACAGCAGCAAATGGAAATAAAAAAAAATACCTGCAGCTGCGTTCATCATTGCAGTAAGGGTTATAGGGTTATAAGTGTAGCAGAAGTTGAGGAGGGGGGTTCATAAGTGCTCTGGAAGGGTGAGATGGTGGCTGAGAATGGGATCTTCAGTGCCCTGTGAATGCAATGTCTCACGGCAGGTCTAGGGAGCAGGGGTAGGATAATGTGCATTTTGAAAGCCCAGCTTGGTAGTTCTGAAGCAAACGAGAGGCAGTCAATGATAAGGTAAGAACTGTGTTTTGGAGCAAGGCTATGATATGAAAGAAAAGGGGAAAAATACTCTATTTCTTCACTAGCTGTGCTGGGGATCTGGAAGGGTTGCTAAGCTACTATCACAAAAAAAAAAAAAAAGTGTATTTTGGAGTTGAAGATCAATTATCATGATTAATGCTGAAGAAAATCCAGGTTCAGTTTGTCATTTTGATCATGGCATATTAGATCAAGTTGGTTTGTCTTCCGAAAAGCCTGAACTAACTAACCTAACACCAACAAAAGGGTTGTTTTTTTTTTTTAGCGGTCACTGTAACATCCTTTTGGGTCTGCTTCCCCAAAAGTCAGTTACAGGTTCAGCTCTGACTTCGTAAGGCCACTGTAGCAACAGCACTAAACACAACTATGGTTCAGAGAAAGTCTCCCATTACTAACCAGGTAGCTTCACTGTATTCCAGACTGTGATGATCAGCTCATATTTATATGCCTCAAAATGAGAGAGGGCAGTCCTCAGCATGGCTATTTTACAGTGGTGTGTTCAATTTTGCATATAAGGTTGCAGTTCGGGAAGATGTTTGAAGCACCATCTGCTACAGGCAGCTATATCCTATCCCATTATTCAGCAGATGAGTGTGACATGGTGCTCTCTAGGGAGAGATTGTGTCCCTGATGCATAGAGCATTATTATTGTCAGATTACCTAAAAAAGGAAACGTGTCAGGACATCTCCTTACTCCTGCAGTGGCCTGCAAAGGGACTAAAAGGAAATCATGCATCAAAATTTATATAGGAGGGAAAGCATCAAGGGGACATGTGCTTCATTCTCTCCTCTGTTGGAAGAGGGCTGACTGACAGCTCCCACACTTTCCTGCCACCAAAATACCTTGTTAGGAGACAGAAGACCCCAAACATCCCCAGGGTTGTCACATCCATTCCCCTAGGACCGCCGGCAATGATGTACTCTGTGTGGGACTGAAGGGATGTGTGGTGTGAAGCTGCCTCCTGCTCCACCTCACAGCTTCTAGTGCAGTGCTCTGGAGCTGCAGATCTCTGCTCGAGGCACTACAAGTAGGCATGGCAGCACTGCTAAGCCGGGTGGTTTACTAGCACTAAAAATCACTTTGAATAAAGAAGGAAATGATAGCAAATTTAGCTGCTCAAGAAAATAGCAGCATGATAAATAATGTATGGAAATGGGATGTTTCTTTAAGAGATGAAGGAAGGAATGCTGAAACTTTTATTGAGCAGTTAATGCCCTCTTTACTTATTATCTTTGGAGTTTTTAAACCTTTTGGCAGTTAGGCATGTTTAAATGGCAGAATTTCCTCTCTTCTACCCTGGAAGAGAGGGACCAGAGATTTGATTTGACCTGAAGTTCCAGGATGTTAGCTTCATTTTGCAGAGTTTTTCCTGCAGAGTTTGATGCTTTCTGTTGTTTTGTTTTCTTGATATCATCTTATTAAGGTCAACAAACAGGGAGGCAAAATTCAAGACATGGACCTGGAGTGTGATGCATGCCTTCCACAGGCATTTTGTTCCAGTGTTCCCCATGGTATAAAAACTACCCCATTTCCAAGTTTGCTGGTGATAGGGCAGGTGAAGCAAAGTTCGTCACTTCTAGCAGTCACATCCTGGCTTGTATTTAGAATTTGAGACATCCTTCCTTGCTATGATGACTTTGGGATGATATTTACTCAACTTTATTTTTCAATCCTGTGGGGCATGTAAAAGAGTGATTAAGAGGTAGAAAGTCCACATGGCTTATGTATTTTTGGCAGCATTGCCAAATCTTTTGATATAGTCTTACAGATGAATACACAGTTTGCATCCAGAATCTGTTTTGTATCCAAATTTCCCCATTGTACCATACAGTTTGGAGATAAACTGTTCAAGGGACTGTGCTAAACTGGTTAATTTGGATCAAACCTCTGAAAGGCTTAGAAGGGCTTAGAGGAAATGATTTACACTGGATATGAGCTTTATTTTGTGTGCTTAACTAGAAAAAAAAAATGCTTTTAATGGATTGTGGGAGGAATAGATTTCAGGTAATGGAAAATATGCTTTGTTTGATGCCTCCAATTATTGTTCATTACTTTGAAGCTTGTTGGATCACTATTGGATGGGCTTTCTGAGCTGAGGTGGTGGCATCACCATCTTGAATTGTTTAAAAAATCCCATGCTTCAAGCAAAGGCATGAGGTCTAATGAGATAATGAAGTGATAAATTATGAGTGCAGTAGACCAGAATTAACTGATCATTCATCCTCTTTTTTTTTTTTTTTTATGAATGTTACAATTTTTTTTTAATGTTACAAAGGTAACATTACGTGGAGTTGAGAAAAGCAAATGGAATGCAGAATTTCAGATGACTGCTTGAATCACTTGTGTCCAGCGGAACACACAATTCAGATTTATGTTTTCATCTAGAGAGATGATTTATTCCAAATATCAATATTGTGCTAGATATGTCATGTACTAATTATATAGTGCTTTATGTTTTCAAATCAAGAGATGACTGCTTGCTATTCCTAACCTTTGTGACATCTTTTTTGGGGTAAATCAAATGAAAGCTATTTTCCCCAGATTATATGCTGGCACAGCAAGCTAAGCAAGCATAAGAATCATTCAATGAACATTGCAGTCTAGTTGGCAGTATCTGAAATGCCTCTACTCAAAAAACGTATAGCAGGTCCGCTCCCCTAACCTGACTGGGGTTAAAGACCTTTCAAGGTTCCAGACTCTAATGTGTTGTGCCAGGTAACCAAGGATCTCAAGCAGGATTATACTCTGTGGGATTTGCTACAGTGTAATCTTCTTGCTAAGAGATGTTTTCTCTTTTTATGTCTCTCACTAAGTACTGCTCAGAATGCAATAAGGTTTTGTATTTTCTTGTCTATTACCTTAAAAAAAAAATCCACACACACACACAAAAATCAAAATAACCCTATGCTGAAAGCTAGTCTATTTACACTGAAATATGAAGCTGATTTATAAGGAAGTGATTAGCTTTCATGTTTTTCCACCTACAGATGTCAATGATTGTGTGCAAAGCTTCTGACTGGAGAGGGCTCACCATCTGAAACTATACTGAGATCCCTAATTTGGAAGGATGGTGCTGTAATCAGTGACCTCTCAAAATGGAATAAATAAAGTGACATTGTCCCTGCGTTCTGATACGTCTAACAATAAAATAAAATAAAATAAAATAAAATAAAATAAAATAAAATAAAATAAAATAAAATAATGATGTCTGTGTTTCCAGAATTGCACCATTTGTAAAAAGCCCCATTTGGGAAGTCATTTGTTGAAAGGATGCTGAAAATTCAAGGTGTAAAGGGACAAGATAATCACAGCTTATATGTGAAAAATAATGTGGCTCATTGTCTTTTCTGTGTGTGTGTGTAACGGTGGAATATTATTACCTTTTCTGTATCGTTTTTGGACCAAGAAATATGTCACTACAAAATACTTAGCTATTGACTTAGCACTGAGAAAAGCCCTGTGAGTGAAGGGTGGGGAGGAGTTATCAGCTCAGCTGGTGAAATCAGATGTGTCCTAATCAGCAGTCCCTGCAGCTGGAGATGTGATGCATCCTTTCCCATATCAACATTTTTTTCTTTCAATATTGAACGTATCATCAACACTCTTAAATAGAAGATAAGAGAATTTCCCTCAGTAGATCATAGCTTGCATCATGAGTCTAAGAGCGAAACATATAGCTCAGAGAAGTCCACATGCTGATTAGGAAAATATTCTGCTTGATCAGTAAGGGGTACTGAAAAATTAATGCCTACAGAAGATCTAAGGGCTTCAGTGTAATAAACAGCTGTAGCGGTAGTATGTAAAGATGTCTCCTGAGTTAGTTAAATGTTAAGCTTCATGCTGTTGCAAGCAAAATCTATAGGACCTGAGCTATATACTTGCCCACATTTTAGAGCATGGCTGAAATATTCTTAAAAATATCTGCTTGAGATGTTTTGTTTTGTTTTGTTTTCCTAAGAACATGTGAGATGAAATGCTGTGTATCTATTTTTAATGGGAAATAATGAGCTTTTCAGCTGATGAAACTTGAATACTGACTTCTGTGCTTCTCCAGCAGAGCTGATGACTACAAACAAGCTCTATCTGAACGTAGATCTCAAATCCCGAAACTGTCAAGTGTGCCAAGCAAGGGTCAGGACTAATAAAGGCAGGTTTCCATGGGTTTTGTTATGGCATCCTGCTTCTCTGGTCCCTAATAAGCCTTGAGCTTTGATTAAACATTTCCAGCACACGGGCTATTTGCAACATCCCTTTCCCTGTCTCCTGCGGATTTGCTGCTGTTTAATAATGTCTGAACTCATAGTGCAGTTTTCTGTTTTTGTTGTTGTTAGTTTGTTTTCTTGTGAGATGATTAGAGATTTCTTTTTCCTATAGCTGGTTACTGTTTATTTTCATGTGAAAACTTAATATCATTCAGCCTAATCTCCTGCTGTCAAATCTGATTGATACTTGCCAAAGAGCTAAAAAAAATATTAGGGAAGCACAGTCACATGCACAAATGTTTCTTCAGGAAATGTTACCAGTAACAGGGCTGAATAATTGATTCCGGTTTTTGGATCACTTGACTGCCAGGTGCCTCAGACTGATTTAGGCGTTAGAGTAGCACGTCAGAGCAGAAGCCGGGGGATCGGGTTGGGGTCAAATCACCAGTCTGTGAAATTAATTTTTTCCTTTTATTTCCTTCAGAAAAATAAATTAGTAGGGTCAAGATGGGGGGTGAGGGTGGTCAGACTATTCATAATAGTAGCTTTGGAGTTTAATATGGGGAAAATATGATGAAAAACTACTGAACATGTTACTATATCTTTTCCCAGTCCTTCCATACCACACTCTTGACCCTTTTTTCAACACCCCACCCCCCACCCCACCCCCAAAAAAGAAAAAAATCTGTATCCGTTACTGAGCTTTCTAGGAAGAAATGCAGTATTATCTACCACATTTTCTATTTTGTGCCTTTTTTAAAATGAGAAAAATTTGTTCTGGATCATCAAACTGTTTTTGTTTGTTTGTGTGTGTGTTTTTTTAACTCGTCTTCTTTTGTGGTTATAGTTTAATGACTTAAAGTTTATACAGATTCCCAGGCGCCAAATGTTTTACTGGGTCACCAACTGGGTCTGCAGTTTTATAAGTTGTCTTGTTGCCAGGCTGTTCTCTGTGGATATAACACTATCAGGTGTGAGGTTGTAAGGATGAAATAGAGAAAGGAAATAAACAATAGAGGAGTAAAGAAAGGAAGAAAGCACAGGGGAATGGGTCAGGTGGCTATGTGGAAAGGGAGACTGGTCCTCGTGGAGGACATGTGTACAGTGCCCTGCACAGTAAGGTCTTCCTGCATCCCCACAAGGTACCAGCATATGGCTATGTGTTCAGCTGGATGGCACCACTAATGAAATCTATTAATGTTTTATCCTTTGCTTCTGGGCCAAAGGTACAGCTGGCATTTCTTTTGTCACCCTCCTGCAACATTGAAAACTTTTACTGCAGTTCCTTCCTTCTGTCTTTATTTACCTGGTGGATAATTTCCCAGTTATTACCAGCCTGTGACATTATTTCTTGAGCAAAATCTCTATGTGTTTTCTTTTGGTCTTCTTCACAATCATTTTACAGTCCTTTGTTATTTCTGTCTTGAGTCATGTTTGCAGCTTCTCCTAAGTTTAAATATCTGTGAATTTAAATAATTCTTCTGAATTATTCCTGCTTCTGAAATATTAGTTCTTCTGAAATATCAATTATTAAATTAAACAATCTAAATAGACCCTTTCCATTTTCTTCATTACATTGTATTAAAGCCCAGTGGTAATTAATTAATGAACCCTTTGATTTTTTTCCTTCTTACACCAGATCTAAATATTATCAGCAGCACAGAGCACATTAGCTTGGCTGGGCCTCTTAGAGAGAGCAAAATGCAAGCACTGAAGGCACTGCAGTCCGCTGAATCGAAGTGCAGGGAGAACACAACCTGGACTGCTTAAAGGAAATAGCCCTCCTGATACAGCCCCAGACCACACTCTGTCTCGCTACAGATAAAAGAAGGCATCACTTCATATTTTCCTTAGTGGGGATTTTACTAGGGTTAGTCACAAATTAGACTCCTACAAAGCAGGGAGGATGATTGGCAAGACTTTCTTCTACTTGTTTTCTCCTTTTTCCTTTGAAACTCCTTTTGATTTCACCAATGTAAAGAACAGGCAGCCACATCAAATTAGAGGGTTTGGAATGGGAGGATCAAACAAATCTTAACAAGATGCAGGACAGAAGAGAAATGATTTGAAAAATGGAGATGTTTGTGTCTTTTCTTCTCCTGTCCTTACCCAAAACAATAGCAAAGATTTTGCTAAAGTCACTGGGAGAACATGAAGGTCTGCTCTAGCAAACACATAGGAGTTCAGGTTTTTAAGAACTTTGGCTTTGCAGCAGCCTTGTGCCACACAGAAACTGGGGCACAGAGAGATGAAATGATTTGGCCATGGTTATGACAGGTGGAAGAGTCCTTGCTGGCAGTTCTCTGTATCCCCTTTTCTGTGAACTAATCCCATGTAAGGCTGTGGAGATGGAATAGGCCCCATTTCCTCATAGAAAAGGAAATACACTAAGCTTTTGCTGAACCAGGTGCCTCTGTTTATAGGTTAGTGCCATTTTTGTTTCTCTTTAGCTTGAGCTAAGAGGAAGTCTTTTCCAAGATTTCATATTTAATTCTTGAAAGAAGGCTAGAGGTCATACTATTGATCTCTTTAGAAGCATCTGATATTACCCATTTTTAAAGAAAGAACTTAGGTTGTCCATTCACTTCTAGCTACAAGGAGAATATACTTGCACTTTTTGTGTCTTTTATGTTTGTATTTTAACATAAATATTACAAAAATATAATGTGCAGACTGACACATGCTAAAGTGTTTCTATGATGCATTTAGATGGTCTGTCTGTGACTTCAAAGCATTCACATCTTGAATTATTTGTGAAGAAAGAAATGTATGGTAATAACCTGTAATCTGTTTGCATAACTCCCTCGTGGTCTGTTGTACTGCTGCACAGGATGTGTTGGGTATAAAACAGTGCTTTGTCACACTGGCAGGGAGATCTGAAATGGAATGGAGAATGAGAAGAGCATTTCCTTCTGTGGCTTGCGCAAAAATTTTCTCTTTTGCTTTGTCCAAAATTATTTTTAAAAAGTCCTGTGGGAATGTTGACAATGACTTTTAAGGATCATGCCATTTATGAAGCTTGGTTTTCTAGTTACATGTTATGAAACAAAATAGAACAATCTGGGAAAACTACTCAGAGATTTCAGTGCCTCTTTCCAGATGAAATGTGGATGCTGTTGATGTTATTGAAAATCCCACAAGATCTTGTCAAATTTCTCTTTAAAAATCAACAAGAGACAATAAATGACATTACTGGTCCTGGAGAATGACACTGGAATGACTCAGTTTTCTGTATTCAAAAGTCCCAGGCACATCTTGTCTCTGCTTTGTAGCTTGGTGGTTTCTCCACTGGCTTCTAGTGAATGCCCAGTTGATTGCACTCTGAGACTCTCAGGGCAATAAGCAACCAAACACTGATGGACATGCTGGAATAATTTTCTCCTAGGTGCCAAATCTATTTTCCTTACTCTTCTTTTTTTTTTTTTTTTTCCCTTAAACCAGCTGAGACAACTTTGTCAATCCAAAGCTGAATCTCTTGGTTGGCAAAAGATGTCCAAATAAAATACTTCACCTGAAATCTGAACAATTATGTTAAAAGGTCTATTGCTCACTGGGGGGTCTCAGAGTTCCAAGGCACACTAAAATTTGTTGACTGAACTTCACAAGTGTTTCCCTTTAACGTACCTTTTCCTATTTTCCTTTTTTTTTTTTTTTTTTTGGTTGCTTAATTGCTTCCTGTGTATTTCTGCTCTGTGGGAGAGCCAGAAAGTGATTCTGAAACAGGAGGATGTGATATTTATTCTGTAGGCATTAGGAGTTCTAATTACTCCCTGACGATTCTCATTCACAAAGCATTTTATTTATGATGCTTTTTCTTAAATGATTAAACATTTATCGGTTAAATGTTTGCTAAGTGTAAGGGCATCACATCCTTGATGCTGGTTCCCAGTAGAAAAATAAGAGTAAGAAAATAGTAGGTAGCTGTTACAGGAAAGTCTTTCCCAATAGGCAGTAGCTATTTATCAGAAAGATACTGGCTGCCCTATTNACAAAAAAAAAACAAAAACCAACCAAACAAAAAAAAACACCACAGTAATTATACCACATATTTTTTTAATATGTGGTTCCATCTAAATAGCTTTGGTTTTATCGTTGTTTATCATTGCTCTTGTTTCACAGCTGTTCTGTCTGCTCTTCATCACATAAATAAAACCTTTTGAGGTTTTGACTTTGTAAAAAATATATTTCAGGTAGCTCATTAGTCACTGCTTTGTTTCCAAATTGGCAACAGCATCTTTTTCAAGTTCTCACCTTCAGCCTGCTTGAGTTCAAATGAAGCATCTGCAAAGAAAACCAAACTGAAGGACACAGAATGGAAGTCAACCAGGGAAACGCCCTCAGTGACTGCCCTAGAGACATGGATCTCATGAATGTAACATGCATTTCCAGTTTGTTTTGGAACTTTTCTTTGCCTGCTGCTTTTTCTCCCTTCTTCCCTCATTTCATTTTGACTCCTGGGATTCCTTTTTTCTATTTTGTTCCTCTCTTAATTGAGACAGAGGCAGCAAAGTAAATAACTCTTGGTAGTGCAACACTACCTGATTTGAAATAACCACAATCGTCATGTATATTTTATTGTTCCAATAGAACATGCCAAAACAGGAGGGAGAAAACATTTAAGGTGTGTCTCCATAGTGAGGATGCAGTGAAGCATTGGGCCCCACATGGACATGGGACTTGAGGCCATGTACGTGCTGTGTTGAGGCCAAGCAAAAAAGTCTCCTAAAGGGTGTTATCCTTCTTGGCATAGTGTAGATAGGCACTTATAGTACCTCCAGCAGCAATGATGTGTGTCAGTGGAGGAATAAAATGAATTACCGTGGACGGCAGTAGAGCTTCATCATGTCATAGAAGGCTGAAGGGATACTGGTCTGGCTTTACTCCTTGCAGCAAAGACTGGGTAAACCATGTAATTCTAGGGTGTAACATCTCAGTCCTCTACTCATTGACCAGCTCTTGAGAGCTGACCATCACCAAGAAATGCAGTTTTCACTGCTGAGTGCACTACTGAGAGTACAACTTTTCCTTTTGTATGTCAGGAGCAGGCTGTGGGGGGGGCTACAGATAAAAAGATACGATGGAATTGATTTCTTCAGAGCACTTCTATTTCCTGCGCCTACTCTGCTGCATAATGTGTGAATTCAGAACAGCCCCACCAAATCCAGAGGAGACGAATGGCATTTACTCTACTGCAGGCGAGATCAGAGTGAGGCTGGAAGATGTATGCATTTTAGTGCCTGTAACATTATGCATTATGCACACAACCCGACAATTCCTGAGCTCAGTTCCTGCTGTTAAGTAGCTTCCTCACAACCTGCAAAGGCAGATTCTTTAATTAACCTTTAAATGATAATTATTTCATTGGCAGTGCACCAAGCCAGAATCAAAGTAACTCAGTTCATACTGTATTACGCTTGTTTCCTGAAGATATGTTAGATTACCTGGAGTAACTCAGTGAAGCTGCAGACTGCTTCCCCTACTTTTGTGCTGCTCACTAGCAGATCTGTGGGCAGATAGGATGAGGATGGGGGAGATATATGGGGCAGGGCAGATGATTTGCTTTCCTGTGAAACATGCTGAGTGGAATAAGCAGACAATATAGTCAGGAGTCACTGGGGAAGCAACACAAAAAAGTACCAAGAGGGGAAGGTGCAAAGAAAAACTGGGCAGTTGTAGCGACTTTGGAAATAACCTAAACTAACCACATTGTGACAAGAATTGCTGTGGAGGTAGGGAACTACTTGCTGTGATACTTGGAAGATAAATCCCACTAGTATGAAATCAGTGATATCACTTGCTGTCACTTTTATGAGCCGAACATGGAGTAGCTTGGATGCGTGAGAGGCTGGTTCACGTGGATGGCCTCTTGGAACTGCAGAGAGTGATGGGGCAAGTCCTCTCAAAACGAGGGAGGTAACCCGCTTTCCCAGGCATTTAATGTGTTTCATTTCTATACCATTCACTCACTCCTCACTGAATGTTTTGCAGTGAACCCATGTTGTATCCTGAGGGTTCAGTATCCTCACCTGAACAAAACATATGAGGAAGTCCTAAGTAAGCAAAGAGATACAGGCAGACTTTTGCCTCCTTCAGGCCCCTCATAATGCTGTGTCTGTAAAAGCTAAGGTAAAAGTGAATCCCCTAGCTTGGGTTAGAGGTGAAACTGTGTGTCTAAATGAATTGATTATTCACTGCAGATCCATCATTTCAGGGAAGGCAATGATGCCAGGGCAAGCATCTCCCCTTTTCCCTACATCCTTACAAATTTCCTCCAAGTCTACAGAAAGCAACTACCATGAGATAAAGGAAGGAAAACAGTGAATAAACCACTGTCTGCTTCCAGGACATTTTCCAGATCAGATTGGAAATGTTCTTGGAAGTGCTGGTGCTGCCTACTATTATTTAAGTCCCAGCTGTCCCAGGAAGCTGGATGCCGCCACCTTCTCAGCCTTTTTGATTCCCTCAGCAGCGTGTCTCTGATGTACGCTTTCCCCTCCACTATAGCTATGCTGTGGTTTTGCGCACAATTCACTGGTTCCCATTTATTCCCATGTGCTCATCAGCAAGTCTCTCATCTGAATGACTGGAATATATTGCTGTCTCCAGGCTAGTAGAGTAAGAATAAATGGATGTGACCACATTCCTTATCTCCACATTGCAGAAACTTTTGTCAATCCCTGAGATAGACTGGGCAGAAGCTGAATGCATAACAAGATCATTTGGGGTCATGGTACAATGATTAGATTCCTACAGCCTGTGTTACTGTAGATTAGTACTCTGGCTCCCTGGAGGAAAAACAAATTTGAAATTCAACGCTATAGCCAGATGCCAGACGGGCCATCATAAACAGTGTGTGAACCTGAGAAAAAACACTCGTCCTTTTAAGGTACTGAGATCTTTTCCCAGCAAACCCTAATCTCAATCCTAAGGAGAATGCCCAGTTAAGCTTGAAATGCCCTGTTGCAAATGGGACATCTCTGGCCACTTGCAGGGATCACAGCAGTGGTTTGGCAAACTTTAGGAAGTGGTGCTTTTCCTTGAAAGAGGGAGAAAGGCTAGAAATGCACAACAGCTCTAATTCAGTGACAAAGATTTCAAAGGCTTTGTGGTAAGACACATTGCAAGGGACAATTTTGCCAGAGAAGATTGGCAAGGGACTGCCTTTTCTGTCCTGGAATCACTTATGTTATCCCCCTAGTACACGTTTGAGGGACCACGATGTACTGCCTAGAAATGAATGGGCGCAGGACATGAAATTGTCCAGGGAGATGATCTGCATTCAGCACTGACAAGGGAAGTTTTCCAGTTTTTTGATGTCTGGCTGTAGTTTCATAGCTTTCTGATTACATAGCAAAATGCATTCTGCAGGTCAAAACTGATGCTTATTTCTGATCTGTATTTGTGCTCCTGGGACATGGGTTTATCGATATCCTTCTACCATGAAGCTTTTGCCAGCATGGTAGCTGCTTTGGATATGGTTTGCCTTACTGAAAACAGACAAACAAACAAACAAACAAACAAAAAAAAAACAGGCTTGTGCCTGATTTACAGGCAGCCTCTTAGAGTGCTTGAGGGCAAGTGGTTTTGTCCAAAGTCTTGGCATCACGTAATGAGAAAAGTTCACATTTCTCTAGACATGCTGAATACCTTCCATGGAGAAATACAGTTGTGGGAAGCTGAATTTCTGATACAAGTATCAAGCAGGGAAGCATAATTAAGCCCTGTATTATAAGAACAAAATAATTCTTCTAACAGGGCACAGACCCAAACAACTCCCTGTTCCTTCCTTTTTATGTGGCAAAAGAAAGAGAAACATTTCATCCTGCCAAAAAAACAAAAACAACAACAAAAAAGGTGTTAGCAAATGTGATCTTATTCCAGCAATGCCCAACCTAAGAGAACAATTTGTGCTTCTGCCAGTAGACATTGCAATTGGATACTATTTTGTAGCAGCAGAATTGTTGTAACTGCTGTCGAGGCACAGCATGCTGCTAAAAACCTGGCAACTTTTATGAAAGCCGTTTATATTACTGTAGGCTTCCTATAAACAGTGGCAATAAAAAGCTAAACTGTTTTAGGAATAAGATGCAGATATTAGAGATGAGTTTTTCTGCAATGGTAATGCCTTTTGGCAAGCACGCTATCATTTAAACAAAAAATAAAAATAAATAAATAAATAAATAAGTATCTCTTAGACTATCTCACTGCAGCCTCAACGGTGAGCAGACAGGCAGTGAGCAGAACTGCTTTCCCCAGTACAGAGCTCTGGCTGCAGAAATTTGCACTGGATTTGGGCTTATTCATCATGCATGAGATTCAGGGGCAGAGCCTTCCTCCCAGATAGCAAAGGCATCTCTTCTAGGAATGAATATTCAGAAAGGAAGGACCAAGTTTCTCGGCTGCCCTCTGATGCCTTGCATCGCTCTGTTAGCACACTGTGGGTGTAAGGGTATCTCCAGTGCTGTCCCAGTCATCCAGCGAATGACAGTACCAGCAACAAAGCAAGGCTATGGAGACATCTAAGGCTAAATTTGCCTTTTCATCTTGAATCCTCTTGAGTACCTCCTGGCAGAGCATAGCTTTCCAGATAGTTCTGGCAACCCATGTGAGCTCATATATTAGGAGTTTAAGACTGGTCTGTATTTTTTTTTTTTGTTGTTTCCAGAGCTGTTGCCTGCTAGGGTTCTTTGGATTCTACTGTGCTTTCCGGTGGAGACTTTGGAAATCAAACCACACTCATTTATGGGCCTAGCTGTAACAGGGCACATCTGATCTTAAGGATATATATTTGAAAGCTTTGAACAACATTAGTTTTATTAGTTTTCATACCAGGTATAATTTCTATTGGTTTTGGGGCTTAGAGAGGTTTTCTTTCACAGTCTGGTTCAAAACAGTCTCCAGAAAACCCTGAACTGAAGGTGGCTGGAGGCTGAGAAACTTGCTTGCTCTAGTTGTGTGTTCTTCACTAGGCATCTCCTTTTGGTCGCCACTGGAGACCAGTTACTAGGCTTTGGTTTGAACTACTGAGGCTGTTCCCTTATTCGTTTTCTTGTGTACTGATAATGCTTTCCAGTCAAACAGCTGTTGGGCAAAATGAGAGGATACATATTGGGAACTATCCTGTTATTTTTAGGCTCCAAAATCCTTTCATACAGAAACAGATGTATACTGGAAAATCAGTCCTGTAAAATGCTACACCTGGCAAGAATGTTCTCTCTATCCCAAAAGTCCTACATTTTAAAGGAGGTATGCAAAGGTCTGCTTCATGCTTCCTGCAAAAGTCTGCTTCGTGCTTCCCTATGTGTTTAAAAATATTAGTGCAGTCCCACACATACCCAACAACAGAAAATTTAGAAAATCTGAGATATTGTAAATTTATGGGAGAATTTATAGTCATGTACACTTAATCGTGGGCTAATGGAGAAGTGTGGGAGCTGTGCATGAAATGTGTGGAGATTTTCCCAACAGAAAGCCATTGCAAATACATCGTGTGCCTGCTCCGTAGCCCAGCAGTACAGCCAGGGTTGGCAGTAGTGTGTCTAAGATTAGGTTCGAGTTCATTGTCTGCAGCACTAAAATTATGCCTACTTAAGCTGTACTCAGTGCCTATTATTTATCCTACCTGGAGCAAGATAACAAGGGGCCATGATATCTGTGCTGACTCTCTTGATCTTAAACATTTTTTTTTTTCCTACAGTTTGTAGGAGGCTGTGAATATAAATACAGTTAAATATAGTTTTCCCCCTATTTCCTTATTGTTCCACAGAAGCTCAAATTCTATCTGCTGCATTTAGTATCAGCTACCTTGCAGGGCTGGGTACAATGTATAACACATTTTTTTGAAAATTAGACTTTTTTTTTTCCTTCTATTTATGGACTGCTGGTGAGCAGATCGCCTTTTTCTCAAAGTTATTCACTATAAGAATAATTATGGACATAGAAGCATGAAGTTTGAGGGGGAAAAGGAAGAGGGAAGGATAATTCTTTGGCTGTATATAGCTTCTTTAAGGACAGCATTTACTGAGCACTGAGATTCACTGTTCAAGCTCTTTCCATCGAATTCTCTAACTTCAAGGCTTTGTGTCTCCTGTTTGAATAGTAAGCAAGCAGGAGCAGCATTGCAGAGCTTTTAAAAAAATAATTGCTCTTTACATTAAATCTGAAAATTCTCTTACAATTGAATTTTTTAGTAAAAATTTAAGCCCATACACAAACTTGTGAGAATTGGATGATAACTTCTAGAGGTTTATGAATATATCTTAAGGAAACTTATTTGAATGTTTGCTGAAAAAAGTGCAGAGCATAACTTTTTTTTCCAAGCTAATCCCCAGTTTATTCATTAAATAAATGTTTCTGCAATTTTCAGTTGCTGAGGAAACAAATCGAAAATCAGGAGTCTATTACTACTACTATTGGTAGTATCAGCAAGTAGATTTGCCAAACCTGTTTGAGAAGAGGTATGGATCTGAGAGCACCTGGCTCTGCTGCCTTCATAACCCCCATCTCCTTTCCCAACTGAGGACTTGAACCCATGGGCTTGTTTTGAAAGCTGCTTTCAGAACTAACTAGAAGAGACTGGGGAAAAGTGTCAAGACTGAGCCTCCAGCACATAGGTGTGTGCTTCCATTTGGGCTGTCTGAGAATACCTGAGTGCCTGTGTGCAGCAAAACGAGGGGAGACAGGACCTGCAGGGTACCAGAGCCTCTCTAAAGGAGCAGCTGGATGTCAGTCAGCATATCCTACAGCTCTGGAATGACGTTAAAGATAGTTTTATAGAATCATAGCACCACTGAGGTTGGAAGGCACCTCTGGAGATCACTTAGTCCAAACCTCCTGCTCAAAGAGGGAGAACTACAGCAGGTTGCCCATGGTTGTATCCACTTGGTTTTTGAGCATCACCAAAGATGGAAAGTCCACAACCTCTCTGGCCAACCCGCGCCAGTGTTCAACCACCCTTACAGTAAAAAGTTTTTTTTCTTATATTTTGAGATCTTTGAATGCCAGGGCAGCCTGGACTATCAGTCCTCTTATGGCTAACTTTGCTATTAGGGACACCAGTCATAGTGACATGGAAGGGTCATGGGAGTGGGAAGTGCAGGCATCTGTGTGCAGAGCTGGGAACAACCTGCCAGTCACAACAGAGGTCTCAAATCAGTGTCGCAGTAGTTGCTAAAATCAGAGTAAGTTGCATGCAATTCCTGGTGGTCGGATTCATGTGAAGTGTAAGGTGATGTCACTTTCATTTACTTGATACTCAGATGTCCTTGCATCCCGCCGGGGCACCTTATGGTTCCCAGAGTATACTGTTACATTTAGAAATAGATGCCACTTGTCCCATGGGGCACACGGTTTCAGAGGGCAGGGAATCGCACCCATCAATTCCCTGCCTCCACCAGGAGGGCAGGATCTGGGAAATCTCAGCCAACCTCTATCCAATGGAGAGAATATCAGCATCTTACACATAATTTCTAAAATTTGCTAGTGGCATAAACATGCATGAGCAATCCACAAGGCAGGTAGGAATCAGTTATGCTATAGATAGACACCCTAGGCAAGAGCACATTGATGGAGCTTTCTGCAAGGAAATAGAATAGCAAATAGCTTTCATATTCAGTGCAGCAGCCCAAGGATGTGGCTGCACGAACTGGTGAATGTGAGATGCGCGGGGGTGTGAATGTAGAGCAAGCAATCCTGCGGTCACTGCCTGTGTGCTCGCTGTTCCCGGCAGTAAATGCAAAGCAGCGCGTCCTGTTTCTCACTGTGTGCAGAGCGGGCCCGTGGCCAGCCAATGTGCTATACATCCTCACCCAGCCTCGCCTCCAGTACTCACAGCCTGCGCAGCGCATAAATAAATCAACATATCCATCTAACAACTTCGTCTCAGGGTGGCAAATTTCTCATCAGGAGACGCGTGTTTTGCCTAGGAAGCGAGGAAGGTGCCCGGCGGTGTAAGAGCACCACCGTGACCTGCTGGGTCAGAGCCAGGGCCCGTCCCGCCGGGACTGGCACTGAAGGAGGGTGGCGGGGCCGCTGCCGGGGGCCGGGTGAGCCCGAGCGCTGCCCCGGGCGGCTCTCCTCGTGCTGGATTAGCGGCGTGATGGGGCGCGTGCCTGCCTGCTCCCGTCAGCATCTGTCGGGACCTGTTGACAATGATTTATTTCATCCTTTTTGAAGCTCCTGCTGCTGTCTGCCTCCAGTGGCAGCAAATTTTGTGTTGTTTTTTTTTTTAGTTGTTGTTGTTTGTTTGTCTTTTATTCATGCATAATGGTGTAGCTTTGTCCTCCTCCGAAGATCAACACTCCAGCCAATATTCACCTGATGTGATAGACCTCAGTTTCCAGCAAAGGAGGCCAGCTAACGGCTCCCTTCCAGCCATTCTCTGGCTTGCTTTCATCTTTCCACAACAAAAGCAGCAACAACAAAACCACAGTTCACCCAGAGGTAGGATAACCAGTGTTGCAGCATTGCCTTTGGCTCCGAGGCGAGCTGCATGTCTGCTTGATGGAATTAATTAAAGGCAGCACTGTCACTGTGCTCTGAGAGATGTCTTTTTTTACCTTATGACCACTGGATATTCAGAAACTTACTGAGCGTAACAGCTGGTTCAAAGCTATGAGGAAAAAATAAATCTGTATACAATTTTTGAGCAAAAATCCTATCATCTCCATACTAATTGCTATATATATAATTTTATATACATGGGGTATGTCTCTGCGAAACGTCAGCTCAGAACAGGACAAAACATGATTCCATGATTCTAAACCCTTTAGTAAAGGGACCATGTGTCTTTCTTTTTCCTCTACAAAGTACTTAAGGACTTAAATGATGCAGCAGCCAGCTACAATCAATGGGAATTTCACCTTCTATTAACATCTCACCAATCAAGTTTGATTAGCATGAACAATCACAGAAAGGGAATTTCAAAGCCATGCATGTACGGGTGGAAACAGAATTTTAAGCTAGCACTCCTTCCAAGAGGGTGTGGAAATAGTCATGTGATACCTCTGACCCTTTGAATAAAATGACAGCTCAAATAGCTCATAATCATCCATAGGCTTAATATCTGAAGCAAATAAATCAATGTAGAATTCTAAATAGTGAATATGTTTGAGGATCTCTACCCTCCCCCCCCCACACACACACATTAGCAAATATGAAAGGTTAAATTCATCATATACACTATTGGGAATTCACTGAATTCCATTCTCTGGGAAGTGATGTGGTCAGGTATTTTCCCACTGTAGATCCACACAGCACCTTTCAGAGGAATAATTTAAACCTGCTCCTTCCATTGCATCAGAAGAGCTTTACCATTTTTTACCTGCTGGAGTTGGTGAAATTTTGCTGCTTGTTAGGGCAAGCACTTGATCGATCCCTTTGATTGTAATTTTTAAAACAGACACAAGCATCTTGGGTTCTTCAGAACAGGAAAGAAAAAGGTTCTGATTTCCAGTTAAAACTAGATGATTATTTTCTCCTCCTTTGTGAGGAGCAGAGCAAAATGAGAATTTTTTTGTTGACATTTCACCCATTTTTTTCATCTTTTTTTTTTTTTTTTACTGCAAGCTTAGGAAACTAAAAGTGTTCAGTTAAAGTGAATCTGTTTTTATTAAGAAAAAATCCATAGAAGCAAAAAGATACGAAAACATATTTGTCCTCAGATGACCTGATTCTCAGATGTAGTCCCTTCTCTGAGAAAATTTCATTTTGATGTATTTGGATGCCAGGGAAAGAAGGCTATAGAACTCCCTTGGTGGCTCTTTTCACCTGGGATGTCACTAATACTGTTCTCATGAGATTTGCTGGCCAGTTCTGCAGGTATCAAAAGCTTAGATTATTCTGAAAAATAAATAAATAAACCCCACACGTCTAAAGCATAAACAATACTGTTCTAGTGTACCTGTTATTCTGTCTTTGCCTGGACAAAGTTCTCTTTGAGAAAGATAAAAACAGCAGGTGTTTTGCATCGTTGGCTGGCACCAAATGTGGTGTGGTTCATAACTGAGGCTGTCAGGATGCTTCTTTTGACCTGGGAGCCAGCTCAGAAACAGGGCTGGCAATCACAGAAGATCTCTGTCCCATTTTTGCTCTCCACGTGGCTTATATTCTTCCTTCCTGCCCTTGAGAAATCACACTGTCCATGTTTAAAACACATCATTCATTTCTCTGACTTCACTTATTTACTCTGACAAATCTTTTTTAATCAGGCTATTTACTAAATTTGTTTTCTCCAGAAATAGCTCAGCATTAACATGTGACAAATGACATTTCAGCTTGTGACATCTCTCACTTAAATTAGTTTGAAGTGATTCTAAGTAAATTTGTGATTTCATTAAATGTGAGCTTTAAAAGTATATTTTGTCATTCAGTATTTCACACTGTAATGAGGCTGAATTCCTTCCCATCTTACCTGTCTTTGCCAGTGTACAATAAGCTCAGAGACTTCAAGGGCTAAGCCATTAAGATTTTGTAAAGAGATCTGTGAACCACAGAGCATTAAGAAAAAATAGAACCATGTCACAATAATACCAGGCTCTAAAGGACCAGTTAAGGGAAGAGGGTGGGAAGATCCTTGGTAATCTTTATATATCTGACAGGTATCAAAGAGTAGTGTATATCTGTGTGTCACTCTATTGCAATCTAATCCTGCTTTGAAGTTATAATAATCCATATTTTTTAATACATTAAGTCGTTTCATCTGTTTGCTAGCAAATAATGTTTAAAAAGCATAAACATTCGGCAGTTTAAGAAATAAACATTAAAAAAGAGACAGTAATTGATGAAAATTGTCAGGGAGTTCCAAATAAAAATATTAATTTTCAAAAGATTGAAGATAATAGGACATCAACATCTTTCCACTTCTCGTCAGGAGGCAGAAAGATGGGCTTGACCCAAGAGAAGGCCACTTCTATCTTAAGTGTTGCTTATGTTCCTTGTGGGGCCTCTGCCTGAGCCAGGACTGATCCTCACCCTCAGGTCCAGAGAGAAGACCTTCTGCCCTGCTTTGGGCAGTGGACATTGGTCTCTTCCCACCATGTCCAGAAATCCTGGTGGAGGGCTGGCTCCTGCAGCTTCTTTCCATGAACAGTGTGGACAGGACCCCTGCAAAACCACTTGTGGCAAGAACTTGAGGCCAGCGGGACGTACAGTTTATGCTGAGTGCCTCCCAGGTACAAAGAAGGCCAAAGTGTGTTGTGACAGTGCTGGGTTGGCAGCTTCCCCCAGCCTTTGGTGACGGGCTTGGTGGGCAATTTGAACGTGCTATTTTATATCAGCGACTTACATACCCCCATACAATCAGCAGAGTGCTCTCTGACTGCCTACAGCGTGAACAGGGAGCTTTATTTGCCCCCAGTAAGGCAAGTATTCTACTGGCTGAAAACTCAGCTAAGCTAAATATTATTCAAGATGTTCATATTATATTATACTAGGTTTCAGCTGTGTGCTGTTACATATATTGAGGCTTCTTAAAAAAAAATTATATTAAGGAACATCTGTGGTGTCTAACACAAAACCTTTAAAAATTCTCAATCCCAAGAAATTATGAGAAACCAGAGAAGTGTGATGGTTCTTTTAATAGCAATAAAAGTCTAGTTTCATTTTTATGGATTTTTTATCATTTCAAAGTACTCATTTTGCACTTAAGTCACATTTTCTGTCTTTTCTCCAAAAACACGAGCAGTAAAATCTGCTTAAAAACACTGAAAAAGCTAAAGAAGGAAAATGAAGGCAGAAGTCTCAATTGATTCAATGTTGTTGAGCTTAAAACATCAAATATTGTGATAGATGGTTTATGAAAGCCAGAAATGCTATGCTGGTCTCTTTGGAATAAAAGAAATCTCATTGAATGATAGATATCTCACATTTTATTTAAAAAATACTTTAGCATTCATTCAAGAAACAAAAAAATGAATATCAATTAACTATTGTTATTCCAATTACATGTGATTATTACTTTGTTTTCATTGGAGATTTTTTTTTTCATATATTGTTTTTATTAAAAGATTGTCTTTAACCTGAAAGAATTTTATAAGTGGTGATTAAGCAAAGTGACTCATTTTCAAGTGCCAGGGAAAAATTAGCCTGTGGCAACAAATACATGCTTGTGTTACACTGTGACTTCTGATTTCAGTTACTAGAAATCCTTGCTGGACCCTTTGTCTTTTGGTCTGAGCCCATTTCTGTGTTTCTTTTAGCAGTATAACAAAAAGACACACAAGTTTAGACTTCAAAAATCTTTCTGTGTATTTCATTTTGGTTTGGTTTGTTTCTATCTTTGTTTCTAAGTTACTGCCCTTGACAAGTAGTCAATCTTCAATACAAGGTTTATGATTTATAGCTCATACAACCGGATCAAAAAAGCTCGTGAGGTTCAGGTTGTTAAATCTGTATTCTCCAGGACCATAGGATATAAATAAACATAGAAAATTTAGGTTGAGTATGGTAATAAAAAGCCACATATCTTGACTTCTGTATTTAGCTACTAAAAGGCAGGAATGAACACTTAATATGTATGGAAATTTCAGTTCTAAACTGGAAACTTTATTTATTGATCCCTGATAGGCTTCTTATGATTATTACAAGTTTGAACAAACAGACATAATACTGAATTCAAACACTATTCTGAAATGCATTTCACGGGTGAGGAGTCACTGATAGAAATGAAAATACTATGAATAGAAGGAGGACTTTACATGTTGGAAGAAGCCATTGCCTCCATTAGCTTTAAGGCTTGATACTCTCTTCTCTCTGTTTTCCCCATGAAACTGTTTTATGTGAAACAGTGGTTCTTCTCCTTTCTTGGGACTCATTTGTTACGGGAAGGCTGGATTATGCCCTATTCCCCATGCTGGGAAGCCATGTAACTACTGCATGGTCTCCATGATGGTAAATAAGATGGTACTTCTATGCAAGGAGGGATAATTTTATGGCTGGAATGGTATATATTTACATGTGTTTGTTTTAAGCAAAATAAATAAGTAGATAAGAAAAGTCATTATAAAAGGGTAATACCTGAGACACAACTGCTATTATTTGTTTGGCAAATATGCATTATGGCCATAAGTACCATCATTCTGACAAATCTTCCAAATATAACAAGCTTTAGAGAGTGATAGCTATATAGCTGTTCCTCTTGCATAAGCAAAGTTCAAATTAGTTTCCATAGAGGCAGTTATAGAAGAGCTGAGAAGTACAAATACATCTAAAATGTAATTTTCTGGTAGTGAGAACAAAGGAAACATCTGAAATTTGAGCAATATTTTAACAAAATACGTTTTTCATAAAGGAGTCTCAAGAAAAAATCCACTCTCAAAGACAAAATCGAGATGTTTCCAGCTTGCTCACTGACAGTATGTCAGTCATTTCTTTTGACCACTGCAACTGTAGACTTCCCAAATTTAGGAAATGTTGGCTGAGTCCAGCAAACTTTGGGGAGGTAATGAAGTTCATGTGTAGGAAAAATGTTAGCATAGGAAGTCATCTGAATGAACAGCAGGAAACTAGCCAAGCAGTCAATCAGCTTTCTGTAATTCTCATCTAAACTTCTGAAAAAATTGATAGGTCTTGGCTGGCCAGTCCCAGTCAGTGGAAAACTATTTCACATTCATGAAAGTTTGCAATCACTTGCAATGACTTTCAGATGACTCAGTGCTATAGTAGGAACCTTCAAGGAGGAGAGTGGTGGAAAGGGAAAAGAAAAGAGGAGGAGGCTATATTCTTGCATTAATTGAATTTTCTCTTCTGTTTTCCTCCCAAATTATTGCTGCTCTTTGCTGTTAAATTTCTCATTGCAAAGTGTTTGGAGGATGTCTATGCAGTGGGAATTATGGCTCTTCATAAACCAGGGAGATTTGAGTTTGTTGATTGGATTCTGCCTTTTTCAACGTGTCCAAATTGCAGATGAGCAGAGTTGTTTCCACTGAAAAAGTCTTTTAATTGTATGAGTAAAGACTCAAAATAAATGTTAGAAATAACAGATAAAGAAATAATGGAGTCAGTGAGTGAAATACTAAGGAATAAAAATACTGTTCAAAAAGCTATGATTAAACATTTTCTGACAGACCGTGTACAGAGTAGCTTTTTCACAGAGTTGTCCATGTTTGTCCTACATGTTCAGATTTTAGTGTTTTCAGTTTTTTTTTATTATTATAATAAAAATTATTTTTAAGAACTGAAAAAAGCAGTTAAAAATGTTTTTACCCAGGAGAAAAAAAAAATCTTAATCCCCAACCAAACAATATTATAGAGTACTGTAAGTGCGGGGTAAATTTCAGTCTTTCTTAAAGTATAGCAAACAAACAACGACAAGAAAATCATGTTCATGTGAATTGCGTATTTTAAAACAAAATATTATTTTCCATTAGTAAAACTGTTTTCAGCTTTGTGACTTTTTAAACTGAAGCTATCAGGAAGAAACACCTTTAGCTAATCCATTGCATTTATATCTTTCTAAAAGAAGTTGAACTTGGAGTATTGATTTACTTCAAAATATAAAATAAATAAATAAAAATAAAAAGCCCTCACTGTTTCTCTAAGCCTTTTACTTTTCAAACTTTCTAACTTTATTGTATATTAGATTTAAATCTGACATCTAGAGTAAGTTTCAAGAGAGCTTGGAGGAATCTGAGCTGTACAAACCTGTGTTACCCCTTAAAGTCTAACAGCTGAGTCACTCTAGTCCAGATCTGCATTAAAGAGAGAAGAGCCGGGTAGTCTGGTATTCTCTGACTTCAGATTTGTGGGCTGTTATATCAAATCAGTATAGTCATTACAGTGACATGCAGAAAAGAAATGCTGATGCTTATTCTACAACAGTATCTCTGACATACTAGCCTAATAATAAATGTGGGACTCCTGCAATATGGTGCAATTTCAATCACTTGGTATGGTATGAGTATTCATAAACTAATATACTAATTTTTTTCCTACTTCAGAGGAGTTACATTGAAATAGCAGTGTGACAACCCATGCAAGCTGTAAACCCACTAAGCAAGGGACCGGGATGTTTTTTCAGTCCTGCCCCTTCCGATGTGCCATGCGATGTCTGGTGCTCCTCCACAGCCTTCACCTTTTTATCCAGTGAGATCTCCATGCCTGTCCACACACCCTGTCATTGTTTTCACATTTGATTATAGTCAGTATTTAACACAGAAACCAGAGACAACTCCATAGTATCTAATCTGTCCCATTAGTATTTTTACTTAAAGCTCTCCCTTATCTATTCACTGCTCACATGCATTTAGTGTTGGATTTATCCCAGTGCATCTGATTCTTTTTCTTTGGTATGACAACAGTCACACAATTTTCCACAGTTATCAAGATAGTATATTTGGGAATGTGGATATATATGTTTCTAGGTATGCACTTGTTCTTTAATTCTTTTCTATTCTGCTGATTTGTGACTTTACAAAATGAAAAGAATGGTGCCTTGTTTATAACTTGTTTGTGCTTTAGAGTGGAAAAATCATATCAGAACTAGGTTTATTTGTGACTGTGAGTCTGGCCTCTTTCTTGTCGTTTGACTGCATTATGCTTTGGAGAAATTGTTTTTATTTGTATATCTTGATAACTATAGATCCATCTGTAAAACTAATATTTGGGCAGAAGTCTCTTGGTTTTTTTTTGTTTGTTTGTTTGTTTGTTTGTTTGTTCAGTTTGTGGCATTTTTTAGTTTGGTTTTCGTTTGGTTTCGTTTGGTTTTGATTTTTTAATCAGCATCTCACTACTTTTCCAACAAAAAGATTATAGATTTCTGAGTCTGCTTGTTTGTGGGCAAAGGTGATCATTGTCCACACTGCCATAATTCATCTGGAAAGAATATCCCCATACAGTAAGAACAACAATGTGTGTACAATTTGGTGGGCAGTGGTATGGCAGAGCAAACTGGAAGAACATTCTAATGACCTCATGCCAAACACTCTGGTACTGGGTACCTCAGTTTCCCTAGCTTCACAAAGGTAATGTGTTGTTTTTCCCTCTTTGCAAATACTAATACCAATGGTTTAAAAAAATGGTTTGGAAAATACTGTGACATAGTTATGTATTTCATTGAACTTACTTGAATCTTTCAAAAGCTGAAAAATTGGTCCTTCGTGGCCACTAATTGCAGAAATAAAAGGATTTTTGTTTTTTTATTATTTTAAATCATTTGTTTCAACTGAAAAAACAGCTCTCCTGCTCGAACTTGACCATCATATTATCTACCCTACCCCTGCAGATTTTTCTTTTTGTAGCCATGGTAATTTCAATAGCCAGTGTACGTGTGAATCTTTGATTATTGTTCAGCTAATATCTCAGTGGGTACCATAGATGGAAGAGGTTTCCCTGTACAGATGATTGAGCTTTTGTTGATTTTTTTTGGTTATTATGTTGTCATGGTTTACAAAAGCACCAAAAGTTTTCAAAGATGACCAAAATCAATTATTCCTTTTCCAGACAGTGTCATGGGAATGACTAACCATGACTTAAAAAAAATAAAAATAAAAAAAATGATGCTAAAGGTGAGAGGAGATAAAGACTTGCTTTTAGTCTTGATGACTTGCCAGTCATGATCATCTGTGACTGGCAGCCTGTGTGTCTAATGACAGAATATATGAGCAACAGGATGCTCATTCCAGCTGCTATTTGAGGTTGCATTTTCTTCCATCAAGCCAGGTCAAACACAGATTACCAGCTGTCTGACACTCCCTTTGCAAATAAAGAATTGTATCCCCTGTATAATTACTTTTACGGTGACTTATATGAGTCCCTTGTCAGGCCCAAAATTTAGATTAGAGTCGCATTTACAGGAGCTAAAGGGCTTACCTGATGTATAGGACTTATGTTGGATGTGTTCATGGGGATTTACGGTGAAATGAAAATCCAGGTCTCACAGAAGCGAGCAGAAAGACCACTACTAATGTCATTAGAAATTGGATTAGCCTGTTTAAAAATTTCCCAAACAAAAATAGAACATTTCTAGTGATACCTACAAGGAAAAATATATCTAGAATTTAGAAGCACAGCTTCCAGAGTTGTTTTCCTTCCTTCCTTCCTTGTTCTCTTTCTTCTCTTTCCTTCTTCTCTCTCTTTCCTTCTTCTCTTTCTTTCTCTCTTTCTTTCTCTTTCTTTCTTTCTTTCTTTTCTTCTCTTTCCTTCGNTTCTTTCTTTTTCTCTCTTTCTTTCTTTTTTTCTTTTTTTCTCTCTTTCTTTTTCTCTTTTTCTCTTTTTCTCTTCCTTCCTTCCTTCCTTCCTTCCTTCCTTCCTTCCTTCCTTTCTATCTCCCCCCACCCCCCAAATTGGTGATCAGACATTTGAAGCTTTCGATTTCTTCTTTTCAGCCCCTGTATCTGACCTCTAGTTATCATCCACAGCCAGGTATGAAACAGTTTTGGTTATGTGTGCTCCATATCACTCTGTTATTTAGAAGGACACTCTGCTCTGTATTTATTTTTAGGTCAAATAGTTTTCTTACAGTTTTGCAGTGAAGCAAAGAGTTTTCTTACAGGTTTCCAGTGAATGTTATACATAAAAGGACAATGTAGATGTCATAAATAGTGCAGTTTGAGGTGATTACAATGGGAAGAAGAGTTTGTATAAATGACCAAAATATTTCAAAAAGTCTTCATCTTTTGAAAGTGCAAAGATGACTAATTCCTACACTTGAAATGAAAGAATTCCAGAAATAGTAAAGTTTCATTAGCTCTTCTTCCCTAATCACTCAAAACAACATTCATCTGCCTACTGGGGGAGTGGGTGGAGGAAGTGTTCTGAAAGCCCATCAAAATCAATTAAAAGATTTTAATGAATTCAGTGGATGTTGAATCATCTGGAGTCAGCACTGAAGGGGGAATGGCAAATTCTCTGCAAAACTTAAACTTGCTTTGGAAAGTCCTGAAACAGTCACCACTCTCCAGAAGAACTCAGATCACTTTCCCATTCAAATCTGCCTTATTCCAACCTTGAAACTCTTAGAAGCAAAGCATTTAATATCTCAGTACAATGATAATAGGGATAATAATACTTTTTTTCCTTATCCAAGACATCCATTTTTAACTAGGTGTGCAGTGAGGAGAGTCCATAAGAGGACAAGAATGCCCAAAGTTCATTAAGACATTATAAAAAGAGGAAAAAATAAATACATTTGAGATCCTTACTTCAGAGAAAGAAAATTCAAGGAAGTTTTCATGGACTTGCTTTTAATCAAGGTACACATCCAGGTTAGACTTCTGGAAAAGATAGGAATCAATGGGGGATTACCAAGGGACACATAGGACATAAGGAATCTAAGGAGTTAGACAAGCATCTGTGAGGGCAGGGTTGAGTAGAGCTAGTCCTTTTATGTTACTTCTCTTATCCTCAAAATGAAATTGGTTGTATCTGTTGACTTGGAATATATTGCCCTTTTGAACATTAATTATGTACCACTTACCAAGCCCCTTCAATTTTAAGCAGTTCTCATTTATGATTCTCATGTTCATCTACTATCCTTACTTCCATGAATGCCTGTATATCGCAGGTGATTTGAATCCTTATTAACTCACAGTGATATTTACCTATTTGTACATATCTCCTTTTTATTAAGTATTCCTCCTGCAAACTTGGAAAAGTAGTGTCTTTATAAAAGCAGTTTCATGACCCTTGTGTTGCTGAGCTTATTTGGTGATGTGTTCTGGATTTGGTCACATTGGTGTCCAGTGCAGGCAGTTGACCTTATTTTTATAACTTTATTCCCCAAACATTCTTTCAAAATTCTAAAGTAATTCCAATTTAATTTCATACACATTATTGTCTTTGGCTACTAAGCAACAGACAAAGCAAGATTAATCCTCTTTAAAGAAGAAAGAAAGAAAAAAAGGAGAAAAAATATGCTCTTGAAGCTATTATCAGCTAACATGCCTATTTTTCCTGAACTCTTGCATTATGCTGGCTCAAAAATATTGTAGTATCTAATGTTTCCTAACAAGACTGGGCTGTGTTTAATACATAAAATTATCACAGTAACAAGATAGCAAAATTAATTTTTTTTCTTCAGTATCTTACATATTGCTAGATATTTTAGAACTATCATGCATATGATTTATTCTGAATTCATGTTTTTAATGCTTTACACAGACCTTTGGCTCAGATCCTCCAAAGCACAAATTCAAAAACAATAGTAAGTTAGGTAAAGTTAGGATCTTCATTGATCTGAAATTATACCCTAATTGACAAGTCAGTTAAGCATGTGTCTAAATCCATTCTTTTTAAGCAAAACATTTTATCTTAGCTTTTGGCCAAAATTCAAAGTAAGCATAAATGTAGGTAATGAGTCTTCAAGCATATTATAAAGTGCTTCTCTCAGTAGGTTAATTAAGCCCTGGTAACGAACAAGACCATCCCGATAATAAAATACTGTATTTAAACTTCTATAAACTTTCTAAACTTTCTATGTTTTGGGCACCTTTTTTTCTTTCCTTTTCTTTGTTTCCTCTTGCATGTGTATATCTGTATTAAAACCTAGGGATGTGGAAAAAATCTTATATTTCACTTCCTCTTTTGGTTGGGAAAATTGTTTTTCTTGTAGAAGGGAATTCCCAGAACATTCACAGGCTCTCACCTGGGATCACCATTTGATACTGCCTTGAAAATGAGGGTCCTGGTCTCACAGTAGAGTCCCCAGCACTGTCTCGTTGCTGAGGAAAGTCTCAGAAACCATAATTGGAAATAGGATTGTTTTTACAGATCTGCTACTAGGTCTTAATTCAGCACAGGGGTCAAAGAATGTACTAAACGTAATATTGAACGGGAGCAAGTATATGTCATAAAAAAATGAAAAAGGAATACCAAAGGGACAAAGATGAAGAAGCAGCCATTTTTCCATTTCAATTTATTAATGTTACAACTCTTCAGAGGGCAGTATATACATCACCAAGCACTGCTTCAGAAATGTAATACTGACTGCTAGGAAGCAAACTCTCCATGTGGGTGTGATCTGATACCTAACCAATGTGTTTATAGTGTCATAGTTTGACAGGGTCCAGTGGGCTAAAAAGGTTTTGGTGCATGCTTCAATTTTGTTGAGGGAGAGGAGGACTATTTTTTGGTGAGTTATTTATCTGTAATACTGGAATGGAAAGGTTCAAAAATAACCTACAAAAATGTTCCATGTACAGCAAATCTGATGTGAGCGGGAGACTCAGGACAGCTATTCTTGGATTTTTAGACATGGAAGGGATTAGGATATGATTCAAATAAGGTCAACAAATACTGACAAGACAAAAAGATATCTGAAAGTAGGTAGTAGTTTTTTATCAGAAAATGGTACTTGATGGAAGGAAGTTGAAGACAATTTCATCCCAAGGACAGAACACCCATTTTAGTCACAGGGTAGTTTAATTGTTGGAGTAATTCATCTAAGGGTATGTTGATTTCTTCATCCCTGGAAATCAAAGACTGGAAACCTTTTGAAAAGTAAGTTAAATCAGAATCATAGCCTTGATGCAGAAATTGCTAGACAAAGTTATTTAGCCTGTATTATGGAGGACAGGGGAGGAAACAAACAGCTTACACCTCAGTCTTTAAAAATGGTTAATCTCAGTTGCTAATTTACATAATAGTTTAGTTTTATTACTGTATAAACTCTTAGACTGTTATCTAGAATACTTCTATATTAGCCTTTTTTATGACACATCTCTCTCTCTCTCTCTGTGCCATAACCTTGTGTTCAGGTCAGGTTCAAGTTTAACTTTTGAATCAAAAAGAAATAAGAAATATATTTTTAATTAATTTGCTTATTTAAGTAAAAGCACCCGTTTACAGGAGTTAGGTCTCTGAGAAAGAAAGTTCTATTTCTTGATATGACATTTCAGAGGTTGGAATCTGATTTACACCTACTAGGAATTCAGCCCAGCAGTGACATGCTCTCACTTCAGATTTCCTAAACCTGGCAACTCAACAGCTAAGAATCACCGTAGACAAATGAGCCAAAATATGGTCAGGCAGGCCATATCCCTTGGGAGGCATTACACTGAAAGTTCCTACTTTCTTCACTCTGCATATTTTTTCATAACAAGATATCACTTGTACTCCTGTGACAGATGCTGCCAAAATTGCTGTTTGTGCTAAGTATAATAAATTCTATCCAACTCATAGTGTTCTGGGACCTGTCACTAAGGCACTAAAAGTTCCTTAGGAGGGTATTTTGTATATGAGAGAAGGTGGGATCTATCACAGACCAAGCAACCAAATGAAAATAAAATGTGTGACTTAAGCAAAGTAATAACATGAGAATTTCAAAATACCATAGTTATCTCCTTTATTGACTACAGGCATGGGAAACAGAAATACTGACCTTGAAGGATGATCCTTTCAGCTCTACTGGAAGCCAGATTTCAGTGTAAAATATATCCTAATTTTAGAAGTGAATTTTTAAATCCATTTTATTACAAACAGCGCTGTTGTGACTGACCTTGAAATCTTTGCCTTTTTATAAACCTTCTCTAAAACATGCTGCCATTTCTTTTTTTCTTTTTTTTTCTTTTTTTTCTTTTTTTTTTTTTTCCCCCAGTCCCTGGAGGTGAGATGTATGGTGGTTAGTTTTCATCATTATTATTTCTTCTGCACAGTGAACCTATTGTGTAATTATATCTACCAGTACCAGTAACCACCAGCAACTACAACCCAAATGGGATTACTGGGAGAGACAGGCCTTTGGAGAAGCCTCCTTCAGTTAATCTTGTCTTAAATCACACTGTGTCAGTTCCAAAAATAACCCACAACCATTTGTGTGGTGCATCCTAAGGGAAAGAGCAGTCAAAAACACAGCAGTTTCCAGATGAAACAGGAATGATGGCACTATCATCTTTACTTCAGACTCTTTTCAGGCTCCTGTGATCCTTGCAAAGATGTGACACATTGGTATGGTCTCTAGTAAGTGCTGATAACACCTTGCTTTCGGTATAAGGATGCCACTGGGAAATCTCAGAGATAAGCAGCAGTTAAACTCAGGCGGCTTATTTAAGGGTCACGTGCGTTAGGTGTATTATCCACTGCCACTTGGGCATAAGCCTTGCCTGTGATTGCTACCTGCATCAGTAGTACATAAAAGATAGAATTCCCAGCTTTGAGTACATTACCGAACAGTGCAGTGAGGAAAAAAAAAAAAAGATTCAGGGTTTGATCTGATGCAATCCATTACAGCTCTTGAATCGCATGCTGGCATCACAGGTGTGCCAGCAAAGGAGCTCACGCAGGTTGCCGGTCCCGACTGCGCACCCAGGCTCTGCCCAGCAGGTGATGGTGCGCCCATCAGCCCCCCCAGCAGGGCATGGCCTCAGCCGGCAAGGAACGGCTCTAGCACAGCGCGGTGCCCTACAGCGAGTACCCTGTGACTTCTAGTATAAATGTAAGGCCAATTCACACCTGGAAAGGACTGTTTGAGCCCATTAAAAGGCTAACACACGTACTCCAGTGTACTCTAGCTGCTAGCCGTGGCTTATTCACTATCTCATATCAGCCCTAGGTTTCAGTGACATAAAGCGTTCAGCAAATAAAATGTTAATGCAAAAAGAAGAGTTCTCTATGAATTTATCTAGAACTTCTCAAGCACTGCTAACTCTGGAAGGCTCAGTGCATTCAGAATCTGAGTGTCATATAAAGCATTAGAGAGTTAGTGAGCAAAACAACTACTATCCACAGTCACACACCACATGTACTGAGAGCGTACATTCCCTGTGGCAAGGACCTTGCGTACTTTTATGTTTCTACCACACCAGATGCACACACGGTTCTTGATAAATATTTAAATAACAACACAAGCAGTAGTTCTGCTTTGATTTTATACAAGACATGCTTGTTCCACCAGATAGTTTCAGGGACGAGAAGCTTAGAAGGATACTTGTTGTTCTGTGCGATAGCAGCGGGGTTTTGTTTGGTTATGTGTGCGTGAATAGCCTAAGGAGTTCGCAAATGTATTTGATTTGCATTGAGTGAAGAACCTTAGAAACTGCTGTGATGAGCAATGAGAAGAAGTACAAATTAATACAGCAAGCAATCAGTTGGTGTCTAGCTCTCTTATTAAAGCAACAGCATCTTGTCTTTTAAAACTAGATGGTTTTATTTAGTTCTCATACGATGGCAAATCCATGATCTGAGATCAGAGACGGATTGGAGGTCAGAACATTTTGTTGGCTGCAGACTGCAGCTGCCAGGTCCACAGAATCCATTCCTCATTCCAGAAAGGATTTTAACCTTGTTTTTTTCTGCAGCCAGGCCCACCTCCTGTGCTATGAAGACATCTGCATACAGTCTGCATTGCTTGATTTATACACAAACATCTGGATGGCCTACACACTTCTATCTGTCATTGCAGGATGAGGCAAAGATAACTCTAGCCCAGCCTCCAGAGTGTTTATTTACAAGTATTTATTGACTGTCCTCTTTGGCCTTTCTGAGGCTGACGAATGATTAAATAGGGACCTCTATCACATCCTTGGAAATGCTGATTGAAAATGGTGGATCCGTGATTATATTGAACATGGATAAAAAGTAGTCATATATCACTGGGGTTTAATCTCTTTTACAGCAAGCAGAGCATATTGATCAGAATCAAAATGCTTAAAGTTAGGTACACCTTAAATGACAGTATTGGCACCTAGACATGCATCAATAAGGCTATTTTAATGTGTCTTATATTATTCTGTCTAAATTATTTCATTGGCTCTTCTATCATCTTTCTAAAAACCCATCGATTTCTTATTTTCTGTTATTGTTGTTTTATACCAGGATGCTCTTTGCTGTATTTGCAATGATGTTGCAGTTTTCTGATGCTGTTGGAACCTCGCTGAAATTGTTATTTGTTAAGTTACAATTCCTGGGTATAAATGTATAGTAAACCTAATTTACTAATCATCTAATAACTTCTTGTTTTCAGTCATTGTGTCTCTAGATCTGTGGTGCAGTTGACAAAAAAAAAGTCTTGGATGTTCAAGAACTGGATGTTCCAAATTATTCTTAAATTGAAAAAAAGAAAAAAGAAAAAAGAAATGCTGAAAATATAAGTCAAGGATGCTTCTTCCTGTTTTTAGAGCAATGAGGGAGAAAAAAGTCCTTTCATACTATTTTCTATACTCTTTTTTTCCTTTTTTCTTGGTGAATAATTTGTTTTTAAAGGTGAAGTCTTTACATTTTCTTTCTTATCACTCTTTGCTCTAACATCAAGAAAATGGTAGGAGAACATTTCAAACAGCCATGAATGTTAACTAAGTGTAAATGCAAAGGGGCTATTTCTGTAGATCATTGCCTGCAATACAAGAAAATCCAACTATAAACTATTGAAAAGGACAACAACCAACTTTGTGTTGTGTGTGTTCCTTTTCTTCACAGTAAAAGGGCTTACAAATGTTATCAAAATTTCAATCTCTGGAAAATGTCTCTAAGGCATCACACAGTAGCTGGAAAAGTGCTGAAAGTTTCTGTTGTGAATGTATTAGCAACATCTTCATGCCCCCCAGGGTCATTCGTAGTAGAAATGGGCTGGCTGAATGGGCTGCTTATCTATTTGGGGCCATGCTTATAGATATGGCATATTTAATAAATGCATGTAATAGTTCCATTTCATAACAAAGCTAGCTTTTTTTTTTT